>JAWRYS010000913.1:0-245350 GCA_034769895.1 Magicicada septendecula | reverse complement strand
GTGCTTAATTTTCTCATTGTTTTTGTTATCTTTATTCCCAGAAAACAATACACCTTTGTCTTCTTTATTCTTTATTTCTTCATTGATACCGTCAGAAGTGTTGTCTAGTGTTTCATTCAATTGTGTGAAACCACTATCTACTGTTTCATTAAGTTGATCTGCTGGGTATCTTGTTTCTTCCCATTTCTTATTCATCTCCGTTTTTGTCTGGTCGCTTTCTTCACGACATCCTTTGAAAATTAGTCTTATTTGCTGCTTCATTTCTTCCTTGGTTATTTCATTGATTTCCTTCAGCTGTTGTTGGAGGGTTTCGTTATTTTGGTTAATGGTTCGTCTCAACTCTTCCTTAGTACTTTCACTGGTACTAATTATTTTTTCATTGATTCGTTTCAAACTCTCCTCACTCTTGTCAAATTTTTTGTTCATACTGTCTATTTTTTCATTCGTCAGTTTATTATTCTCCTCATTCTTGTCGAATTTTTTGTTAATCAACTCCCATAATTGTTGTAAATCCATGCCTCCTCTGGCTTCCTCCCTGTCACCTACCTGTGGTTCCATTTCTTTGTCTTGGGTTGGTTCTGTTGTGGTTATTGCTGTCTCCACTTCTTCAATTGGCGTTCCTTCCTCTTCTTCCCCTCTATTCTCTTCCATCTCTTTGTCCTTCGCCAACTTTTTTGATAAACCTCTGGTATGCATCTTGATCTCCTTTCGTGACTGCCGCTAGAACTTCGTATCTTCCTTTTTTCAAGCTCCACCGGTTGGTCGCCAATTTATAACCTACCTGCATGTATCGTCTTCTGTCATATACCTCTGTAAAATATAACAGTGTGTCTGAGTGTAAATTGTGGCTGTGTTTCTTACCACTTCGTCCTCGCACGGCGATGTAACACACGATGTTTGGGTCCGTAACGAACGTACTGGTGACCAGGTATCGTGGTTCCCGATCTGAGGTTCAAACGTAGTGGATAATCCCCGGGTGGCGCCAAATTGTTTGTATAAAACAATTAAAACTGTCTCCTTATCAATGTTCTATTTGAACGAGGCGACGAATTCAATCCGTCCTGCCTTTTCTCAATTTTTTGTCAATCGAGTTGGCAGTTATAGTATTCGCTACTTGCGCGCTAGACGTCGCATCAGAAACATTCGCTATACATGATAATTTAAACATACACTTTTCTAATGAAAATAAAACACAATTTAACACATACAGTATGGATTTATTATTAATTTGAAGTTAATATTTTATAGACACAAGTTGTAATTAGTTTTTTATATACAATTCTGCACCGGATAATTCTTTATAAGACTCTTACTCAAGGGTCAACCAATCGATTTTGAATACATATAAACAGCATGGCGTTTTATGAAGACAATCAACAAATATTTCGATCAATGTTGTGAGATCTTTTGGCCACGTTAAAAGGTTCAGATGCAATTACAATATTAAAAATACACAACCTTACAATGTTTTTTCCTTAAGTACGGTAATGTGTTATGGTAATTGGTTTGTTTGAGTGTCGTACAAGTGGTTTAAAAGTCGTACATAAATATGAGGTTAGTTCTATTGTTTAACAAATTTTCAGTGTCTTATTATTATGATTTAATCCTTGCAAGAGAATAAAAGTGATTCAGTGGTATTCAACATATATTGAGAAATACTCAAAGTGCGTTTATTTTTGGAAGTTGAAATAATTTAACTGATACTTAACAGCGTTGTAGTACGGAATTGCTCTGTAGATCGGGAAGGAAGGATTGTGACATCAATATAATTCATTTGTTCTTTATTCAAGCTTCGGCATCTTTTTCAAAGTTGTTTGGATTTATTTAGATATTTTGTCATCAATTAAACGTCTTCTCCATCTGGTAAAGGTGTTCAGTATTCATCAGACTTCTTTACGATCAATTTCTGTACGTTATTTTACTTTTGAGATGTTTTAAATATGGAAATATATTGTACTCAATTTTCGCTTCTGTCTTGCGTGAGCGTCATTTTACCAGTAATTGTATTCAACGGTAATTACCTCGTCAAATGGTCGTTTCCATGGTTACATCATTAATTTCATTGGGCGAGCTGAACATGAATACATTGTTATCAATATTTGAATTCCTTTCAAATCTTCCCATATCTTCGGACTTCCTTCCACCTCTTAGCTTCCTTCTTAGTTATTATCTATTTGCACTGTCATTTATATTTTCTCACAAAGATTATTTTGGTACCCCACAATATTGGGTTTTATCAAGTTTTCTAAGTTTACAATTAATTTCATACTTACTAATTACATTTCTCTGTTTATATAATTCCTTAATTTAATATTTGGTTTTTAATAATAACTACCATTCATCCTTGGTGAATTAGTCACCTTGGATTTGTCCATTGTATGGTGATTTTTATACAATCAGTAATTGCTTATGTTTGACCGTTAGGCCTGTTTCACATTTAAGTAGCCATTACTGGATTTTTATGGCTTCATACACAATATGTTTCATTTAGTCCTAAATTGTTATTTTGCAATTATAATTAGGTTTAATGTCTCTGGATGTGTTTTAATTTAGTCTTTTTGTGATTTTTGTTTGTACCAACTGTGTTATTCGATATTACTTGCTAATTATTTGCTATTCATTTCCAATCTAACATATAACATCTAGGTCTATGGTCTGTATGATTCTTACAGCCATACCCAATTCATAAACAATAATTTATACAATTCATTATTTCTTATTCGTTGTTCTGGTGCTAAACAATCTCACCTGTATTGAACTTTTTTCATTAAACTCCCCTTATAACATGGGTATTTACTTAATGTTAATACAGACTTATTTCTAATGCTTTTTGCTCTCCCTTCCATGTTAACACCATCTTATTACTTTTCCTTGTGAAACACACCTTTAAACTTTTACAATACATTCTCAAGTTATAACTATACTATTTCCTAGTCATCACAGTGAATATCACGACTTAGTGTTCATTATTTACTGAATCAATGTTCTATTCTAAATATTATTCATTGTAACTTTGTTAAATGTTATTGTTCACTCTTAAAAGTTAAACCTAGGTTATTTTACTAAGTCTTTATCTTAGCCAACTCTCCTCTTACTATTTTTATCTAGACAATATTTGTATTTATTTCTCACTTGCACTTTCTTAAATTATTTAGTGTTCATTATAATTTACTTAGTGTTTCTTTAGTATTATATCACTCTAGTATAAATCACTTTCACTAGTTCAACTTCCATTTATTTCTCATCATTTTATTCTCTTTCTCTACACACTATCTATATAAAATTATTAATATTATGTCTTTCTTTGTTAACAAATTACATATATCCCTAACTCTTTGGTTAGTGTACTTTTATCTATTGTTTCATATTACGGATTATTTATAATTGTCATTCAATCAATATTAACATTCATTAATAGGTTTGGTTCTTAACCGGTTTCATTGTCTTTATTATTTTGGATTCCATTATTTCTCCCTTCTCTATTTTTTATCCCTTGTTTGGTTTTCTTGACGTGTTTCATTTTGTTTTCTTCCTCGTGGGTTTGTTCTCTCTTGGTTTTCATTCTTCTTCTCCTTCATTCGTCTTGTTTTCTTTATTTTGGTTTCTTAACTGGCCAATCTCTGGGGTTGGGTCAATGTCGTTTGTCTGTCAGTCTATTATTTGAGTTTCTTTATTAATCACTTTTGGTTTATTACTCCTTCTCCTTCCATGTTAGTTACCTTTTATATATATTTTACTCTCCACATTATTTATTTATTCAAATATAGTATTATTTAGCATTTTTTATACATACTTATCGTTATCAAAATTGATCTGAATTTGGCGATGTTATATAATGCCCTTCCACCAAAATTGATCATTTTATAAAACGTGACTCTAAGTTTGATGAAATTATCAATTGTATTGTATCATTTTCTTCTTAAACTCTCCTGCTTCTCACTCGATTTTTTATGCTTAATTCTGTATCTTTTATTTCCTTTCTTCTGGTTCTTTTCTTCATCATTTTTTCTTATTACGAACTGGCTTATTGATTTTTTATTATAAATTATTCCCTATAAATCTTATTTTCCCTAACTATCCTTACTTTGTAGTTGCAATCGATTCGGATGGGCTCTATTGGCTTACCTAACTCCGTCGTTCAAAACTACTCTTATTCTGAGATCAGGGGAACATCATCCCTGCTCAGTGAAATGATTGCTGGACTTATTCAACAGTCAATCTCAATTAATGAATCTTAAATACAGTCATCTTGTGACTCAACATAATAATAATAATAATCATAACATTTGTTGGGAATCTTTTACCTTTGTATTTCATTATTGCTCAGTTCGAGTCATATATTTTTTCATCTTTCTTTATAGATACTACTTGATAATACTTGAAGCATTGCTTTTTATTGATACAATTCACATTTTTATTCATTTTTAATTACTATTTGTTTCATCTCAATTCATATTACAACTCTTAGAATGTTTATTTTATTTATCTCGTTTTTTGATCACTGGTTTGTTTAATCTTACTTCCCATTTCTTTCTAAATAGTAGTGGAAGTTGATCATTTTCATTGATACCTTTTTTTTCCTTAACTTTTTAAATATCATAGTAAGTTAGTGTTTCTTACTAGTTAGGAATTTTTGTAGCTTATTCCATTACAGTATGTTTTGCTTTTCTGTGCCTCATATTTTGGCTAAAGATTATTGTAACTTAATCTTATTTTGTTTAGGAATGTTTTGTAACTTCACTCCCTTATTATTAATTTTTATTCAAAGATTATGGTAAGTTTGTGTTTCTTACTTTATGCGGATTCTTGGTAATTTTATTTCTCCATTTTATGATTGGTCTAAAATATTCTCGAAATATCTGTGTAAGCTGTCCTTACATAACTTTTTTGAATTTTGAAATTGTATTCTCCTTTCTTCTCCATTGGATTGCATGGTTGGTAATTTGTAAGTCAGTCCCTTTTTCTCGGCGTTTATCTTCCCTTTGTTTACCCATTGTCCATCATTTCCTCTGCATTTGTGGTTCGGATAACCTTGGTGTATAGAACTATTTTCTTCCTTGTGATATAGGTTTCTTCTGTTTTGTACCATGATTCTTCTAATATCATATGTCCATTGGTATCCACGACTGCTTCCATCATTTTATTTTGTGGTTCTTTATTCAGCATTTCTATTTCTGGTATACTCAAGTGTGTTAGATACCTTCTTAATTTGTGACACCCTATCTTGTTGCGACTCCTGTCAATTTTGTGTAATTTCCATTTTCTTATTGATTTGCTGAAGTTTTCCTCCGCTGGTTGGTTGTGAATTCCCTCTATAAATTCTTTCAAGGTCCTCCTACAGTCTTTATATCTCATTAATTTGCTTTGGTCGGTAAGGGGTAAATTGAACACATCAATTAGTCCGTTCTTCATCATCTCCACTTCTTCTCTTGTTTTTAGTAGTTTCTTTTTATGTATTTTTCCTATTTCCTTTGTTTTCTTAATCTTCTTAATTATTCGATTCTTCCTTACTCTTCTCCAGTTGCTTTTTATGTGCTTAATTTTCTCATTGTTTTTGTTATCTTTATTCCCAGAAAACAATACACCTTTGTCTTCTTTATTCTTTATTTCTTCATTGATACCGTCAGAAGTGTTGTCTAGTGTTTCATTCAATTGTGTGAAACCACTATCTACTGTTTCATTAAGTTGATCTGCTGGGTATCTTGTTTCTTCCCATTTCTTATTCATCTCCGTTTTTGTCTGGTCGCTTTCTTCACGACATCCTTTGAAAATTAGTCTTATTTGCTGCTTCATTTCTTCCTTGGTTATTTCATTGATTTCCTTCAGCTGTTGTTGGAGGGTTTCGTTATTTTGGTTAATGGTTCGTCTCAACTCTTCCTTAGTACTTTCACTGGTACTAATTATTTTTTCATTGATTCGTTTCAAACTCTCCTCACTCTTGTCAAATTTTTTGTTCATACTGTCTATTTTTTCATTCGTCAGTTTATTATTCTCCTCATTCTTGTCGAATTTTTTGTTAATCAACTCCCATAATTGTTGTAAATCCATGCCTCCTCTGGCTTCCTCCCTGTCACCTACCTGTGGTTCCATTTCTTTGTCTTGGGTTGGTTCTGTTGTGGTTATTGCTGTCCCCACTTCTTCAATTGGCGTTCCTTCCTCTTCTTCCCCTCTATTCTCTTCCATCTCTTTGTCCTTCGCCAACTTTTTTGATAAACCTCTGGTATGCATCTTGATCTCCTTTCGTGACCGCCGCTAGAACTTCGGATCTTCCTTTTTTCAAGCTCCACCGGTTGGTCGCCAATTTATAACCTACCTGCGTGTATCGTCTTCTGTCATATACCTCTGTAAAATATAACAGTGTGTCTGAGTGTAAATTGTGGCTGTGTTTCTTACCACTTCGTCCTCGCACGGCGATGTAACACACGATGTTTGGGTCCGTAACGAACGTACTGGTGACCAGGTATCGTGGTTCCCGATCTGAGGTTCAAACGTAGTGGATAATCCCCGGGTGGCGCCAAATTGTTTGTATAAAACAATTAAAACTGTCTCCTTATCAATGTTCTATTCGAACGAGGCGACGAATTCAATCCGTCCCGCCTTTTCTCAATTTTTTGTCAATCGAGTTGGCAGTTATAGTATTCGCTACTTGCGCGCTAGACGTCGCATCAGAAACATTCGCTATACATGATAATTTAAACATACACTTTTCTAATGAAAATAAAACACAATTTAACACACACAGTATGGATTTATTATTAATTTGAAGTTAATATTTTATAGACACAAGTTGTAATTAGTTTTTTATATACAATTCTGCACCGGATAATTCTTTATAAGACTCTTACTCAAGGGTCAACCAATCGATTTTGAATACATATAAACAGCATGGCGTTTTATGAAGCCAATCAACAAATATTTCGATCGATGTTGTGAGATCTTTTGGCCACGTTAAAAGGTTCAGATGCAATTACAATATTAAAAATACACAACCTTACAATGTTTTTTCCTTAAGTACGGTAATGTGTTATGGTAATTGGTTTGTTTGAGTGTCGTACAAGTGGTTTAAAAGTCGTACATAAATATGAGGTTAGTTCTATAGTTTAACAAATTTTCAGTGTCTTATTATTATGATTTAATCCTTGCAAGAGAATAAAAGTGATCCAGTGGTATTCAACATATATTGAGAAATATTCAAAGTGCGTTTATTTTTGGAAGTTGAAATAATTTAACTGATACTTAACAGCGTTGTAGTACGGAATTGCTCTGTAGATCGGGAAGGAAGGATTGTGACATCAATATAATTCATTTGTTCTTTATTCAAGCTTCGGCATCTTTTTCAAAGTTGTTTGGATTTATTTAGATATTTCGTCTTCAATTAAACGTCTTCTCCATCTGGTAAAGGTGTTCAGTATTCATCAGACTTCTTTACGATCAATTTCTGTACGTTATTTTACTTTTGAGATGTTTTAAATATGGAAATATATTGTACTCAATTTTCGCTTCTGTCTTGCGTGAGCGTCATTTTACCAGTAATTGTATTCAACGGTAATTACCTCGTCAAATGGTCGTTTCCATGGTTACATCATTAATTTCATTGGGCGAGCTGAACATGAATACATTGTTATCAATATTTGAATTCCTTTCAAATCTTCCCATATCTTCGGACTTCCTTCCACCTCTTAGCTTCCTTCTTAGTTATTATCTATTTGCACTGTCATTTATATTTTCTCACAAAGATTATTTTGGTACCCCACAATATTGGGTTTTATCAAGTTTTCTAAGTTTACAATTAATTTCATACTTACTAATTACATTTCTCTGTTTATATAATTCCTTAATTTAATATTTGGTTTTTAATAATAACTACCATTCATCCTTGGTGAATTAGTCACCTTGGATTTGTCCATTGTATGGTGATTTTTATACAATCAGTAATTGCTTATGTTTGACTGTTAGGCCTGTTTCACATTTAAGTAGCCATTACTGGATTTTTATGGCTTCATACACAATATGTTTCATTTAGTCCTAAATTGTTATTTTGCAATTATAATTAGGTTTAATGTCTCTGGATGTGTTTTAATTTAGTCTTTTTGTGATTTTTGTTTGTACCAACTGTGTTATTCGATATTACTTGCTAATTATTTGCTATTCATTTCCAATCTAACATATAACATCTAGGTCTATGGTCTGTATGATTCTTACAGCCATACCCAATTCATAAACAATAATTTATACAATTCATTATTTCTTATTCGTTGTTCTGGTGCTAAACAATCTCACCTGTATTGAACTTTTTTCATTAAACTCCCCTTATAACATGGGTATTTACTTAATGTTAATACAGACTTATTTCTAATGCTTTTTGCTCTCCCTTCCATGTTAACACCATCTTATTACTTTTCCTTGTGAAACACACCTTTAAACTTTTACAATACATTCTCAAGTTATAACAATACTATTTCCTAGTCATCACAGTGAATATCACGACTTAGTGTTCATTATTAACTGAATCAATGTTCTATTCTAAATATTATTCATTGTAACTTTGTTAAATGTTATTGTTCACTCTTAAAACTTAAACATAGGTTATTTTACTAAGTCTTTATCTTAGCCTACTCTCCTCTTACTATTTTTATCATAGACAATATTTGTATTTATTTCTCACTTGCACTTTCTTAAATTATTTAGTGTTCATTATAATTTACTTAGTGTTTCTTTAGTATTATATCACTCTAGTATAAATCACTTTCACTAGTTCAACTTCCATTTATTTCTCATCATTTTATTCTCTTTCTCTACACACTATCTATATAAAATTATTAATATTATGTCTTTCGTTGTTAACAAATTACATATATCCCTAACTCTTTGGTTAGTGTACTTTTATCTATTGTTTCATATTACGGATTATTTATAATTGTCATTCAATCAATATTAACATTCATTAATAGGTTTGTTTCTTAACTGGTTTCATTGTCTTTATTATTTTGGATTCCACTATTTCTCCCTTCTCTATTTTTTATCCCTTGTTTGGTTTTCTTGACGTGTTTCATTTTGTTTTCTTCCTCGTGGGTTTGTTCTCTCTTGGTTTTCATTCTTCTTCTCCTTCATTCGTCTTGTTTTCTTTATTTTGGTTTCTTAACTGGCCAATCTCTGGGGTTGGGTCAATGTCGTTTGTCTGTCAGTCTATTATTTGAGTTTCTTTATTAATCACTTTTGGTTTTACTCCTTCTCCTTCCATGTTAATTACCTTTTATATATATTTTACTCTCCACATTATTTATTTATTCAAATATAGTATTATTTAGCATTTTTTATACATACTTATTGTTATCAAAATTGATCTGAATTTGGCGATGTTATAATATATATATATATATATATAAAAGTAACTCAACGTTTCTTGCAGTAATTATATAAATTTGTGATGTTATTCAATTTCTTTCTTCTGCAAGTAGTATAATTCATATATTCTTTTTAACACCTGACGCACGTTTCACTGAAGAATATCATTATCATCAGAGGTTTCTAAGTAAATTAATAACAATCGAAATAATTCTATTAATATAAAATTAACGAATAATCGAATTTGTATCGATTTTAATGTAAAATAACTGATAATCAATTTAGGTCGATTATTAGTTAACGATTGTTTTAATGTTTATTTTCTTCAGCAGCTGTTTTCTCGGTTATATTTGAAAATTTATTGTTTATATTTTATTCATTTTTATTTTTTAGTACATTTATAATTTTAAATAGATCGTTTTGTTTTGTTTTTATTTGGGTTTGTTCTTTAATTAATAAATTATTGTTATTGTGTGTGTGTAAATGTTAAGATTTTCCCAAATAGTATATTATTATAAATAAATCACCTTATATCCGTCGTGTGATTTCGTTACGTCGATTATAATGGTGCGTTTCGGAACATCGATTTTCGCAAAAGTTGGCAGCTTATAATTACTTTATCCGCAGATAGTTGGCAGTACCTCTCAGTGATGATGATACCGTGAGGAGTTGAATACCATTAGACATATAGCTTTAGCTAATGGTTACCAAAACACGTTAATTGATAATCTCATCAAGAAACATAAAATTCGAAAATCCAAGCCCCCAATAGATAAGGATACAAAAATAACATTTACTTCTACCGCATACACAAATATAATGCCAAAGATTCTAACCTCCACATTTAATAAATTGAATATTACTGCTACCTTCAAAACAAACAATAGTCTATTAAAACTACTACGTCATAGAAAACCCATACCTTTAGAAAAGAAATCTGGCATATATAAATTATCATGTAACGACTGCAACAGTTTTTACATTGGTCAAACGGGGAGAGGTTTCCTCAAACGATTTAAAGAGCACACACCAAAACGTCACCTAAATAATCTCACTTTGTTAAATAATATCAAGTCCAACTTTGCCCGCCACTTAATCTTACACAATCATAATTATACTGATTTTAAATCTAATTTAATACCCCTACATGTGTGCAACAAAGGCCGTTACATGGACGGAATAGAAGAGTTCAAAATATATAAGCATATAATAACATAAACAGCCGAGGCTTCATATTGAATTGGTGTTAAATGTATTGTGTTACGGTTTTTGTTGATATTCTGGTAGTGCATCAGCTGAGATGTTGGTGACTTGTACATTGCATTTTGTATGATCAATGTTTACAGTTATGATGGAATTGATAACAACAATAATACTTTATTTTGATGAATAATTGCTATAAGTGAATTTTATGATAAAATTAAACAAATTGAAAGTGTTTTGAATAATGTACTTAACGTAACTTAAACTGTTTTGAAAAAAATGAGGAAATTAAATTAAAGTCGAGTAGGAATTAAATTAATTTAAAATGTGAATTTTGGTAATGAACTTAAATTTATTTTGATTTGAGTTGTGTAATAGATGATATATAATTGAAGTTTGATGATCAAAATGTTTAATAGAAAAGTAAAGGAAATATAATGAAACATATTTAATTGGCAATTGAGATTAATGTTCGTAAATTTTGTTTAAATTTAAAGGTGAAATGTTTGTGTTAAAATCATATTAGTAACGTTTATTTTGAGTTAAGGTACTTGCGAAATAAGCTGTCTGTTTAACTGATGATGTAAATAGGTAAAAGGAAAAACCTATGTTATGAGTTTAACAGTAGACTCCCCGTTTAAATGCGGCCACGGCCTCACCGAACCGTGACCGTGGAGTTAGTTAATCTATGGCAAACCATGAATAGAATTATTGTAACCGGATCATGGTTTGTCTTTTGTCAACCCAGTGAATTGTGAAACATAATTGGGGGTTAGTTTAGGGAATCTACTAAAATTTTGGATCAAAGGCTATGCACCGAAAGAGGTGATAGACCGCTTAAGGGCTTACGAATAATTACTGTAGTAGGATTACTGGTACTAAGTAGACCAGTCATACCGAATTTTATTGTAACGCCAAAGCAAGGAAGGGGTGAAATAAAAGAAAAAAATGTTCACCTCTTCTGCCTCAGTCCTTGTGGAGGCAACTGGGCGCTATAGTCCAGCAGGGGGTAATAGTGTGTGGAAGGGGGGGTGGCTACGTTACAGATAACGAGGGAGAAACTTCATTTATGCGAGTTTGTGTCATACTAAAATAGGTGAAAGTCCGTGAGGTCACTGACACTATTGTAACGTGGGGTATTAGGGGTTAAGGGAAAAACGGGGGTTGGGGGAATAAAAAAAAATATATATATATTTACTCGTATTTTGTATAAAAAGTTGTGTTAGTGTCATATGTAATATGTATTCTATAGTTTACATTATGTCGTTATTATTTACTCTGTATTGTATGTAATAAATTGGTGATTTTGGTGGGGTAATAGTGTTTTGCTAGGTGAGACAATTAACAGCATATAATTAAAACTTAGGATGGGACTTAACTGAATTGAAATTGCTTTGAGTAATGTAATTAAAGTAATTTACACTGTTTAAAAAAAATTTTGGAATGATGTACATTGTATTCTATGTAGCCAATTTACAATTTTGATAATATTTTATTTTAATGGAATTTAAAATGGACAGTATGTAATTATGTATCTTGTAATAAAAAGCAGATTATGAAAGGATTCAATTAGTTTAAATTGGTGTAAAATATGTAATTAAATTAAGTTGATATAATTAATTTCAATTATTTGAAAAAAGGGAATTAAATCCAGTTGTGATGATTTAATTAATTTGTAAGGAAAGTGTAAGTTGAATTTTGGACAATGAATTTAAATTTTTGGTTGAGATTAGAATTGAATAATCAATGGTAGATTTAAATGGAGAATTGAAATGAAAAGTTGTGTAATGTTAGTAGATTTTCTTCAAACTCAGAGATGAAATGTTTTATGTTAACCTGAGTTTAATAATGTATTTTGAGTCTAAGTTCGGGAAATGTAAAGTTTATTTGTGTAGGATGCAATTATGTCTAGATGTGTAACGTGTAAAGTATATTAAAAAATAGAACCAGTACTTTGTTAACGACAAACCAGTACAACTAAGAGGAAACAAATCAGTCAAGGATATGGTATAGTGACACACCATTTATTGACATATTGATTGAATGTTTCAGAGTTGGGTGATACTGTGGTGACGTGCCTGTCTGACTTTATGGTGTTGGGATCTCGACAAGGGAAGTCCAGTAAGGTCATGCAGGTGCGGCCACAGCCACCAGACTAGGGGGGTAAGTAACCCATGATTTTAGTAAGGATTTAAGGGGGGTCATGGCGCTATATCCTCGCTGATCCTCTTAGGTTTAGGTAATGAGTTTTTATGCTTCGGCATAAAACCTCTCATTGTGGGGGGGGTACTGTAACGGGACAGACCAGGAGAGGAAATAATTTTAATAAATGCTAACTCAAATAATGTACAACCTTTGGGGAACCTCTTTTGTAAACCACATGCTTGCAGTGTTATTATGGAACATCAGTCTGTGTTTGCATCTGACGTCAGTCTGGCTAGACACATTATGCAATCCAGGATATCTGTGAATTACAGAAAAACCCGTAATTGTCACAAGCCAATTTCATCAGGCGGCCACAGCTGCAGTCGTCGTTGGCCCAGTTTAAGCCAGCCAATCAGAGCTCAGATTTGTGATCACGTGACCGGTCACACACAAAGTAATGTGTGCCAATGCCAGTTTTGGGGGCGCAGTCAACTAGAAACTACAGAACCGCGCAGTTCAGTAAAACAGCGCATGGTTCCAGTAAATCAGTGCTCGCGAGCAAGTTACATCGGCCGACACAATTAATAGTTCAAATGTGACAAAACAGTAATAATAATATATAACTAAGGGGACAATTAACATGAGCGTAAAAAATTTTTGAACATTTTCAATTTATTTTCGGAGTGTATGGAGAAAAGGTGACTCAACAACTGGACCAAGTCTACAATCAGGCTGAGTACAAACATAACCAACTTTCTAATTTAAAGCCATCAACAGCATGTAAATTCGTTCACTGGAATAAGTAACATATTAATGAGATCTCAATTTTAAGGGGGAAAATTTGAAAATGTTAAAGAATGAGAGAGCGTGTGACAAAAAAAGAAAAGTACTGGGTCGTTAACTATATTAACTATTCTTTGGCAGTTTTGTAAGAATTGTTCATTTATAATTGTAACTGTAATTTATAAATTTGGGTCTGACACCGATGTAATAGCTTGTAACAAGAAATGAGTAGAATGTGAGGAGTTGTGAGAGAGGTTGAGAGAAAGTGATTTGGTTTAATAAAAGAAAAATAGTTTGTTAAAATCAGAAAACTGTGTCAGCAAAATTATTTCGTCAGTCAAACCTAAATAATCATCTCTGCAACAGTTTCGTCTATAGAACCCTGGAAGGAGACCCGAAGGTAAGAAAAGTAGTAAAATTTTGTGATTGGGGTAAAAATTTATTTGCTCGTAAAATCATAGAGTTACACACTGATAGTGTTAAATGTTTTTAAAACTTCCCTTTAGGGACAATGTGTATGTAAATACTTGTGACAGAAGGAATTAAATTGGTCTTTTTGTTTCACAACAAAAATGTATCAAAGATTTTCATAAAACTGACACTGCATGTCATCAAAAATCATCATTTCCAACTTCCCTTTAGTGACCATGTGTGTGTAAATACTTGTGACAGAAGGAATTAAATTGGTCTTTTTGTTTTGCAACAAAAATGAATCAAAGATTTTCATAAAACTGCAGGTCATCAAATGACACTGGAGGTCATCAAAAACCATCATTTCCAAATTATGCTACACAGTGTGTAAACATGTGGTTGGCCACAAATTTTGTTAAAGTAGCATACAAATCAGTTCTACTGCAGTGGCTATGGAGAACTCATATATGGTACTCTAAATGCTACGTTTGGAGTTACGTCTGTCTATATATGGTATACTGGACATGTTTTGAGATTTCAATCAGGGGCAACATACAGAATTTTCATTCTTAAGTAATGGAATTGGACAAGACCAAGAATCATTAATACATAAACAATTTCAATGTGTAATAATTAAGTGTCTTAATAACATTAGTCATGTAAAAATTCCATTACTTATATCTAACAAAAACGCCATGTGTGTGTGTGTGTGTGTGTGTGTGTGTGTGTGTGTGTGTGTGTGTGTGTGTGTGTGTGTGTGTGTGTGTGTGTGTGTGTGTGTGTGTGTGTGTGTGTGTGTGTGTGTGTGTGTGTGTGTGTGTGTGTGTGTGTGTGTGTGTGTGTGTGTGTGTGTGTGTGTGTGTGTGTGTGTGTGTGTGTGTGTGTGTGTGTGTGTGTGTGTGTGTGTTGCTACGACAATTATGTAATGCTCTCAAAAAGTCGAGAGCACCATTCTACTCTTTTCTCGGCTACCTAAGCAGGTGCAGTAACTCAGTCAAGGCCATGCAGACAAGTAGCCTCTAGACCAGTGGTTCCCAAATTGGGGTCCGCGGACACTTTTAAGAAAAAATAGAATACTGTAATTTTAATCTATTTTCAAATCTAAATTCTAGAACATTAAAACAATTAGTAGAAGATTACAGTATTTTGTTGTTGTTCAAACTAATTGTAATTGTAAAAGTAATTACAAACTAATGGGTTTAGTAATGTCTTTAAATCATATTGTGTAGCAGATGTTTGTCATCCAAACTGACTAGAGCGCTGGTTTTACGCCTAAGTAGCTGTATTTCGACACGTGAGGCTGAAAAGATAGAGCCAAAGGTGGCAACACTGGTTGCACAACCGAAACTTCGCGCACTGTATTGGTCTCATGGCCCCTGGCAGGTCAGTTGCAGTCTGTTGCAGCCATTGATGCTTGCGTAGCTACTGTAGCGTATTGTAAAATGGATCGTTGGCGTCAGTTTGGTTCTGTGAAACATCATTTAGAGACTGAAAATGTTGCAGGTGCTAGTGATACCAGAAACGTAGATTCTACGGAGACTGAAAGTGTTACGAGTGTTAGTAGTGACACAAACGTAAGTTTTTTAAATACAGAAAGTGTTGCAAGTCGAGATAGGGGTGACGTAAAGAAGGTTTGTAAATATTCTGATACATACATAAACCTCGGGTTTATTTCCATTCAAAAGGGAGAAGTTTTGTGTCCGCAGTGAGTTATTTGCTACCAAGTTTTATCAAAGGAAAGCATGAAACCAGCAAAACTCTCTCGACATATGCAAACAGAACACCCAGAGTATGTTTAAAAAAATGAATGGGTTCATTGTTTTATCCACAGAGGAGCATTAGCAACAAAGAAGATGCCACCAGAACTGAAAAGTTGCCTTGATGAGGTAGTTCGGATTGTGAATTATAGTAAATATCACCCTCTGAATTCTCAGTTATTTGGTATTGTCATGACGGTCTACTCAATCGTCGTAGGTACAGTGGAAACAAAAATAGTACAAGACACCAATTAAGTCACTAATTACCAGCTTTAATTTCCACAGTTAACAGTTCATAATTAACAACACAGTCTCTACAACTAATCAAATAAAAATTGTTCACACGCAATAAAATGTCCACTAAAATTAAACACAACTGTATTACAATTACCGTCCGATTATGAAACCCAACACTTAACTAATAACCACTTGAACGCGCACAGTAATTTCGCCCGACAATAACTCTCGAACCGCGCTGTCAATATATCGCACTAATACCGACTACTACTAAGGCCGCTGCCGCCAAGTATTTATACAACGCTCACAGACCAGGACATTCCTAATTGCGTCTTAGCGTCCGTATGAACTACGTAATTAACTGCGGCCTTGACACAGTCCGCGCGCATGCGCCTTTGAGAAACTTCTCGAAAATGCATCGACAAGCACATACGCCACACTCGTTACATCGAGATTCTTCTGGTACATTCGACAAACACGTAGCTTGTTCTGTGATGTCGTAACAGTATAATATGTAAAGAAATGGGGAGTGGCCACAAGCAATTGTTGATCCACTGTGAAGTACGATAGCTTTCGCGTGGAAGGGTATTGAACAGATTATTTGAACTAAGGGATGAAGTAAAGCTCCCTTTATTTTATTCCAACTTTGACCTTAAAGACAGGTACCATGTCTTTAACTGGATTTTGAAGCTGATTCTTCAGTCATCTGAATGGACTCACTTTAAGCCTGCAGGATCTAGCATCACTATTTTCCAGGTTCGAGATAAAACCTAGGGGCTGATAAAAAAATTGTGGCTGTGGAGATTAGACTCTGAAATCTTCGAACAATTCCCTTCCATGGCAGATTTCGTTCAGATATCAGGAGAAAATGAACCAAAAGAGACCCTCAATGTTATTAAGTCTCATCTGGAGCAACTGCACTTGCAGCTAAAGGAATATTTTCCAGTGACGGATGATAGTGACATGTGGATAAGGAATCCATTTGCTGATGGGCTGTCAACCAACATCTCTTTTACACTACAAGAAGAAGATTTATTGCCAGAACTTTCAACTGACAGTTTATTAAAAATACAGTTTTCGCAATTACAGCTAGCTGACTTCTGGTTATATGTAATGACTGATTATCCTGAACTCGCAAAAAAAAAACTTTGAAATGTTAACTGTGTTTCCCTCTACTTATTTGTGTGAAAAAACACATTCTCCCAGCTCAAGTACTTGAAATCAAAGTTAAGAAATAAACTTGATGTCAAGTGTGACTTAATATTGAAATTATCAGACATTAAACCCAATATTGCAGATAGTCCAGTCGCCAGAGATTTTGACTTGATAAAAAATTGGGCCAAAGCAATATTTGGTGCACATGTTAAATAAACGTTAGTAATTAATATAAAAAAATCTTTGCATGTTTACCTTTCTAGGGTTTTCTGAAAATGGTCTGGAAAAATCGTAAAGACAGATTTTCTTAAAGCACTCCGTAAATATGTACAGTTGGAAGAAATAAAAAGGTGTATATTGAAGAGCAAACAATTTCCTTCAGAAAGTCTCCTTACATAGTTTTACGTTAATGGAACTGTTTTCCTGAAAATTGGTAATGATGAGCGCTGCGTTTTAAAAAGAGCGTTTGCCCCCGATCTTGCGTAATTCGCTAAATTAGCCACGTGCGTTTATTCAAAAATATCATAACTTTCTTTAATCTAAGCGTAGCCAGTTAAATAAAGGCTAGTTTTGAAGGGGAACAGTATAGCTTTCAAAATTTGTTGATTTTTACAAATATATTTTATTTGAACATAAAGAATATAGTGTATAAATATTTACTGTAGATACGAGAAGAAGTGAAACCACAAAATTATAAGTACTATACAATAAAATTTAAAAAAATAGTAGTTCTTTACTAATTTACCTTTAAAAGAGATAAACTTTTTATTTTATAATAATGAAAACTACTTTTGAAGTTGTTATTTAAAAAAAAAAACCTTTTCAAAAGTGAGTATTTCGACGTATTTTAAATTTACTCTAAAATTCAGAGTTTATCTGCCTTTATTAATCTTAAAAATAGAGATATCGAAATACAAAAAATTGTATTTGAAAGCTGCAAGTGTTCTGCATCAAAAACTACACTCATGAAAATTAAAATCATTTTCAAAATTAAAAAAAATAAATAAAAATTGTGTATACTAAAAAAAGGTGCCTCCTTTGCGTTATATACATGTATCTTTTAAGTGGGTTTATTTGAGTACTTGAAATTAACGTTACAGCTACTACAATGCTAAATCTATCTATTCATGTTATTTCTCTTACCTTATTATACCTATACTCTAAAAACAAGACCCTAGAAAACAGGTAAAATTTTTAAACAGCACGGCGTTCTATTCCCCTCGAGTGTGCAACTGTAAATGTAGCTGCGCCTGCAACACCCATTGTTGTGGTGTGCCATACAAACATCTGCTATACAAGAACGGAGCAGTAACGCAGTTGATATTTCTTCAAAGGTTATTATCAAAACATTACAAATATTTTTGTTTTTATCATATAAAACAGGTAAAAAAATTGCAGTTTAAAGTTTTTATTTACACTTTTTATTCATGCTAATATTTATTTATTTGTGAACACGTGTAGTGGAGTCAAAATAAAAATCAAATGTTAATTGTGTTGGGAGTCGATTTTTTGTGTGCTAAATTGGTTAATGGGATCAAGTTGAGTTAATAGTTAAGTTTTGTGTAAAAACAACCCGTTTATTTTCTTATTAACAATTTAAGTTGCAAAATAGCATTTTTATAAATATCTTTGGACCTAACAAGCCGATTTTAATGTGAATTTTTTTCAGTATTCTATAATAAATTAAGAACATTTCTAGCCTTAATACGGAAGTCGATATTATTATTATTGTTAATGTGCTATCAATAAATAAAGTGGCGATGGCGTTTATAAACAAATTGCTGTTGTTTTAACACAAATTAATGAAAGTTGATAAAACTTGAGCGAAAGGTAACCTTTGTGGAGTACTATAAACCCCACAAATTTCATATTGAAATGTTGAATATAACCTCAAAAAAATCGCAATTCACAAAAAGATTTTGAGTCCTCATAAAGTATGGCAAGATTGTGGCACAAAGGTGTACGACGGCTTAAATTTAAGCTTATTAAAAATACTTTCGGGTGGTTAATTAACAAAATTTTTTGACCTTTCTGACACCATTTTTTGACCATTTAAAAAAATTAAACGTAAAGAACTGCATTTTTTCTAAAAAAAAAAAATTATGTGTACTGATCATTTTTTACATACATTAAAAGTTTATGAAAGGCACATATTTAAAAAAACAAATTTAGTAAAAACGGTGGATTTAAAATTGAAAATAAAAAAATTTTCAAAAGAGATATTTTGACTTCACTAGTGGTGAAGTTTTAAAGAATACTTTTACTGAACATAAGTGCTACATAAGGTTTTTTGATTTTTAGGTATTAAATATGGACCAGTGTGATACTGAAATATGTTTTATTTGTAATGCTGATCTTTGTATTGAAGATACAGAAAAAGTGACTCAAGGAATACCGATGGAAAATATGAAATGTTAAAAAAAGTTGATTCAATTTTAGTACACAGGAAATGTCGAGAAAAATATACGTTAAAAAGGAATGATGTTTGTGTTATAAGAATTTAGGCACTTTGTCGAAAAAAAGTAAATATAGCCCAGTCAAGAGTAAAGTCAGAAAGAGTAAAGAATTGTTTGATTTCAAAAAACTTTGTATAATTTTGTGGATTAGATGCCGATAAAAGTAATACGAGATTAAGTATTAATCAACGCAAAAATATTTCCATAATTCAAAGTCCTACTTTTAAAGAAAAATTATTAGAAATGATTGCAGAACATAATGACGAATTAGGAAAAGCAATTCTACGACGAATTTCTTGTGATGATTTGGTAGCTGTACAAGCGAGATATCACCGCAGTTGTCACAAAAAAGTTTTAAACAGTTACACTCGTGACACAAGTGATGCTGAAAGTCGACCCAAGGATGTAAAAATCTCATGTCAAATGGAATTGATTTTTGATTATTTAAGTGATAGTGATGATACCAGTTTACGCTCAAATAATTAATTGCATTATTAGGTAAATATATTGCTTAATTATAAATTATAATTATACTATTTTTTAAAATTAAATTTTCATGTTTATTTTATTTAATATCTAATTTTCTTAAACAGGACATGATGCTTGTCATCCAAATACCATTATTGCTAAATTAAAAGAAAATTATGGCGATTGTATAAGAATTATATCCAGAAAAGGTGACTCAACCCTCATATGTCTTGTAGATCGTGAATACAATGTCATGCGTCAAGCATGGATAGCCTCAAAAAAAGATGAAAATGAAGAAAAAAGAAAAATCTTAAAATCTGCAGCAGCAATTATTCGAAACGATGTTAATCTGAAGAAAAGTAATACAGAATTTTATCCTCCAAATGATAATATATTCCAAAATATTAATGAGAATATCCCAGAATCCCTTCAGTTTCTGATAGAAGAAATAATTTTAAAAAATAAAAAAGGTGATATTAGTTCATATGAAACAAAATGCACAGCAATTACTCATTCAATTATGAGTTGCATAAGACCTAGAACCTTTCTATCACCATTGCAGGTTGGTCTGTCTGTAATGTTACATAGGAAATTTGCTTCAAAACGAATTATAGATATATTGTCGCATCTGGGAGTGTGTTCATCATACAAAGAAGCAACACTTTATGAGGATAGTGTATTGCTTAGTCCACGTTCTCCATTTAGATCTGGTTGTTTTGCACAATTGGCATTTGACAATTCATATATTAACATCAATACTATAGACGGGAAAAATACTTTTCATAGTATGGGAGGTATTATGATTGTAAGTCCCAGAGATTGTTATTATAACAAAGTTCCCTTAAAACGATTGACAGTTAAGCCTACTGCAAAAGAAATCAGCAAAATTGACAAAATACCATTCCAAATTTTTGAAAATATTAATACACATGCACTCCAAAACATTGTTTTTGAAAAAGTAGATAATCCGAGTTTTAATAATATAGATTTTTCTAGTGCTGACTTGCTTTGGATTTATGGAGTGACCAAACCAGGCATTACTGGCTGGAATGCCTTTATGTCCAAGCTTTTGGAAAATATGACTTATACATTATCTAGAATTGTTTGCTTGCCTTTTGTACACTCTCCTCCAACTGACAAAAATACAATATACACCGTTTTAAAATACGCTGTAAAACTAGTGAAAAACTTAAATCTATTTAATTGTTTTGTTACTTTCGATCAACCTTTGTATCAGAAAGCGTTTGAAATGGTCCAATCCTCACCTGATGATGATATACATAATGTAATTGTTCGACTTAGAGGATTTCATCTGCTTATGTCTTTTCTTGGTTCAATCGGTTATGTGATGGCAGGAAGCGGTTTAAAAGAAGCATTAAGCTGTTGCTATGCGCCAGGAACTGTAGATAAGATGTTAGATGACCATGCTTATGCTAGAGCAGTACGAGGCCACACATTAATTTGGATAGTTTTGTGTAAAAAGATTATTGAGGAAATGAATCTTTCAGAAGTTGAATATTCAAATATGAAATCTTTACTACAAGAATTTTTAGATGACAATCCTACTTACAAAGAAGTACAAGATCATAATTTTTTAAACATCTTAAATGGTAAATTTCTAGAAAAAATGATTGAAATTGAGGAACGCGGTAAAACTGCAAAATTATGGATACAATACATACAAATGATCTCTATTGCAAAAGCATTTGCGCGCTCTGAAAAAATGGGTAATCTAAAAATTCAATTACAAGTTATTCAGCAAATGTTGCCATATTTTTATGCAACTGGACATTTTAATTATACGAAATCAGCCTTATTATATGTACAATATATGAATCAATTTATAAAAGAATCTGAAAAACCTTTCACCTCAATGCAAAACCAAGATGTAATTCCAGAAACTACCGCTTTAAAAATTAAAGAACTTCAAAATTTTATAAATAACGGATTTTGTACTGTAAGACGAACTGAGAAATTCTGGTCAGGAACTCATACTGATATGACAATCGAACAGGACTTAATGAGAGTCATGAAAGTTGATGGTAGTATGATTGGACGGGGAGTAACTACCAGTACTGCAAATAAATGGATTTTAGCGATGCCATATACACATGGTATCTGCGAAGAAGTAGAAAAATTTTGTGGTATAAAATTTTCTACTTTCGATCAGCATGTAGATGCTAGAGATTCTCGAATAAAACGAGATACTGAAGATATTCTCAAAATAAAATCCTGGTTTGATTGTCACGAGCCATTTCCTTATCAAGATTCAATAATGTCTATATCTACTGGAGTTACTGGCGGTAATAATATTAACTGTCATAATGCTTTTGAGGTTGGAAAAGCAGGATTAGAAGAAATTGCTGGTACAAACTTCCATAAAGTTTCGTTTAAACAAAAAAATAGAGTACTGTCATTAAAAAGTGTTAATAGTAGTCTGAAAATTCAAGAGGAAATTGTCCCTATAGATCCAATGTTTATATTTCAACGCATTTGTGTAGCAAGAAAAAGTGATGACGAATTAAAAGATTACATGCGCTATGAACTTGCACCGTACCCAACATCTATGTTTTACGAAGGTGTATTTTGGAAAACAGATAAGTCTAAACTATATGATATGTTTGAAGTAGACCGCACTGAGATTAACCTTGAAGATTGCATTTACGTCATTGATGGTGGTATGTTACTGCATAGAGTAGTATGGTCAAAAAATGACAATTTCAAATGTATTTTTCAAAGATATGTAAATTATGTCAAGAGACACTTTGGATCAAAAGTTACTGTAGTTTTTGATGGCTATACAAACAATTCTAACAGCATCAAAGCTATGGAGCGTTATCGCCGTACCAATCAAAATTTCTCTCCAGATATTTTATTCCATGAAGATATGTGTGTCACAGTGACCCAAGAACAATTTCTTTCGAATAAAACTAATAAAACTCGATTTATTGAAATTCTAATGAGATATTTGGAAGAAGAAAGCATAAACGTTAAACAAGCTGACGATGATGCAGACTTATTAATTGTGAAAACAGCCTTAGAATTATATGATAAACCTCCAGTTATTGTTGCAGAGGACGTAGATATTTTGGTGCTCATTACTGCGCTTACACCTAGTAATAAGAAAATT
This sequence comes from Magicicada septendecula, assembly GCA_034769895.1. Classification (NCBI taxonomy): domain Eukaryota; kingdom Metazoa; phylum Arthropoda; class Insecta; order Hemiptera; family Cicadidae; genus Magicicada; species Magicicada septendecula. The sequence goes on along the minus strand of JAWRYS010000913.1, from coordinate 222,260 downwards.
TATCTCTTAAAACCCACGAGAGGAACCATGAGTGCTAGTCTATTTTCTTCTGATAAAAGCTTTAGAAAGTATAAATTTTGCAAAGAGAATACTATTTTTGCATGCTCTAACCGGCTGTGACACAACATCATGCTTTTATGGTAAAGGTAAAAAATCGGTTTTTAATTCGATTGAAAAAAAATCAATAAACTCAGATTTAAAAGAAGCGATCGAAGCATTTAAACTGGAAAATCAACCTCAAACATCTATATATATAAATGGTCTATTAATTCTCCTGTATATGTATAATGCACCAAAAAAATTACATGTGTTGATAAATACAGACATACAAGTTTTACTAAAGCGATTTCAAAAAAGAAAAAAAGCTTAAAACCTGTAAAGTTAGAAAGTCTGCCACCTACTTCTGATGCACTTTTACAGAGTATATTTACAAGTCCAGCAATGGCTCCGCAATGATCTAGTACCAAAAGACTGGGGTTGGAATGTTGGAGAAATTTGAACGCCTATAAAAATGACATAGCCAGCTGCCCCAAAATCTTTATTAAAAATGATCTTTTGTAATTGCAAAACTGGCTGCAAAAAAGGATCGTGTACATGCAGAAGCTCTGGTCTTTTATGTTCATCGGTTTGTGGTACATGCTCAACTGAAGAAGAAGAAGAAGAAGAAGAAGAAGAAGAAGAAGAAGAAGAAGAAGAAGAAGAAGAAGAAGAAGAAGAAGAAGAAGAAGAAGAAGAAGAAGAAGAAGAAGAAGAAGAAGAAGAAGAAGAAGAAGAAGAAGAAGAAGAAGAAGAAGAAGAAGAAGAAGAAGAAGAAGAAGAAGAAGAAGGCACTAACTAAATTCTCAACATAAATAATTTTTAAAATACCAAATTTAAAAAAAATATATTCTTGTATAATGTTATTTTGTTTGTATTCGTTTTACCTTTTATTAAAAAGAGAGCTTTTCTTTGAAATATTTTATTTATTACTGGAGGATTTGCCCGGCTTTGCTTGGGAGAAAGTGGTGTCATATTCTTACTTGCTAGGAAATTCACTTTAATTTTATACCATTTATGCTGTTTTTTCACATCCACCAAGCAGGGAGGGATATTTATAATAATCCAAATTAATATGCACGTCAAATTGTTACTTACATTGAAATTCCCTTTAATTTGATACCCCACGTGCGGTATTTTCATATTTTCCATTTTTGACCTCCCCCAAAACCACCCATTTATTAAGCCACAGGGCCCAAGAATTTTCAGTAGTGCTTATATGCATGAAAAATTGTTACTTGCATTGAAATCCCCTTTAATTTGATACCCTACATGCGGTATTTTCATATTTTCCATTTTTGACATCCCCCAGGGCCCAAAACACCTATCTTATGTTGGTTCTCCCGTTGCATAAAATATTTGTGCTAAGTTTTGTTGAAATCGGTCCAGTGGTTTAGTAGGAGGTGTGGAATATAAATACACACAATGACTTGTATGTATATTAAGATACACATATTTAATAATATTATTCAACAGAGGAAGATTTGTTAAAATCGACCATTCCGTCTATCGATTTAATACTCCTAACGATGAAATAATAATAAAATCGTTATTTTGATTTTATTACTATTAAAATTTGAACTATTTTAAACAAAAAGAATTAAGACTTTATCATGATCCAATGGTTTATTTAGTAGTAAGGAAAGAAATTCACGGAATGTAAACGTTTTTATCGATTTTACCGCGCGCTGCCCTTAAATAAGGGTTTTTTTTTTAAAAGCCTGACCTTATAAACATGCAAAGTTGATTTTAAACCGATATTTAGACCTTTTTCAATAACTATACCAAATATCACTTTGCCTCAATTTTTTAAGAAATTTTACCGTTATTTTTATTCTTGCGACTGGACTAAGACCTAATTGTTCAAAAGCAGCTTAATTGTTCATATTAAACCATGTTTGATATCATTAATATTATATTTTTTCAAGTTAAGAGATTTTTGATTTTAATTCATTTTAATTAAAATATAAGAGTTTGTATCATATTTACTGTTTCTTTTATTTCAGAACTCAGACAGGGTCCGTGAAATATTTTTTTTTTAGGGGGTCCGCGAACCGAAAAGTTTGGGAACCACTGCTCTAAACTGTTCAAACGCTTGCAACTATGCAAATTATGCCCGCACACTGCCAAAAGAATGAAAAATATTCTGGAACATCTGCGAGATCTTGTAGAGTGCAGATCAAGTGGTTGTTGCAGATTAATGTAAAGCGATTATAGTGTTATAATTAGTTGGTAACTCTAATAAATGACATTATTATTGCATGTGGACAAATTAAAATTGAATTATTGTATGAGAGTACCTTGTTGATTTCAAATTGTTATTTGTGACTAATTAAAGCTGGTAATTAGTGACTTCATTGGTGTCTGTATTTAGTTTCCACTGTACAATACGATGATTCGTGAGAGAGTTGTAAAAGTGGGACAAAGTCTTTAACAGTGGAAGCAGAGGATACTTTGTAGGAAAGTAGTGTGAGTGGTAATTGTTAAAAAAAGAATGGATACCAGTCAGATGATAGATGCATTACAAGCAATGCTACTACAGAGTGAGGAACAGTGCCAACGGGAAGCAGAAAAACTCGACAAAAAATGTATGTGTAATAATGAAACAGCAAATAACTGGCAAAAGATGAATTTTTTGTGAGAAACAGAAAATATTAAGGCATTGATACTAGAGCAAAAACAAGTTGATACAATATCTGAACTAGAAAATCTGTATCAACTATGAAAGCAAAAATGTCAAGTTTAGAAGATTCTATTACGAATTCAATAAAACAAATTAAAATGGAAGTTAAACACTTGGTGAAAGAAGTAGCTAATCAAGCATGAACATTAATAAATGCTGAAGAAGATCCAAAAACTAAGAGTAATAAAACAGTGCTATTATATGTAGTAAGACCAGTTTATGCAAAGACCCTAACGTTTGATGAAGCGCTCACTGGCCAACTTATCTTTGCCAATTTGAACCTGCTGCTTGCTTAAATAAATGAATAGAAGAAGAGAAAGGCCTTTCATTCATTCTTGCTTCAAAAGGACCTGCCACAGAATTTTTACAAAAATTGCCATCTGACAGCCAGAACATATATGCCAAATTAACAAAAGCTCTGGAATTACAGTAAAGTAACCAACATCTATTCGAAGTGTACTGTGTTCAACTTAGAGTGAGGTGACAGCAACAGGGAAGAGCCTCCAGGAGTTTGAAGCAAATCTCGATCAATTGGCGAGATTAGTATACATTTTAACCAGCACAGTTTCTTTAATCTATGACATTTCCTTTTCAATTTATTCCTCTGAGGGGGGGGGGTTCAAAAGATGCACTGCCCGCATATTACTGCAGAGCAGCTGGTCGCAACCTGGGAACCCTAGGATATTCCAAGTATGCCAGAGGTGAAAACTGCAGAAGAGAAATGTCAGAGTATGAGACTAGGAGAGCCAAATGTAGTATTGAATTTTTTACAAACGTTGACAGAATAAATCTCATGTGCACTTGTATCTACACCACTCAAGCAGCAGAAGCTTTTGGCAGACCGTTGCTTGAAAATTAACATTGACATTTCTCTCTTAAAATTGATCATAGAACTGCACCAAAAGTAACCCTGAGTCAAGGAAAACACAATTTTTGGATAAATGGAACATTATCTGAAAAGTTTCCACAGCTTTAGATAAATCAACATGTTTTCATGATATTTTCTAATTATTTGATAGAATCAGTTTTCAGTTAGGTGAGTTATTTACTCATCCAAACAGGTACAGGTACTCGCCTTAACATAATGGACAGACATGGTTTTCATTATTCCTTACAGCAATAGAACTGGGCACAAAATGTTTGTTTCAGGGCATCATTCTTAAGGATCACATTAACTAAGAAATATTTGAAAATATACTTTTATGTAATTGTATTTTGTATAACTTATAAAATTCACTTATATTTACAATACACACAAATGTATGTATGTATAAATGTATGTATAAATGAGGATTGGAAATACCAAACATTATAAGTTCCATTCTTAATGTGAGTTTTCACTTTATAACTGTTTTATGAGCTAGGGCCAATTCCGTAGTAATCTTTAACTACTACAACAACTCATCAACAGTTACTTCTTATAGACTCTACAAGTTCTAAATCTGAACTTTTAGTTTTTAAAACTATTCCAAGTGCCATCAATCTTGAAGTTGTTTGTATTACAGCATGGGACTGACTGTCATCTTATGAAAAAAATTAAGAAAAAAGTTCTTACCCCAAAGGCCCTGTGCAAATTAATAACCAATGCTAAATATGAGCATCCTTTAATACCTGTTATGATGGATTCGACTAATTTCTTTGACCTCATAAATGCTGCTGATACTGAAATAAATACTAAAAACTTGGCATTTCATATGCATTAAAGGTTAATGAAAAAAGTGATGCATCAAGAATGGCATAGAAGAAAAATATTTTGATTTGAATTGTGGCATACTTGTAATGTTCTTAAAAGAAACAAAACCAGCGATTATATTTAGAAAATTCAGTTAAAACTTTTACTAAGGCCTGGTTTAATTAAATGATTTGTATAATTAGTAAAATAGTTTTACCTTTTTCTTGTCCGTCTGGTGGCCTTTTCTCTATATTTAATTCTACGCGTTTCGGGACATATGCCCCATCATCAGGAATATCCCTTGGTGAAGTTCGTCAATCATTAAAATATTAAAAACACTTTATATACAATTTTACACATACAACAATAAATATAATATAAACATAAAACATACATAAAATCCCCAAACTTGAGACACACGTGATATCGGTGGTGCGCACCACGACATGCTATAGTCGACTGCAGTGTTCATGTTGTTATATGTCGTGTACTATGGACCTTGTTCTGTATTCTTATAATAGAACAGATTTGTCGTATAACAGATTTGACTGGAAGTTCAATTGATCGTTAAGGATGACTTCTTCTGTTTTTTTATTTTTGTAAGCCTTATATATTTCGAATTCTTCGATAGCATTCATATAATTTCCTTTTCTGCATATATGGAGGGGTTGAAAGTTCGTTGTGAAATCAGTATAACTATGGTTTTTGTCCATTAGATGGCGCGCGTAATTTGACACTGTTTTACTAAATTCTTTTTTAGGTAAATGTTCTCTGAATTGTTTTTTAAAAGGTCTACCAGTTTGGCCAATGTGATTGTTGACCAAATGATTTGTGAACAATATTACCAATTATGAAGGGAGTAGCTAAATAATATTGCAGTAACTTGATAAATGCTAAAAACATGATAGATGATGGTGAAATTTAAAAACTCTTTTTTCAAAATAATGGATGAATTTTTGTAAAATTTTGTGATTGTTCATACTAATATGTTTTAAAACATGAAAATGTGTATTGTTTCTATCTTTAAGTGTTTACTAATAATTATTTTATTAATGTTAAAGTTATCAGTTAAATTCAAAAAATCTATGTTTTAGTAATTCACTTAGAAAATGAGTTTGTTGTATTAATTTCTCATCTGGCACATACAACATTTTTGTAAGGATACCTTCCAACTTAGAGCATTTTAAATGGGAATTATGGCAGACCTTGAAATTTTTCTAAATTGTTTTATATTTTATTAAAACAATGTATTATTACAACATAAATTTATTCAGTACTCTTTTGAACCTAAGGTAAGTTTGTATTATAACTTACCTTTAATGATATGTTAAGACATACAGTAAAACAAAGGTTTTGTAAAATATATAAAAACACTTGGTAAGTTTCACAAATTTTTTAATTAACTCTGACAGCTGTTTCGACTAACTTAAGCCATTGTCAAAGAGCGAGTGAATGAAATTACTGAACACAGGATGTTAGAGTAGTGTAGGTGGTAAACATCTGTTTAGGGCGTATCTGGAACATCTGTGTTGTGATGGCGAGGGGTGGGGAGTGTGTGCATGAGACAAGGGAAGGTCTGGTGTCTTTAAAAACTAAATACAATCATGAATGCAAAATATAAAATTAACCGAACTAAATATAAACTGAATGCAAAATTTAAAATAATGATGAACATTCAAAATAATATAAAATAAACTAAACTAAATAACAGATTTTAATAAAGGGGATACACAAAATTCAGTCTGTTCATTGGTTAAATTTTTGTTATTTTTTATTGCTTTTATAATTTCTAAAATTTCTAACAAATCCATTTTTCTACCTTTTTGTATGTTGTGGAGTAGTGTTATGTTTTTTGTGTCTATAAAGTGATTGTGTTGTAAGCAATGATCTGCAAAACCTGTATTAGATGTATTGGTTAAAATCGCCTTCTTATGTTCAGAAATGCGATGTTTCAGAGCACGGCCACATTGTCCGATATAAATAGCATCACATTCTGCACAGTGTATTTCATAAACTCCATTTTTCTCCAGTGTATTAGATTTTCCTTTATTATTGACAAGTAGTGAAAAAAGATTACGTTTGTTTACTGATACCATGTTAAGACCATGGTTTTTTAACCTATTATTAATCTTATCTGTTATACACGGAATGTAATTTGTTAAGTGAAATTTTTTGTTACCCTGATCTGGCTCTATGGAATAAAATTCTTTTAAAGTAATTTTCTTCTGTTTTTTTAAAATTAAAGAATTAATTATTCTTTCATCATAACCGTTATTTTGTGCTATGGCTTTTATAATATCTACCTCTTTATTGAAATTTTCTTTGGATAAAGGAACTATAAGGAGACGATTAACCATTGCATGAAAACTGCTTAATTTTATGTGCCATGATGTTAGTGATTGTTTATGTATAACGGTATCTGTAAAAGTAGGTTTTCTATATATCTGAAAACTAAGATTATTTTGTGATCTAGTAATGGTAAGATCCAAAAAATTTAAACTTTTCATATTTTCTGTTTCAAGTGTAAATTGCACGCTACTATAAAAGGAATTAATATAATCTAAGAACATATGGAGCTGTCTATCTGTTCCCGTCCAGATACAAAATATATCATCAACATACCTTGCCCAATGAAAAACCTTTATCCAAAGAAAATTTCAATCCATAGAGCCAGATCAGGGTAACAAAAAATTTCACTTAACAAATTACATTCCGTGTATAACAGATAAGATTAATAATAGGTTAAAAAACCATGGTCTTAACATGGTATCAGTAAACAAACGTAATCTTTTTTCACTACTTGTCAATAATAAAGGAAAATCTAATACACTGGAGAAAAATGGAGTTTATGAAATACACTGTGCAGAATGTGATGCTATTTATATCGGACAATGTGGCCGTGCTCTGAAACATCGCATTTCTGAACATAAGAAGGCGATTTTAACCAATACATCTAATACAGGTTTTGCAGATCATTGCTTACAACACAATCACTTTATAGACACAAAAAACATAACACTACTCCACAACATACAAAAAGGTAGAAAAATGGATTTGTTAGAAATTTTAGAAATTAAAAAAGCAATAAAAAATAACAAAAATTTAACCAATGAACAGACTGAATTTTGTGTATCCCCTTTATTAAAATCTGTTATTTAGTTTAGTTTATTTTATATTATTTTGAATGTTCATCATTATTTTAAATTTTGCATTCAGTTTATATTTAGTTCAGTTAATTTTATATTTTGCATTCATGATTGTATTTAGTTTTTAAAGACACCAGACCTTCCCTTGTCTCATGCACACACTCCCCACCCCTCGCCATCACAACACAGATGTTCCAGATACGCCCTAAACAGATGTTTACCACCTACACTACTCTAACATCCTGTGTTCAGTAATTTCATTCACTCGCTCTTTGACAATGGCTTAAGTTAGTCGAAACAGCTGTCAGAGTTAATTAAAAAAAAAATTTGTGAAACTTACCAAGTGTTTTTATATATTTTACAAAACCTTTGTATTAATATGTTTCACCAAGTGCCCAACGAGTCATCAATTAATATCGTGAAAAGTGCAAGTAAAGCAATGCTCGTTACTTTCTACAGAAGATGTCTTTTAAAATTCCGGAAGTGCAACAACCATTTGTGGTTTAATAAACAGTGCCTAAAGAATAGTGTATTTCCAACGTACATGAAGATTAGTTGCCGCCATCAATCGTCTGAAGCAAAAACTGCTGTTCAACAGGCATACAAGAACTGGCTACATTTGGAACTCAAGAAATGGTACTCTAGAAGAAATAATTTGTCTTTACACCAAAAACTAATACATTGTGAATTAACTTATAGATACAGTGCAGTGGAATTTGACCTTATTGATAATATGATCAGAGAACAAGTAAGTTATCATGCTCATAAACAATATTTAGTACAAAAAACAAAATTACTAAAACTTATCACAACTAAGCTAAGTAGTAAGAGAGTAACTACTATGTCATCACCAGTAAATAAATTTTATAACAGAGTGGAAAATTTCTCAAATATAAACTTTACTCAGAAAGAACTAAATCTGTTAAATAAAGGTTTGAAATATTGTCCAAACATACGGTACAAAAGAGACATGGAAATGTTATGTGTAAATACAGAAATAGCACTTAGTAATGTAGATAACCCAGATATAAGAAATAATGAATTAGTTTCCTGTGCAAACATTATATCAAAAAGTAATAAGAATAAGTACAGTCTAAAAGATTCAGATAAGTACATAGTTAACAGTTTAAAACAAAAAATTAATTCAAATAGTTTAGTGGTTTGCAAAGCTGATAAAGGCAATACAATTACAATAATAAATAGGAGCGAATATATTGAAAAGACAGAACTTCTCTTCAGGAATGACAATTTCAAGATATTAAATGATCCCACTAATAAGTTTCAAAAACAAATAAAATCACTTATTAAAAATTGCCCTAATATATTTTCAGACACAAAAAGTTTCATGCTAACTATGATGAACCCAAAAGCTCCTGTTTTGTATAGTTTACCAAAAATACATAAACCTAATTGTCCCATGCGCCCAGTTGTTTCATATGTAACTGCACCTGCATATAAAGTCTGTAAAAAACTTAATGAATTATTGCCAAAATATATTAACTTTAACCCAAAGTATGCTATTAAAAACACTTTACAATTAGTTAATAATATAAAAAATGTACATTTACCACTGAATGCAAAATTAGTTTCATTTGATGTTAAGAATTTATTTCCATCTATACCTGTAGATGTTCTGTTGTCTATCTGTTCCTCACATATACAAAATACTTTAACCTTAAATAGTGATCAGAAAAAAGAATTATTCTCGGCCTTAGATATTTGCATAGGACAAAATTATTTTCAGTTTAATAATAAAATCTATAAACAATTTAATGGCTTACCTATGGGCTCTCCTTTATCACCTTTATTAAGTGAAATCTTTATGACATTTTTGGAAGAAAACATTTTTACATCTGATAACCCCAACATAAAATATGTTTTTCATTGGGCAAGGTATGTTGATGATATATTTTGTATCTGGACGGGAACAGATAGACAGCTCCATATGTTCTTAGATTATATTAATTCCTTTTATAGTAGCGTGCAATTTACACTTGAAACAGAAAATATGAAAAGTTTAAATTTTTTGGATCTTACCATTACTAGATCACAAAATAATCTTAGTTTTCAGATATATAGAAAACCTACTTTTACAGATACCGTTATACATAAACAATCACTAACATCATGGCACATAAAATTAAGCAGTTTTCATGCAATGGTTAATCGTCTCCTTATAGTTCCTTTATCCAAAGAAAATTTCAATAAAGAGGTAGATATTATAAAAGCCATAGCACAAAATAACGGTTATGATGAAAGAATAATTAATTCTTTAATTTTAAAAAAACAGAAGAAAATTACTTTAAAAGAATTTTATTCCATAGAGCCAGATCAGGGTAACAAAAAATTTCACTTAACAAATTACATTCCGTGTATAACAGATAAGATTAATAATAGGTTAAAAAACCATGGTCTTAACATGGTATCAGTAAACAAACGTAATCTTTTTTCACTACTTGTCAATAATAAAGGAAAATCTAATACACTGGAGAAAAATGGAGTTTATGAAATACACTGTGCAGAATGTGATGCTATTTATATCGGACAATGTGGCCGTGCTCTGAAACATCGCATTTCTGAACATAAGAAGGCGATTTTAACCAGTACATCTAATACAGGTTTTGCAGATCATTGCTTACAACACAATCACTTTATAGACACAAAAAACATAACACTACTCCACAACATACAAAAAGGTAGAAAAATGGATTTGTTAGAAATTTTAGAAATTAAAAAAGCAATAAAAAATAACAAAAATTTAACCAATGAACAGACTGAATTTTGTGTATCCCCTTTATTAAAATCTGTTATTTAGTTTAGTTTATTTTATATTATTTTGAATGTTCATCATTATTTTAAATTTTGCATTCAGTTTATATTTAGTTCAGTTAATTTTATATTTTGCATTCATGATTGTATTTAGTTTTTAAAGACACCAGACCTTCCCTTGTCTCATGCACACACTCCCCACCCCTCGCCATCACAACACAGATGTTCCAGATACGCCCTAAACAGATGTTTACCACCTACACTACTCTAACATCCTGTGTTCAGTAATTTCATTCACTCGCTCTTTGACAATGGCTTAAGTTAGTCGAAACAGCTGTCAGAGTTAATTAAAAAAAAAATTTGTGAAATTTACCAAGTGTTTTTATATATTTTACAAAACCTTTGTATTAATATGTTTCACCAAGTGCCCAACGAGTCATCAATTAATATCGTGATACAGTAAAACCCTGTTTAACTGAATTCGACTTATCCAAAACCTGGGTTAATCGAAAGGCTGTCAAGAGAAAAATTAAAATAAATGAAAATAATAAATGCTGGAAAATCAATATGCATAACGACAAAGACCAGAATGCTGGCCATGTGCCAGTGACCCCATGCAGACATTTCAGGTAAACAACACTTGTAAACAATAAGTGAGTCACCCTCCCTCCTCCTCCTCCAACCACATACATTTATGTGTCATACAGTTATAAGTTGACATTCAGTATCAGTAGGTAAAGTGCAGTCACTTGTAACAATGCAGTGCTTGTAGTGTATTTTGTAATTCTGTAATGAAGTTAATTGTTGAGCTTTTTAATTTAAGTTAGTTTTAATTTTGACATGTCGACTATGCAAAAATGTGTTGTAGTGTCAATTCAAGACAAACTTTAAGCAATAAGACAAGTGGAGAATGGTGTGATGTTGCAAAACGTAGCTGCTAATTATGGTGTTGCGATATTAACGCTGGGTAAAATCGAAATCAAAACTTATGGAATACTATTCTCTACTAAAGTGGCGAACCAAACAATAATGAAATTAACGGATTATGTAAAGATCAATGAAGCTCTTTTTCTCTGGTTCACATCGCAACAAAACAATGGAATGCTGCTGTCAGGCCATATTTATATATTATTACATATTAGTACCTGAGATGATGGGGGGAAACTAATTTCACTGCATGCTCAAGCTGGCTAGACAGGTTTAAAAACAGGTATGGCATAAGAAAGCTACATCTGTGCGGGGAAAAATTATCTGCAAATGCCGATGCCAATGCCATTGATGTTTTAAGACTTAATTTTTTGATTTTCAGGACTGAATAAATGGAAATAGGCTCCACGCTGGTTAGTATCCGGTCCGCGTGGACCAAAAAATGTTAATGAGAATAATGATCCAGCAAGTGTGGACAAGAAAGAGTTAATGAATTGGGCCCCAGTGGGCTAAATATATGCTTCTTGAGTTGAAGAATTCTGTCGGCTGGTCTTCCATGTTAGTTAAAAATACTATGTAATAAATGCATTGCTTCAGTAGGAAGAAAATGATAAGATGTGGACTGTATTTGAATAGATTTTAATGTCTTACTTAGTTACATTACAAATGTATTATTTGTTGAAATGAGGTCGGCTAATACTGCGTGTTGCCAAGTATTATAAATTTAGATTAGAATGAAGCGGGCCTAGTCGGCCATAAGCGAGAATGTAAGGCCTAAAGCCTACATTGAATGTCGACAATAAATGACAGCAAAAGATTCGGCGAACCGAGCGCCGAGAGAGCTAGCTACGCACTGTGCAGAGTACAAACACGCCAAAATTAAGGCGAGGCAGTAAGCAGATTAGCCAACCTAGAAAACGAAATCATCGCGCTACCGTACATAAGCTGCCCGTCAAAATCAAATGATTTTTTAACACATTTTTTCTTAAATTATTATACATTTACAATTTAATTTAAAAGAGTACAGTTTCTTATAATGATAGTTAGCTTCAAGGCTGAGTTGTACCTTGAGTTATGAGATTAGATAACGGCAGTCCGTCACTAGTTTAGAGATAAGCATGCATGAGATAAGCCTAGAGATAGGCGGTTGTAGGCCAAGGTTGGCGAACAGCTGTTTCATATATGAATAAATCTGGTTTGACCAATATTACTGACACAAGTGTGTTCAGCATATAACATTATAAAACATGAAAGAAAAATACATAATTATACAATATTTAATGCAAGATCGGAAGCTCATCACATGATGGACCGATAGCTGGTAACCCTATGCATGTCATAGATGGTTACTATAAAATTAATTGAGGCCCGTGGGCCTGTACAGAGAGTTCATTACATGAACAAAATTGTTGTTGAACATGTTGCAGTTGCATGTTCAATCGTATATTTAGCAGGGCGGCATGTATTGACCTAGTCATGCTGTTCCTGAAGTTTCAGGAACTTACAATATGTAATAATGTATGAACAAGCTAGATGCTGAATGCAAGCCCAGATACGACATGTATGTCATAATTTTAAGTAAAAAGACTTGTGCATGCTTACTTGCAAAATGAATACAATATAAAATAAACCTAGACGTGGCAGTTACATACGGCAGACGCTAACAATAGTTTTTACATAGACACAGTTTATGTGAATACAATAACAATAATTTAAATAATTACAAGATGAATAATTGCAATGTCAAATAACAATACAATACTGAAATTACAGAACCAATTTAACAATTTAAAGACATTCACAGAATAATACATATTTATCAGCAACAATAAAGAAATGAATGCATGATTGCTTAACGGCAAGACATGCAAATATTATGTAATAACATTTTATAAATAAGACCACCAAAAAAACATGCAATATACCCCATAACATCAAATGAAAATGTGTAAGACATAGTATGCCACACAAATTAATATACAAGACAAATATTAAGATACCACCAAAACTGTGATAATTAGAAGCGTGCAATGGCGCAAAATTGATAAGAAAACATTGTGATAATTCATCACAATTATGTTGACCAAATGGTTGTAATAAGTAATAAGCCAATGGCTGAATAAAGTAGCATTGTGCTAAGTAATCATAATGTCAATTCTCGTCTCGCGCTGGCAACAGACATAATTTATGTATTGGTCTCCGCAAAACACCCGTAGGCGTGCGAATGTCTACGACACGAACCAAGTTATCTGGGCCGGGAAATGTGGCGATAATTACGCCAAATTTCCAGGCTAATGGAGGTAAATTATCCTCAATAAGCAAAACTAAATCACCAATGGAAACATTATCTTTGGCAAACTTCCACTTGTGACGCTGCTGCAGCCGGTGCAAATAATCGCGAGACCACGCCTTCCAAATGCCCTGGACAAACCTCTGAAGGAGTTGCCAACGACCAAGACGAGAAACAGGAACGTGAGAAAGGTCTGGGTCCGGAATCGCTGTTAAGGGCGCGCAAATCAAAAAATGGCCCGGTGTAAGTGGCACCGGGTCGTTAACATCCGAAGAGATAGCAAATAAAGGTCGAGAGTTCAGACATGCCTCTATCTGAGACAAAACGGTCGTGAACTCTTCGAAGTTTAGTATAGATTTGCCTACCACGCGGCGGAGATGAAATTTCAAACTCTTTATGCCGCTCTCCCAAAGGCCACCGAAATGAGGTGAGGAGGGCGGAATAAATGACCATGATATCCCCTGAGAGGATGTGAATGACTTAATCGAAGAAATGGCATCCTTATTGCGCCAAAAGTTGTAAATATCATGTAAGATGGTGCGGGCCTTCCTGAAGTTTGTGCCATTGTCGGAGTACAATTGACTGGGTATACCCCGACGTGCCATGAAACGACGTAAAGCGGCTATAAATGCGCTGGCCGTAAGGTCGGACACCAATTCCAAGTGAATAGCCCTAGTCGCTAAGCAAACAAACAAAGATACGTATGCCTTAGTAAAAGTTCTAGACTTCTGCCCGCCATGACGAATCATGAAGGGACCACCATAATCAACCGCGCAAAATAGAAACGGTCTTGAAGGAGTGACTCTAGGGAATGGCAAAATACCAAGTCTCTGAACCTGCTGTGTAGCACTAAACCTGATACACTTGAGACACTTGCGAATAATGGAACGGATGACTAGCCGGGCATTAACAATCCACCAACGCTGACGCAGTGAATGATGCACGAGTTGAGCACCAGCGTGAAGTAAACGAATGTGTTCACGTTCGATGATAAGGCGTGTAATATGCGCCGATGGGGGTAATACAATAGGATGTTTCGAATCGTAGGGTAATTGGGAATGCTGCAATCGTCCGCCCACGCGTATCACTCCAGAGTCGTCAAGAAACGGGTCGAGAGAAGCCAACTTGCTCCTAATGGAAACAGAAGATCCGTTCCGAAGACAATTAAATTCGGTTGGGAAGTAGATCGACTGAGATTGTTTTATGAAGAAGTTGAGAGACTGATGAATTTCTACAGGGGTCAGATCGCCCGAAAGTTTGTCCGCAAATGAGTGCCTAATATTTCTGATGAAACGAAAACAATAAGCGTATACACGCGTCAACCGGTGCAACGAGGAAAAGTCCAACGATAAGTCAATAGCCAGGGTAGACATTAGCGACAAGTTATGTGTGTTTTTCTCTTCCGCGATGACTTCAGAAGACGACGGAGTGGCCGGTACGAAAGATGGAAAGGGATCAGACTCTGAGGATTGAGACAGACAGCTAGGACCGTGCCACCAAAGCGAGCAATCGCGTAAAACGTCAGGGAAACACCCCCTAGATATAATATCAGCAGGATTGCGTCGCGAATCAATGTGATGCCAGGTATAAGTTTGCGTACGACGCTGAATTTCAGCAACCCGATTAGCGACGTATGTTTTCCAACGCGTAGACTGCGCATGAATCCAGTAAAGAGCCACCATGGAATCAGAATACAAATGTACATTATCAATAAACGAATAAAGAGCAGGAATAACCTTAGATACGAGTCGCGACAATAACAAGCAAGCGCAGAGCTCGATGCGAGGTAAGGACACCTGGCGTAGGGGAGCCACGCGAGATTTGGAACACAAGAGGCGACAGGAGGCAGTAGAATCTTGATAAATGACTCTGATATATATACAACAGCCAAACCCTCTCTCCGAAGCATCCGAAAAACCATGCAACTGAACTGTAGCCGCCTCACGCTTGCAACGAATGGATCGCGGGACTACTATTTTACCAATCATAATCAATTTGTTACACAAAGAATGCCAATCCGAAAGTGACTGACCGGAAATCGGTTCATCCCATCCAAGCTTACAAAGCCAAAGTCGCTGAATGAAATGTTTATACAAAAAGACAACTGGACCGATTAAACCAAGAGGATCATATATTCCAGCAATAATTGAAAGAATTTTTCTCTTGGATATGCTAGAATCAACCGGAGATAGTTTGATGTCAAACAAAAATGAATCGGCAGTATTGTTCCAAAGAATGCCTAGGGTACGCACACTGTCCTGTTTATTTAGGGGTCGTGAAAAGTTGTGATGATTTGCGACCGCTGTGGGTTCGTTTGATGCCCATTTGTGCAACGTGAAACCATATTGACCAAGTAACGCACCTAGATCGGATTTCAGCTTGGTTAGATTGGGGACAGTGTCCGAACCGGTAAGTAGATCGTCGACATAAAAATCGTTGGTTATGGCTAAAGCCGCTTGGGGAAAGGAAGCCTGATTGTCTCTAGCAATTTGTAGAAGGCAACGAGTGGCCAAAAAAGAGGCGCTAGCCGTGCCGTAGGTTACTGTTCGCAGCGCGAAATGTTTAAGTGGTTCGAGGGGAGAATCACGCCACAAAATGCGTTGATAGTGACAATCCCCTTCAGCTACGCGAATCTGACGATACATCTTTTCGATGTCGGCAATAAGAACATACTTAAGTATGCGGAAACGCAAAAGAATGGAAAAAAGGTCTTGTTGAACATTGGGGCCTACTAACAATATGTCATTTAACGAAAGGCCATTAGTAGTTTTGGACGAACCATCAAAAACAACGCGCAGTTTTGTGGTCAAGCTAGACTGTTTAAACACGGCATGGTGAGGCAAGTAGTAAATATTTGACGCTGCTAAATTGATAGCGCCATGATCGATGAGTGTCATGTGCCCAAGATCCATGTATTCCTTGATAAAGTCCGCGTAGTCGCGAGCGAGCTTGGCATCGCGCCTAAATCGACGCTCTAAGCTTAAAAATCTTGATTCGGCACTTGTGTAAGATTCCCCCAAGTGGGGATTATCAGACTTGAATGGGAATGACACTATAAATCTACCCTCGTGGTTGCGCTGAGTAGAGCGCACAAAATGCTCTTCGCAAGCCGACTCGCTATCAGGGGTATCGTCAGGGATAGTTTCTGCTTCCCAAAATCTCTCGAGAGATTGCAGAATCTGACTGTCATTGTTCCTTGCCAGGAACGAAACAGCAGGACCCTCGGTGTGGCAGTGCTTGGGCAGATTGCCAGCCAAAATGTAACCCAGTTTTGTTTCCTGAATGATAGGGAAATTGGGTCCGCGTGTGTATTTATTGGCTAATATCAAATCCAGATAAAATTGTGCCCCTAATAGTATGTCGATCTGTGAAGATATATTAAAATCTGGATCGGCCAGAAAAATTTTGTTTGGAATGTGGAACTGGTTGATATCAAACGAGGTTGAAGGCAGATTGTGAGTTAAGGTAGATAAGACGGCACATTTCGCCTCGAAACTATGTCTCTGATAGCGAGAAATAATACGTATAGAAGCAACATATCAGTTGCGCAACACGCTGTGTTGTTTATTCCTGTGATTGGAATATTAGATTTGGTTAATTTAAGGTGTAACCTTTTTGCAAATGATTTTGTACAGAAATTGATCTGTGAACCGGCGTCTAGAAGCACTCTAGCTCTATGCCTGTTGCCAGCCTGATCAACGACAGATACAACCGCTGTGGATAAAAGAACATTGTTTTTGCACTGTAATTTAAGTGAGCAATAATTGCTGCTGGCAGCTGTTGATTTCGGCACGTAATTTGCGTGCAGCAATGTGTGGTGTCTTTTTGAACAAATTTTACAAACCTGTTTACTCTTACAGTTAGCTATCAGATGACCTGCTCTAAGGCAGTTGATACAACATTTATGATTTGCAACCAATTGCCCCCGCTCAGCGGTGCTTAATATACGGAAATTATTACACATGTAAAGCGGGTGGTCAGATTTACAACACACGCATGAATAATGATTTGCCGCTGCGTGATAGCTCTTAAAAGTATTGCTGCCAGCAGTATTTCTTAAGCTACACTTCTCAAATTTATTGTTAGGTTTTACATTAAGTTTGTTGAATTGCTGTCCGGGTTCAATAGGCATTGTATTTTCTAACAGCTGTCTGCGTAAGTTTAAAAAATGCGTAAAGTCTTGAAAGCTAGGCAAGTTGTCAGGGTCTATTGACTCCTTCCAAAGTTTTAAAGTAATAGGGTCGAGTTTGGTGGAGAGCAACTGTATGGTGATAAATTCAAATGAATTCACTGACAGCTTCATTGCTGCCAGTGAATTAACGGAAGACGTTATTGTATTCGTAAACTCCGCCAAACTTTGGACCGAGTCCTTTATTGTGGACTTAACCTGAAGTAGGTTTTGTACATAATATTTAGCTAATATAAATGGGTTGTTGTACCTTTCGGACAGCAAATTCAACGCTATTGCATAATTCTTTACAAATAGGTAATGATTTAATTAAATCTAATGGTTCACACTTCACAGAGGAATGCAAATAATGCAGTTTTTGCACTGGTGTTAAATCAGATCTTGAATGCACTAAATCAGTGAAAATTGAATAAAAATGTTGCCACTCCAGTATGTTGCCTGAGAAGCAAGGCAAACTTATCGGCTTTAATTGCATGGGTGTCGATAATACGGGAGGCACAGTCTGAGTATTAAAAGTGTCAAGTAGTTGTAAAATGTTTGCCTCAGTTGAGTATATCATTTCTTCGACCTCAACTCGGTCTGCCTGAGCAACGCTCGTGTCTTTACTGATGAGCTCTATCTCAGACTGTACCTCGTCGTACTTCGAGGCCAAGCTTTTGAGACTTTCCAGTCTTACAGTTAGAAAATGTTTTGTACTTAGAGTTATGTCAAATGAATTTACCGCGGATTGTATCCGCACTATCGCGGATTTTAATCCGCCCCTCTTTCTGGTCAGCACTTTGAGGCCTTCTTCAGACATTTTACGCACCTTTTTACTGTTGCTGGTGATACCTTGTTGTCGATGTCCTGCAGCGTCGGCTCCTTGGTGAAGATGGTAAACAGCTGGCAGAGATGACCACTTTGAGTAAGCACTGTAGCTGGCAGGCACTTGCTAATATGTTGTCTGAAGATGACGAGCGAAATGACGATGCAAATCACGCCACGGTCGTATTAGCTGACGTGCTAATTCGCCCGTGATGGCCAGAAATATTGGTAGAAAATGTTGAATGGAAAATCCGGCCCGGAGGACCAAAAAATGGTTAGTATCCGGTCCGCGTGGACCAAAAAATGTTAATGAGAATAATGATCCAGCAAGTGTGGACAAGAAAGAGTTAATGAATTGGGCCCCAGTGGGCTAAATATATGCTTCTTGAGTTGAAGAATTCTGTCGGCTGGTCTTCCATGTTAGTTAAAAATACTATGTAATAAATGCATTGCTTCAGTAGGAAGAAAATGATAAGATGTGGACTGTATTTGAATAGATTTTAATGTCTTACTTAGTTACATTACAAATGTATTATTTGTTGAAATGAGGTCGGCTAATACTGCGTGTTGCCAAGTATTATAAATTTAGATTAGAATGAAGCGGGCCTAGTCGGCCATAAGCGAGAATGTAAGGCCTAAAGCCTACATTGAATGTCGACAATAAATGACAGCAAAAGATTTGGCGAACCGAGCGCCGAGAGAGCTAGCTACGCACTGTGCAGAGTACAAACACGCCAAAATTAAGGCGAGGCAGTAAGCAGATTAGCCAACCTAGAAAACGAAATCATCGCGCTACCGTACACACGCATTATCCAAAAAATATGTTATCCGAAATGACTCCGTCCCCTTTAGTTTGGTTAAGAAGGGTTCTACTGTAATTAATCAGTATTTTGTTTCTCCTGAAAAATTTGACTTTCACAGTTAGCATTTCAACTCTTAAAATAAGTAATATTTATATACGTCTAGACATAATATCTGCAATAGTCCACACACACACACACACACACACACATTTTTCTTATAAAACTTTTCTCATGCGAGTATTTAGTTCTTTTCTTTAATTATATTTTGTTGACACATTTAGTTGTCATCATTGTAAGAGGAATAAACAAAGTATTACTATTGGAAATCTTTTAGTCTTTTTATTATACGTTATAATGGAATTATCAAATTTTGTATTAACCTGTATTTGCTCGTTTATTAATAATTATTTTTACATTTAAATATATGTAAAGTTTTCCAAATATTTATTTTTTCATCTTTAGAAAATATCTGATTAATTTACAATTCTTAAAGCATGAAATTTACATGATTCATTTATTGAATTGTCACTAAATTTGATGTACATACATGAGGTTTTTTATAAGTAAGTGCTAAGCAATATCTGGAACAGTCACTGCATTGAATTTTATTGAAAATTATGTCAATAGTATTATATATTTTTTAAATTGTGTTTTTGAAACTTTGAGGCTTACTTAAAAAGTTACAACATATTAAGTAATGTTGTAAATTTGTGTGTAATAATTATACATTATAAGCAAAACATTTCTCTTGTTAGGACAGGGGGCCACAGGAAGAAAAATTCTGCTCTAGATTGACATTGGCAAGGAATATTATTGCCATTACTGGTATTACATTATAAATGATATTATTAACAAGAGAAAATGAAGACTGCTCTTTTGAAAGAGTGAAGAAATTGTAAAATACAATATAATTTTCATAACTGTTTATAGCAATTTAATATTTAATACATAACTTGTTCCTTATTTTCAGTTCGTATGGCTGAGATGAATTTTATGTAAAAAAATTATTTGTATAACTTTACAGAAAAAAAGCTTTTTTGTTATTATAATGCAAACAAATTAAAGTGCAAGTTTTATTTAAATTCAAGGTCATCTTCAGATGGTTCCTAGGCACTTTTGTAGGCAAGAAAACACTACAGCTTGATGTGAAATATTAAGTACTAAACTCAAACCATTGAGTCCAAGACTGACGTTTAATACATGTGGTGGGAATAAATACTTGTGTGTAAGAATCTCTGCCAATCATGTTACAGGAATTTATTCACATTACCATAGTAATGCTGTAACAGCATTGTGTTGCCAGTCTTACCCAGATAAACACAAGGTCACTTTTGCACTGTGCAGCACTCAGTAAATATAAATCTTCCCGTGTACAGTTGGCAAAGTTGCAGCGAAATCAGAGTTGTTTACCGAATGGCTCAAGTATAAAGCATTTGTCATATAACACTAATTTTATTACTCTGTACATCTACAGAAATGTGTTTCAAATCTATGTTTTACTAAACATACCAAAAAATGTCTTTCATCAAACTAGTTTTTGGAAATGACTATCTTTTTATTTGTATTATCTGGATGAGTTTTCTGTTATTCTAAAAATTATTTAAATACCTCTGCATATTCATTTTTGTTTTAGAAATTGTGCACTGTGCACTGAAACCTGGCAAATTATTTCTGTTGGCGCAGAAACTATGTGCACTCGCGTTTGAACTGTAATTCCAAGTTAACGGTTACACTAATCTTAAATCAAATTACACCAATCTTTAGTTTATTCAATGTGTATTGAATGATGGTAATCAAAATTTTTGTTTGTTTTTACTTTTGTCAGAGTTGCATTGGTCGGAATAAAAAAGTGCCCATTTTTTACTTCCATGTTCTGTAAGGACTTGGAAGTATGGTGATCACAAAAAAAAATTCGTGTTCAAGATAAGGGCAGATTCTGATTGTACTACCCTCAAAACATGAAGAAAACTCATTTTCCAAAAAGTGTCTGTATGTAACATTTTTTTTCTACAGCGAACAATAACTGCTGCAAATTCAAACAGAATCAAATAATTTTTTGCATATGTGCCCAAGTTGTAGTGGACTCAAAGCCTGTTAATTCTGATGAAGGTTGGTTAAGAGGGAGGGGTAGTTTACATGCAATGTTTTACGTTTTAACAAGAGTAAAGTACTTAATTTGGTAAATAAAGTATCCTGAACAGAAGGTCATAATAACCCACTGTAGAAAGGTAGATGAAATTCTATAAATGAAAATGGTAGTTGAAGGGGAAGGAGTAATTTTTTGAAAATTGCCTTTCTGATATTGAATTAACTACTTCATTTTTAAGGATAAGATACCTTAATAATTACATATACTGAAACTATTACTCTATGAAAGTGTACATATCATTAATGGTGGGGATCGGTTGAGGAGGAGGGATGATTATCTGCGTAGTTCAGTTTCTTTATAATAAAGTAACTTTTTTTGTACATAAAATGACTTGAAAATAACATTATATTAAATGAGTACCCCATAATAACAAAAATATCTATAAATAGTGAAAACAGTTTGAGAGTGGGGGATATTTTTTTAGAAATTATCGAAACAAATTCAAGTAAATGATTTTAAATATAAATGTTAGAATACGGAA
The DNA here is from genome assembly GCA_034769895.1 of Magicicada septendecula. Classification (NCBI taxonomy): domain Eukaryota; kingdom Metazoa; phylum Arthropoda; class Insecta; order Hemiptera; family Cicadidae; genus Magicicada; species Magicicada septendecula. The sequence goes on along the minus strand of JAWRYS010000913.1, from coordinate 200,311 downwards.
GTCATGTATGGTTCTCCATACCGATATTTACCTATTCTACAGAAACCTCAACTTTTCATGAATCACTGTTCTAAATATATTCAATTTAGTCTTTATACCCTTCTCAATCACACTTAGCATAGTGTCAAGTATATACTACGTTCACAATTTACAAAAGCAAGTCTAATTAATCACACCAAGCCTTATTTTGGAACTCTGCAAAAAAAACTTGACCTCATTACTAAAACATTATGGCAAGATGTAGAAATGATATGGCTCCCAGTAGCACACTGAAAGTTGAATGCAACTGAACTGATTTGGGCCTATGTAAAAAATAACATGGCCAACGTGAATCGCTCCAATGCAGAATAAAAAGGAAATAGCGAGAAAATGGTCAGGGATCTGTATGAAGTGCATACAGCACATCCAAAAAAATCAAAGAACATTACTGGCAAAAAGACCACCTTTTTGAAGGAATTCCACAAGTTCAACCTGTCATTGTTCATCTTCAGAGTTCTGATTCCGAAAGTGATTTGGATGATATGGATCTTCCCGATGACATGTCCCATTATGACGAATGAATGCCATCAGCGAACCACTGTATATAATTTATAAAATAAAATAGTAATAAAAAACTTTCCTTTTCTGAGATGCCTACTGAAAGCCATTTCCAATAAAAAATAATACTTCACATCATGTAACCTTATGGTCCAATATATGTATACACATATAAATACTTGCACGAGTATAAAGAGAAATCTGCTTTTTCTGATTTGTTTCTAACATTGCTTTTCTCAGAATTAAAATATTACTTTCAAGAAAAACTACTCCTAGGACATACAATCAGTTTTGTTCAATCACATGGATACTTCTGATATGTCCTTAATTTTCTTGGCACTTGTTTGATTTGGATACATCAGGCACATTAATAGGACTAATTGTGTGAATAGATTTACTTAGTATTATCTAAATATCTAATTTCTTTCAGATATTTTGTAAGGTAAAATATATTTATTTTACTTGCTTGCAGTAATGAATTTATTATTTTTTATTTAGAGAGAATAAAGAAACCAATTAATACAATGTTTTGTGTATTTTCTTTATAAACACTTCAGTGAATAGAGAAAAAAATATTAATGGATTCAGATACTTCGCTGACACCATTTATATATATAACACCTGGCATATATAACCATAATACTGATTATTCAGTCTCCTAAATTACGCACATACTACGGTATATTAAATTTGTAAACTTCTATAGTAAACTTGCCACACTATGTTATATGTGAGCAGGAGTAATTACATATAATTACCAATTTCAAAAAATAGGATGCAATTTCAATTTGCATTGTGTTTTATATTATTTAACAGAACTCTGAATACACACACATTAGTTTATAAGGTCTCTGTGGAAAGTGTCCAGTCAATTAGTATTAAATGTAACTATTGTAACGTACTGCTAGAGAGGTGTCCGCCACTTATGAGTGTATTGCAATTACGGGTTTAGTTAATTCAGCCCCACGTTGCAGGCGGCAAATCTGTAATGTCCTGCTCTCATGTTGATTTTAGGAGAGTTAATAGCGAAAACTTTGTATGTGGCTTATTGGGTGTTCGTCTTATTTAATTAAGCTCCCAATATTGTTATGCGCCAATCTTGTAACGTCTCGGTTTGAGATATTAAAGTTTCCGCCTCTCCGCAGTCGCCACTTATGAATTATAATAACTGACGTTTTAAAAAAAAATAAATAAAGGATTTTTTTAATGTGTTACTCAATCTAAATAGAAATCGAGAGTGTGTGATTTGGGGTCAAGGATGGAAGTTGTTCAGCCTTATGGAGAAGAGACAGTAAGTACCAATTATTTACACTCGGTTTAGACGATTTCGGATTTTTTTTTCAAATTGTTCGCTGTGATTTAAATCAGCTGATTGTGAGATGAGTTTCTACGCTTAGTTCAACCAGCCTACTCTGTAGCAAAATTTGATCCGATGTGTTGATTTCTTCTGTTTTTTGTGCTGAAATCTATTGCAACTACCCACTACAAAAATTATAACACACTTTATTATTCAAGATTATTTTTCAATAATATTATTTATTTATATTATTGGTTTTTGTTTTCTGCCACCAAAATACAAGTATCGCAATTGATCTTTCCTTAAATAAAACATAATCTCGACTTCACAGAGTAAACATGGAATTGTCTAAAGAGAAAAACATATATGGTTTTGTTTACCAAATTTTACACTATTTTAAAAAAACATCAATTAATATATAATTCTTAATAATTCCCCAGGGTTCAGGGTAAGTTCTTTTTGTTACGAGAGTGTCAGAAATGGATAATTACTAAGCTTTACAAATACCGAAAAAATATTAAATAAATTTGTTTATTTTTTCGTGTAGTATGTAGTTCCAGGAATGTCCGTAAGAGAGCAGTGTGCCTTTGTTTACTTTAAAAAACATGTGATTAAATGACTATTTTGTGTTCTATATCAACGTTCGGAATGCGTTTTCTTCTTGAACTATTAAACGAAATGTTTATATTACCTCGCTCCGTATGGTTCTTACTGGAATGAAGCTTTTTCTCTGGTGAGGTCCGTCTTGCATTATAATTTCCTTACCGTTTGGCGCATTTTCGATCGTCAACTAGAACTATGGCGAAACCAGGTTGAATCATCAGAAGGTTTTCTTTCACTGTCTATTAAGGAGTATAACCATTTAATTTTGATAAATCATGGATGATTATATAGTGGTCATGTTGCTTGTTAATTTTGTATTAATTTTCACTCCTCCAAAGTTCCAAAAAAGGTTATTTTTATTATAATTGTAGTAGCATAATTTCTTCAACTCTATGGTTTTATTTCAAAAATTTATTATTATTAACAATACTTGTTATTTCCGTCACTCTTAGTAACCCATAGTATTTTTATTATACAGGCAGTTTGTAATTATTATAAATTTATATTTTATTTACCGAAAAATAATTCTTTTCCATTCCGGTTTCTTTATCAATTTGGTTTACATAATAAGTTTTTGTTCATTTTCTTATGACCTTGTATATAAGTATTTGATAATTTTATTATCTTTAAATAAATTTATATATATTATTTATTTAGTCTCTCATAGTATTCCTACACTGCACTACTTCCTGTTGCCATTTCCCTCATAGTATTATTTTAATTTTTTATTATCCTTTGATATTTAAATTTTTTATGTTTTTTAAAACGAACCCTGGGTTATCTTATATTATAACACAAATATTTGAAAAAACATAACATTAACTTAGGTATAACAATTGGTTGTCCATACAATATAAATATTACAATAAATAAATAAAATACAGAATCAGTTAGTAGTATTATAGTCTACTCTCATAGTTTTATAATTCCTAAACCTACAGCACAATTCTGTAATAAGTTACCTTCACTTTCATTTTTTTTTTACCTCAATGGGTACACTATAACTCACTTTGCACCGTATATCACTCGAATTGTTTATCATGTTTAGTGATATACTTTAATTTAGAGCTAGTTATAGGTTACCCATTTCTGACCTTTATGTTCTTACATGATTTAATTTATTGGGACCGGGTTATGTAACGTTACATAAAGCCCCCCCCCCACTAGAACAGATTTATTTTGGTTTTTCTCATTTATTAAAATAAATTGTTGATTGTTTCAATTCTCCTAATAGTCTTGGCTTTATTTTCATAATAGTCTTTCATTTCAAACTGGTTATACTCTCTGGTAATTCAGACTGGTGGTAATTGCTGTTTTCTTACTATACTCTCTCTCTGTTGGAGGCAAATTCATCAATTATTTCTCTGGGTAGTGGTACTTCCACATTTTATTTGATAAGGACTGGTCACACTAATCATATTAAACTTGTTTTAACACTCATTTCTATTTACTTCTATAACTTATCTTTATCAATTAAGCTTCGGTCTGCTATCTTCCTTCTATTTTCTTCATCTATACTTCTGGAATCTAATATCAATCTTTTCAGCTATTTTATAATTATTATCCCTTAAATATTCAATTTCCCTAACATTTTTCCCTATCCTGTGCGGTGGTACCAGTAGGGTGGCCACTCTGGGTCCATACTCCTCTGTCCATCCTTACACCTTCTGAGACCAGGGGAACATCATCCCTGCTCATAAAAATTATTGCCGGAACATTTCTATGGTCAATACATAAAAATAAAAAACTTATAAGTAGTAGTCAATTAGCGACTAGTACTAAACACTTTTGGGATACTTCATACTGTAGCTGTTTGTATTTATTTATATATTTCTTCTTCTTCTTGATTCCTTCTTCTTTTCCATTAACTAATAGCATATAACATTATTGATAGGCATTATTTTAAAATTCTTTTGACTTTACTTCTTGTGACATATTTCTCCATATCATTTCTTCTTATATAATCTTCAATTCCGAGAAATTCTAATTTTTGTTGTATTAATTATCATCCTCCTTCAGTTTCATTGGAGTCATTAAATTATTCGTTATTCTTCTTATCTGAGCACATTACCATCAATTGTTTATTTATTTATTCTTCTTTTGTTACCATCAAAATATTATTTTTCCTATTAGTCCATTTTAAATCAGTTATTTATAATTAAATTATATAATCTGTTCTTACATTTTCTTGGTGTTTTGTCTTTTTATTTTAAATTACATGGTTTCAAAATAACTTGAGTAAGATGTCCTTACATGCTTTTTAGAATTTTGGGGTTTTTTAGTTTCTTCATTTTAAATTATTGTTCGAAATACCTTGAGTAAGTTGTCCTTACATGCCTTTTTTGAATTTTGGGGTTTTGTAGTTTCTTCATTTTAAATTATTGTTCGAAATACCTTGAGTAAGTTGTCCTTACGTGCTTTTTTGAATTTTGGGGTTTTAGTTTCTTCATTTTAAATTATTGTTCGAAATACCTTGAGTAAGTTGTCCTTACGTGCTTTTAGAATTTTGGGGTATTTTAGTTTCTTCATTTTAACTAACAAGTGTTGTACCTCCTCTAACATAACATAGTTGCTCATATTTAATCTCATTTCATTCCCTCTTACCTCTGGATTATTTGCCAAATATTTGAACGTTATATTCCGTCTTGAAGATATGACTGATATTGTCTGATACACTTCCATCGTCGACCTATTTAATTGAGATCTAAACTTAATTAACTCCCTTTGTTCATTAATTGGAAGGTTAAATACATTAATTAATCCACCTGTAATCATCTCCTATTCTTCCTTGGTATTTATTATTTTCTTTCTACTTGTTTTTATTATTTTCTTGGTCTTCTTTTCCACGGTTTGGATCTTCTCCTTGTCCTTTCTATTCTTATTCTCAGATAGCAATGCATTCGGGTCTTCTTTAGTACCTTCGGAAGTGCTGTTTAATGTTTTATCCAAATTATTAAAACCGCTGTCCATTTTCTTCATAAATGTCTCATGGTGTCTCTTTAAGTTTTCCTCCTGTTTCCTAAAACTTTCATTCATTTTCTTGAAACCACTGTCCATTGTTTCCTCTAACTTTCTGAAACTTTCATCCACTTTGTCAAATTTTTCGCTCAGGGTTTCATTTTGTTTCCTTGAGTTTTCAATTATTTTATCCAATTTCTCATTGGTTCGCTTATTATCTTCCTGGATCTTGTTATTCCCTTCCATTATAATTCTTAACATCTCCTGTATGCTTATATCTTCTTTTTGGTTGGATTTATCTGGTTGATCCCCTTGGGCATCCTCTTCAACTATTTCCTTGTCCGTATCTGTGATTACTTCGGTTTCTTCTTTATCACCCATTGGTTGTTCCATTTCGCTGTCCGCGACTAACTCTATTTCTTTTTCCTGTCCACCTTCTTCAATCTCCTTTTCTTCTGCCCTCTTCTTCGATTTGCCTCGGGTATTATGCATTTCTTGTTTTCTCATAACTGCCAACGATAATTAGATTTTTTGGTATATATTTTTATTAAATATCAAAATTCTTTTCTAATTACCGCCCTTTTACGTTGAGCGCCAATTCTGTAACGTACTGCTAGAGAGGTGTCCGCCACTTATGAGTGTATTGCAATTACGGGTTTAGTTAATTCAGCCCCACGTTGCAGGCGGCAAATCTGTAACGTCCTGCTCTCATGTTGATTTTAGGAGAGTTAATAGCGAAAACTTTGTATGTGGCTTATTGGGTGTTCGTCTTATTTAATTAAGCTCCCAATATTGTTATGCGCCAATCTTGTAACGTCTCGGTTTGAGATATTAAAGTTTCCGCCTCTCCGCAGTCGCCACTTATGAATTATAATAACTGACGTTTTTAAACAAAAATAAATAATGGATTTTTTAATGTGTTACTCAATCTAAATAGAAATCGAGAGTGTGTGATTTGGGGTCAAGGATGGAAGTTGTTCAGCCTTATGGAGAAGAGAGAGTAAGTACCAATTATTTACACTCGGTTTAGACGATTTCGGATTTTTTTTTCAAATTGTTCGCTGTGATTTAAATCAGCTGATTGTGAGATGAGTTTCTACGCTTAGTTCAACCAGCCTACTCTGTAGCAAAATTTGATCCGATGTGTTGATTTCTTCTGTTTTTTGTGCTGAAATCTATTGCAACTACCCACTACAAAAATTATAACACACTTTATTATTCAAGATTATTTTTCAATAATATTATTTATTTATATTATTGGTTTTTGTTTCCTGCCACCAAAATACAAGTATCACAATTGATCTTTCCTTAAATAAAACATAATCTTGACTTCACAGAGTAAACATGGAATTGTCTAAAGAGAAAAACATATATGGTTTTGTTTACCAAATTTTACACTATTTTAAAAAACATCCATTAATATATAATTCTTAATAATTCCCCAGGGTTCAGGGTAAGTTCTTTTTGTTACGAGAGTGTCAGAAATGGATAATTACTAAGCTTTACAAATACTGAAAAAATATTAAATAAATTTGTTTATTTTTTCGTGTAGTATGTAGTTCCAGGAATGTCCGTAAGAGAGCAGCGTGCCTTTGTTTACTTTAAAAAAACATGTGATTAAATGACTATTTTGTGTTCTATATCAACGTTCGGAATGCGTTTTCTTCTTGAACTATTAAACGAAATGTTTATATTATCTCGCTCCGTATGGTTCTTACTGGAATGAAGCTTTTTCTCTGGTGAGGTCCGTCTTGCGTTATAATTTCCTTACCGTTTGGCGCATTTTCGATCGTCAACTAGAACTATGGCGAAACCAGGTTGAATCATCAGAAGGTTTTCTTTCACTGTCTATTAAGGAGTATAACCATTTAATTTTGATAAATCATGGATGATTATATAGTGGTCATGTTGCTTGTTAATTTTGTATTAATTTTCACTCCTCCAAAGTTCCAAAAAAGGTTATTTTTATTATAATTGTAGTAGCATAATTTCTTCAACTCTATGGTTTTATTTCAAAAATTTATTATTATTAACAATACTTGTTATTTCCGTCACTCTTAGTAACCCATAGTATTTTTATTATACAGGCAGTTTGTAATTATTATAAATTTATATTTTCTTTACCGAAAAATAATTCTTTTCCATTCCGGTTTCTTTATCAATTTGGTTTACATAATAAGTTTTTGTTCATTTTCTTATGACCTTGTATATAAGTATTTGATAATTTTATTATCTTTAAATAAATTTATATATATTGTAATAATACTATGAAGTCCGCCTCCTTCAAGCCCCGCGATGGAAGCCAAATTTGTAATAGATCGATATGTTAATAAATAAATAAAAGGTTGATGTAGGTGAATTGTGCTCTCCTGTAAGCCCCACTGGTTGGGCTAGTCAATTTTGTAATAAAACGAGATTATTTCAATGTAAGAATGTGTGTAGTAACGTAGCTAATATCTTCTTGTCTTCTAAGCTCTCACTGTTGATCTTCGCAACTGTATGCAACCATAATATAATTGTAATTGTATAGTGTTCTGGTATAATATTACCCAGGATAATTTTTATGGTGTGTATGTGTAGTAGTGATGTTCCGCTCTGGGAATCGTCGATTTGGTAAAGTTCCTTGTCTTTGTTATTATCAAATAAACTAAGTGTATTTTGCTGGGGTAGCATATTGAAATAAAATATAAATTTAAAATTTATATTTATATATAAAAAAAAATAATTTCGGAAAAAATATTTTCGGTGTATTATTATGCTTAATATTTAGGAATAAATTGAGGTTGTTGATCGTAATTATAATTATAATAGTATGGTGTTTAATTTGGTAATAAATTTCTGTTCGGTAAATTTATTAAATGATAATCCAATTAACTTCAAGTTAGGCGAAAAACGGCTCTCTTCTTCTTACTCTTGAAATGTTGTAGTTTCGCATATACTGCCTTTAAAGATTATCTAGTTTTCTTGGTTAATTAATGATTATGTCCTTTTATAAGAGAAATCAACTTCAATTTACCAAAAAACAAACAAAAACGTTTATTAAACACAATAATAAGGTTAGTCGATTAATTAATCGAGGTTACAAAGCCATATCGACTCGCTCAGGGTCGGTCGATATTAGAAGTTTTACAGTTGTATTATTTAAACAGGTTCTTTGAACGGTTATTTATATAAAAAGCCAGAGAAGGTCAGGGACATGAAAGTATAACACTTACAATTCAAGAAATGTCTTAAATTTAAACAATGTAATGGTAATTATTAATAATAAAAGTTTATATATAATTTTGTTCAAACCAGAAAGCAGTCTAGTCGTCTCTAATTGCGGTAACGATCCTGGATCAAAATGGCCGCCTGACGCATGCGCGTTGATAGCTTCTAATGTAAACAAAGTACTTGTTGAGATAATATGTCCCTTCTTCGGTTAAATGTTCTTCGCAATGGTATATGATCTTCTGGAGTATAGTTTATTGTCACTGGTGTATCATGGAATAGTTCACTTTGTGTAAAAATGTTGTTAAATGGGTATATCTACTGGTGTTTATGCGTGTCAGTTAACCTCGAATTTTCACTTGGTGTTTGGTGCGATTTCAGTGTTATTTCATTTAATTAGTTATATGTGATTTCGTTTATAGGTGTTATGTAGTTCATGGGTCAACTTCACCACTTCACTTTCATTAAAATAGTTAAAAAATTAGTTTTACATAAAATGATTCCGAACTTCGTTATAACGTAACGGCCATTACAGGTTGGTTCTATCAAATATTCAGATGAAGTGCTCTCTTCGAGGTATAATAATGAACTGTCTGTATTTCCTTCGTCTCATGAAAATCTTAGCCTATATAATATATCTCATACATTGTTTCAAATTGCCATAACTTCCGACACACTTTAAAAATGTACATTATGCTCATAAAATAAATTCGTTATTAGTTAACTGTTTGAAATATAAAATACATATTCGTTTTCACTATTCTATTCTACTTATTTTGATAGTAATTAAGTTAGTATTACAAAGTTTTATCTGAAAATTATATTTCTTATAATTTTTGGGAGGTAGGCCTAAAATTATACTTCCTGTCTTCTATGTAAATAATAGCCATTTTCCCTAATATAATTATTATTCTATTAAATCTGAAATTTGTATAATTATCAATTCTCACTTATTTTATTGCAATTTAGTATATTAATGATGGTTTTTTTAATATAATTCATTTGTATATGACTCCCCCTAGGATAGTGTCAGTTAATCTATTTCAGTTTTAATGGTATTTTATTAGACAATTAAATAATTTTACTCATATAATGACCATATCTCTAGAAAGCCTTATTTACATAGTATTTAATATGTTGAGTTTATCTTGCCTAAATATTGTCATTTTATCTGGTTTATAAGACTAGGTTTGTTAATTATTCTGCAGTTTAAATTTATTCTTTGGCCTAGATCTGATGTGTGGCTAATTTCCAAATGTTTTATTAATGTAGTTATTTTATATCCTTCTCTGACTGGTATAACATAAATTATTGATTATATAATTAACATATAACATCTCTCTATATCAAAACTGGTGTTCTGAATAACATTGCTTAGTATATTACCTAATAACATAAATAAAAAATATTCTATAACATTGGAATGGTATCTAATTTTAGATATGTCATTCCTAAATTAAAATGAACAATAAAATAACAAATTATAACACTAACATTTCTTATGGATAATCCTTACGTATCTAAATACTATATGTAATAGGAATCTGACATCCTGGTTACATATAATGGTTATCATCTTTTACTACTCAACATTAACAATTTGTTTTGTAATTCCCCATTTTACAAGATTTATGCCCCCTCTTTAAGTATAACCCTGGCTATCTAAGTTATATTCCATTCTATGGAATGTTCATACAGCTTTAGTAGCTTTTTATTAGTAACATTACTATTTCATTATCAAAGTAGACACTGTTCATAAAACTTAAAGTTTATTGCTTTGTACTGTAACTCATGCACCTTTTTAAAGTTTATTATTTATAATTTGATCACTTGCACTTGTCTATGGTGAATTATCAATATATTTACTAGTCTTTCTCTAGTTTTTAACATGAAATATTCAACCATGGGGGAACTGTGAAGATTTGTTTATACATACTAAACAATAACTTTTTGAATGCAGTAATATTTAATACTACTAACACTTTTAGTTTTTTGTCAGTTTTACAGTGATATGGTTTTTTAGGGTGTTATACTTTCTCTTTGGACATTCATTGATTTTGGGGTTTTTTGGGGGTTCTTTCCCTATGGGGTTTTTGTTTTATTTGGGTCGTCTTAATTATTCTTCTTTCTTCTTTGAGTTTGGTTATTCTTCCTTCTTCTGTAGTTTTGGATTATTCTTCTTTCTTCTTTCTTCTGTAGTTTTTATTTTTATTATTCTTCTTTCTTCTTTGAGTTTGGTTCTTCTTCTTTCTTCCTTCTTCGGTAGATTTAGTCTTGATTAGTCTTCTTTCTTCTTTAGTTTTAATTATTCTTCTTTCTTCTTTCTTCTTTAGTTTTGGATTGTTCTTCTTTCTTCTGTAGTTTTATTTTGGGTTATTCTTCTTTCTTCTTTCTTCAGTAGCTTTGATTGTTCTTCTTTCTTCCTTCTTCTGTAGTAGTAGTTTTAATTAGTTCTTCCTTCTTCTCTAGTTTTAATTATTCTTCTTTCTTCTTTCTTCTTTAGTTTTGGATTGTTCTTCTTTCTTCTGTAGTTTTATTTTGGGTTATTCTTCTTTCTTCTTTGAGTTTGGTTCTTCTTCTTCCTTCCTTCTTCGGTAGATTTAGTTTTAATTAGTTCTTCTTTCTTCTCTAGTTTTAATTAGTCTTCCTTCTTCTTTGGTTTTAATTATTCTTCTTTCTTCTGTCTTCAGTAGCTTTGATTGTTCTTCTTTCTTCCTTCTTCTGTAGTAGTAGTTTTAATTAGTCTTCTTTCTTCCTTGATTTTAATTTTTCTTCTTTCTTTAGTAGTTTTAATTAGTTCTTCTTTCTTCTCTAGTTTTACTTATTCTTCTTTCTTCTCTAGTTTTAATTAGTCTTCTTTCTTCTTTGGTTTTAATTATTCTTCTTTCCTCTGTCTTCAGTAGCTTTGATTGTTCTTCTTTCTTCTGTCTTCAGTTGCTTTGATTGTTCTTCTTTCTTCTTTCTTCAGTAGCAGTAGTTTTAATTAGTCTTCTTTCTTCTTTGGTTTTAATTATTCTTCTTTCTTCTGTCATCAATAGCTTTGATTGTTCTTCTTTCTTCCTTCTTCTGTAGTAGTAGTTTTAATTAGTTCTTCTTTCTTCTGTCTTCAGTAGCTTTGATTGTTCTTCTTTCTTCTTTGAGTTTTAATTGTTCTTCTTTCTTCTTTCTTCTGTGGTTTTAATTAGTCTTCTTTCTTCTTTAGTTTTAATTATTCTTCTTTCTTCTGTCTTCAGTAGCTTTGTTATTCTTCTTTCTTCCGTAGTTTTTCGCCGTGTATGCCTTTGTTTCTTCTAGTCTGGTTTCCTTGACAGGGTATATTAATTGCCTGCTTCTATCTTACCTGGGTAATTTTGTTGTTATCATTTTTAGTTTCCTGGGTTTTTAAATTTGTATTATATTATATTATTTGCAGAAATTTTCTTTATTCAACCTTTCTTGTGAATATATTATTAAATAGTGCATTTTAATTGATTCTCATCTGGATATTCTATATATTAGAGCTTTATTAATGATCATTGAGTAATGTATTTGTGTGGATTATCTGTCACGCTACAGATTGCTCTCTTCCAGAAGTGATTAGTTCAGATCATACTTAGTTTGTCTGAAGTAATTGCTTATGACATTATATTATAAATTATATTTCTTTACTTCCTTCACATTTCTAAAAAATTTTTCTCCTATATTTTTGAGCTTATCTATATTTCATTATTAACTGGATTCTTACTGATAGTAATAGTTATCTGAGGTTCGTTATTTTTTATTTTTCCATTTTCTTCTTAACTTGTTTCTTTATCCTTGGGATATTTATTCCCTAAAATTCCCTAATACGTTAGCTGGGGCAGTGTCCAGAGGGGCTCTGTAGGCTTCACACTCTGCTGGCCATGCTACGTCATTTATTGATAACAGAGGTAAATCATCTCTGATCAATACATAATAATACTGCTGGACTTATCTTAGACAGTTATTAATAAAAATTATATAAGAATAGTCCACCTTATGACTATAAAAAAAAATTAAATATCTTTGGATATTTCACTTCGTATACGAACAGATCTATTAATATTTCTATCTTAGTGAATTTCTATCTCAGTTATTTTTCTCAATGGTTAGCTCTGCTGGCATTTTATTTCTCCTTGTGGTGGGAAGCTGGTATAATATAATTATCACTCATTATTCAGTGTAAAGTTTTTAATTCTCTGTCATTTTTTGACTGTTATCACAATCTCTTTCTGGTCATTGGTAGCATATATTTTGTATTATATTTTTGTTCCTTTCTTAATTCTTGTGAATCGTTCCACTAGTATTGTTTTTTCAATTACTCTTTTAATTGTCTTTCTAATAACTGACATTTATTATATGATCATATTTTCCTTATGGATTTATTTATATATGGTTTTTTCTTTCTTTTTCAAAATTTGATTCTGCTCTTGCTTTTTATCCAAATGCACTCCTTTATTATTAATGCCATATGTTTAATATTTCTGTTTATTTGACATAAAATTCTCATTAATTTTACTTCACAATAAGTTTATTCATTTAAATTGTATCAGTGGTTTGTACTGCCATTTCTTTGTTCTTGAAAGTTTTTTCAGAATTGGTCCCATATATAATTGTTTGTAATGTTTTATCCAAATTCTTTTTCTTCTTGTTCATAAATTGTTTTTTTTAAATAATAGGTAGTAAGTAGTCATTACTTCATTTTTGAATTTTGGTGGTTTAATTCAAAATTCATTTTCTTTTTGATTCATAAATGGTTCCCTAAATAATAGGTAGTAAGTAGTCATTACTTCTTTTTTGAATTTAGTGATTTTTAATTCAAAATTCATTTTCTTTTGTCCATAAATTGTTTTCTAAATAATAGGTAGTAAGTAGTCATTACTTCATTTTTGAATTTAGTGATTTTTAATTCATTCTTCCATACATTCAATTACTCATAATATTTTTTCATAAATATGGTTAACATATCATATTATTACCCTAAATATGGTATTAGCTCTCTTCTTTTCTTTACTTCAAATGTACTTCTTATAATTGTTTTTCTTTTATATACCCAGGTTGAAGATTTTTATTAGGCTGGACAGTTGCTCATAATTTCTTTTTCTTTGACATAGATTTTTGGCCGTCGTCGGTTCTCATGACATCCATCTCCTTTACCATCTCATTATGTATCCGTCATCTAGCTTATCGGATCCATACTTATCTATGTTAACTTTGGAGTAATCATTTTCCTTCCTCTTGCTGGGATCCTTTTTAGGTTTTTGGCTCCCTTCTGCTTTAATATGGTTGACTTGACCGATTTGGGATCCTCCGTCGTTTTTTGGTTCATTATGCAGTATTGAATGACTAGGATATTCAGCGACTACTACCCAATTTTCATTCTCATTGTTATCCCGGTCAGGCCCGACCGGTAAACCTTGAGTAGTTGCTGACCGCTCCGTAAGAGAGTTAGATGGTGGATTTCGGTTCATGTTCCGTTCTGGGTCGTCTAAACTGTTACCCCGTCTGGGCAGGTTATATCTTGTATCCTCCCGTTCTCGGCTTCTCCATCGATCTTCCTCCTCATGGAAACTGTTACTCCGTTGATGGTTATACCTGTTTTGGCTGTTTCCTTCTGCCCGTATAAAATTTACCTGGGGTCGGGAGAACCTGTTGTTGTTGTTATTATGATTAGGGTAACCCCTATTGTTATTGTCAAACCGCTCGCTGTTATTGGTAGGATTGGTGTTTCTTTGTCTATTTACATAATTATTCGGGTAATAATTACCTCGATTACCGGAGAACCCGTTATTATTTCTGTTATTATTCGGGTTTATATTTCCGTGGTTATTATTGTTGTTGTTTCTATTCGTGGGGTATTGATTATTGTAATTCGGATTATATCTATTTCCTTGGTACCCACTGTTGACCGGTTAATTATTATTGTTTGATGATGGATTAATTCGAACTTCTGGCCGCTCATTTCTTCTTCTGCTCTGCCTGTAATATTCTTCATTCTCATAGTTTTCCAACAGCTCCATCATCGCCTGTATGGTCTTTATCTGACTACCTCTTTGAGCTCTTATGACCTCTTCGTCGTAATGATAAGAAAGCTTGTTCACCAGGCATTCCTCTGGTATGGCTGGTTCCAGGTGCTTGGCCAGGCACACCTTCCCAAGAAAGTACGCAGTCATGGTACTGCCAAATTGAGTTCTATATTGGCCATTGCAGATGTTGTCCCTTATTAAATTCTGGGTGGTCTCTGACCAATACTTAGACTTGAACAAATTTCTGAACTGTTGATAATCGGTTATTTCGCTTCTGTTCGCCATCCACCAATTGTCCGTCATATCACGGAAGGATTCGTCCAACAGTTCACGATTATTGGACCATCGATTACTTTTATGTTTGGCCATATATTCCTCGATACGGGCCAAGAACTCCATTGGCTTCCTTTTATATTGGCGAAAGTTAAGCCATTCTCTGTTCTCGTTGATTGGGATATTAGTAAAGCTGGTTGGTCGGCTCCTAATTGCTTCCATGTCCTCCTGGTTCAGTCTCACTTGCCCAGTGATGTTAGTCATCGCTTCCTCCATTCCGTCACATCTTTCCGTAATTCGAGTTCGTACCTTGCTGAGTTCTTCTTGCCTTTCCCTTCGGTTTTCTTCTGCCTTCTTGCGAGTAGATTCTTCAAGATTTGTGACCTTGGTGTTCACCACTTCCTTGAACTCTTGTACCTCCACTTCCGTCATTCGACATCTTCCATCAACTTCTCTTATCTGTTGATTTATAGTTATGGTTTCGTCTTCCAGCCTTTTGGTCATAGATTTCTTATTTTCCTTGAGTTCCTGGTTCATTTCCTTTCTTAATAGTTCCATTCGTTCGTCTAATTTGTTTAGATTCTCCTGGTTCACTTCCCGTAATTCTTCCCGTAACAGTTGGTTATCTTCTCTTAACTCTTCCCTTAATTGTTGATGATCACTTTCGATTTTCTTATTGGTTTCTTCCATCTTTTCTTCCAAATTCTTCTTATTTTCTTCCATTTTCTTTTCCACCTTTTTACTGGTTTCCTCAATTCTCTTATTGGTCCTTTCGATTTTACGGCCCAATTCTCCCTTTGTTTCTTGGTTGTCCTTCTTCAATTCTTCCCTTAAAGATTGGTTATCATTCTTCAAATCATCCAATCTTTTATTATTTTCTTCTGTAGTAGAATCCATTTTCTTACTTAATTCTTCCTTAGTTGAATCCACTTTCTTACTGGTCTCTCCTATGTCCTTTTTCAAATCTTCTCTCATTTGCATGAACATTTCCATTAATTTGTCCATTTTACTTTCCTTTGTAGTCTTAGTTTTTTCTATCTCCTGGTCTTGGACATGGACGTCCCCTATTTGAGTGGGTATTTCGGGTTGTTCCTGTTCCACCCGTTCTATTATCTTTTCCACGTCCTCCACTGGTGTCGCCTCCTTATCCTCCATATCGAGTTCTTTCTCGGCCTCCGCCGCTCTCTTCTTTGATGTGGCACGACGCATCATCTTCCCTGATTCCCTGGCTGACTAACCGCTGCCAAGCTGAATTAGAAATTGGGTAAGTAATTACAGTAATTTCAACCCCTAATTACAGCCCTTTAGTTGGACGCCAAATTTGTAATAATTCCGTTGATAGTGGTGGGAATAATAAAATAAATATCGATGTATGTTGAATGTGCTCTCCTGTAAGCCCCACTGGTTGGGCTAGTCAATTTTGTAATAAAACGAGATTATTTCAATGTAAGAATGTGTGTAGTAACGTAGCTAATATCTTCTTGTCTTCTAAGCTCTCACTGTTGATCTTCGCAACTGTATGCAACCATAATATAATTGTAATTGTATAGTGTTCTGGTATAATATTACCCAGGATAATTTTTATGGTGTGTATGTGTAGTAGTGACGTTCCGCTCTGGGAATCGTCGATTTGGTAAAGTTCCTTGTCTTTGTTATTATCAAATAAACTAAGTGTATTTTGCTGGGGTAGCATATTGAAATAAAATATAAATTTAAAATTTATATTTATATATAAAAAAAAATAATTTCGGAAAAAATATTTTCGGTGTATTATTATGCTTAATATTTAGGAATAAATTGAGGTTGTTGATCGTAATTATAATTATAATAGTATGGTGTTTAATTTGGTAATAAATTTCTGTTCGGTAAATTTATTAAAAAGATAATCCAATTAACTTCAAGTTAGGCGAAAAACGGCTCTCTTCTTCTTACTCTTGAAATGTTGTAGTTTCGCATATACTGCCTTTAAAGATTATCTAGTTTTCTTGGTTAATTAATGATTATGTCCTTTTATAAGAGAAATCAACTTCAATTTACCAAAAAACAAACAAAAACGTTTATTAAACACAATAATAAGGTTGGTCGATTAATTAATCGAGGTTACAAAGCCATATCGACTCGCTCAGGGTCGGTCGATATTAGAAGTTTTACAGTTGTATTATTTAAACAGGTTCTTTGAACGGTTATTTATATAAAAAGCCAGAGAAGGTCAGGGACATGAAAGTATAACACTTACAATTCAAGAAATGTCTTAAATTTAAACAATGTAATGGTAATTATTAATAATAAAAGTTTATATATAATTTTGTTCAAACCAGAAAGCAGTCTAGTCATCTCTAATTGCGGTAACGATCCTGGATCAAAATGGCCGCCTGACGCATGCGCGTTGATAGCTTCTAATGTAAACAAAGTACTTGTTGAGATAATATGTCCCTTCTTCGGTTAAATGTTCTTCGCAATGGTATATGATCTTCTGGGGTATAGTTTATTGTCACTGGTGTATCATGGAATAGTTCACTTTGTGTAAAAATGTTGTTAAATGGGTATATCTACTGGTGTTTATGCGTGTCAGTTAACCTCGAATTTTCACTTGGTGTTTGGTGCGATTTCAGTGTTATTTCATTTAATTAGTTATATGTGATTTCGTTTATAGGTGTTATGTAGTTCATGGGTCAACTTCACCACTTCACTTTCATTAAAATAGTTAAAAAATTAGTTTTACATAAAATGATTCCGAACTTCGTTATAACGTAACGGCCATTACAGGTTGGTTCTATCAAATATTCAGATGAAGTGCTCTCTTCGAGGTATAATAATGAACTGTCTGTATTTCCTTCGTCTCATGAAAATCTTAGCCTATATAATATATCTCATACATTGTTTCAAATTGCCATAACTTCCGACACACTTTAAAAATGTACATTATGCTCATAAAATAAATTCGTTATTAGTTAACTGTTTGAAATATAAAATACATATTCGTTTTCACTATTCTATTCTACTTATTTTGATAGTAATTAAGTTAGTATTACAAAGTTTTATCTGAAAATTATATTTCTTATAATTTTTGGGAGGTAGGCCTAAAATTATACTTCCTGTCTTCTATGTAAATAATAGCCATTTTCCCTAATATAATTATTATTCTATTAAATCTGAAATTTGTATAATTATCAATTCTCACTTATTTTATTGCAATTTAGTATATTAATGATGGTTTTTTTAATATAATTCATTTGTATATGACTCCCCCTAGGATAGTGTCAGTTAATCTATTTCAGTTTTAATGGTATTTTATTAGACAATTAAATAATTTTACTCATATAATGACCATATCTCTAGAAAGCCTTATTTACATAGTATTTAATATGTTGAGTTTATCTTGCCTAAATATTGTCATTTTATCTGGTTTATAAGACTAGGTTTGTTAATTATTCTGCAGTTTAAATTTATTCTTTGGCCTAGATCTGATGTGTGGCTAATTTCCAAATGTTTTATTAATGTAGTTATTTTATATCCTTCTCTGACTGGTATAACATAAATTATTGATTATATAATTAACATATAACATCTCTCTATATCAAAACTGGTGTTCTGAATAACATTGCTTAGTATATTACCTAATAACATAAATAAAAAATATTCTATAACATTGGAATGGTATCTAATTTTAGATATGTCATTCCTAAATTAAAATGAACAATAAAATAACAAATTATAACACTAACATTTCTTATGGATAATCCTTACGTATCTAAATACTATATGTAATAGGAATCTGACATCCTGGTTACATATAATGGTTATCATCTTTTACTACTCAACATTAACAATTTGTTTTGTAATTCCCCATTTTACAAGATTTATGCCCCCTCTTTAAGTATAACCCTGGCTATCTAAGTTATATTCCATTCTATGGAATGTTCATACAGCTTTAGTAGCTTTTTATTAGTAACATTACTATTTCATTATCAAAGTAGACACTGTTCATAAAACTTAAAGTTTATTGCTTTGTACTGTAACTCATGCACCTTTTTAAAGTTTATTATTTATAATTTGATCACTTGCACTTGTCTATGGTGAATTATCAATATATTTACTAGTCTTTCTCTAGTTTTTAACATGAAATATTCAACCATGGGGGAACTGTGAAGATTTGTTTATACATACTAAACAATAACTTTTTGAATGCAGTAATATTTAATACTACTAACACTTTTAGTTTTTTGTCAGTTTTACAGTGATATGGTTTTTTAGGGTGTTATACTTTCTCTTTGGACATTCATTGATTTTGGGGTTTTTTGGGGGTTCTTTCCCTATGGGGTTTTTGTTTTATTTGGGTCGTCTTAATTATTCTTCTTTCTTCTTTGAGTTTGGTTATTCTTCCTTCTTCTGTAGTTTTGGATTATTCTTCTTTCTTCTTTCTTCTGTAGTTTTTATTTTTATTATTCTTCTTTCTTCTTTGAGTTTGGTTCTTCTTCTTTCTTCCTTCTTCGGTAGATTTAGTCTTGATTAGTCTTCTTTCTTCTTTAGTTTTAATTATTCTTCTTTCTTCTTTCTTCTTTAGTTTTGGATTGTTCTTCTTTCTTCTGTAGTTTTATTTTGGGTTATTCTTCTTTCTTCTTTCTTCAGTAGCTTTGATTGTTCTTCTTTCTTCCTTCTTCTGTAGTAGTAGTTTTAATTAGTTCTTCCTTCTTCTCTAGTTTTAATTATTCTTCTTTCTTCTTTCTTCTTTAGTTTTGGATTGTTCTTCTTTCTTCTGTAGTTTTATTTTGGGTTATTCTTCTTTCTTCTTTGAGTTTGGTTCTTCTTCTTCCTTCCTTCTTCGGTAGATTTAGTTTTAATTAGTTCTTCTTTCTTCTCTAGTTTTAATTAGTCTTCCTTCTTCTTTGGTTTTAATTATTCTTCTTTCTTCTGTCTTCAGTAGCTTTGATTGTTCTTCTTTCTTCCTTCTTCTGTAGTAGTAGTTTTAATTAGTCTTCTTTCTTCCTTGATTTTAATTTTTCTTCTTTCTTTAGTAGTTTTAATTAGTTCTTCTTTCTTCTCTAGTTTTACTTATTCTTCTTTCTTCTCTAGTTTTAATTAGTCTTCTTTCTTCTTTGGTTTTAATTATTCTTCTTTCCTCTGTCTTCAGTAGCTTTGATTGTTCTTCTTTCTTCTGTCTTCAGTTGCTTTGATTGTTCTTCTTTCTTCTTTCTTCAGTAGCAGTAGTTTTAATTAGTCTTCTTTCTTCTTTGGTTTTAATTATTCTTCTTTCTTCTGTCATCAATAGCTTTGATTGTTCTTCTTTCTTCCTTCTTCTGTAGTAGTAGTTTTAATTAGTTCTTCTTTCTTCTGTCTTCAGTAGCTTTGATTGTTCTTCTTTCTTCTTTGAGTTTTAATTGTTCTTCTTTCTTCTTTCTTCTGTGGTTTTAATTAGTCTTCTTTCTTCTTTAGTTTTAATTATTCTTCTTTCTTCTGTCTTCAGTAGCTTTGTTATTCTTCTTTCTTCCGTAGTTTTTCGCCGTGTATGCCTTTGTTTCTTCTAGTCTGGTTTCCTTGACGGGGTATATTAATTGCCTGCTTCTATCTTACCTGGGTAATTTTGTTGTTATCATTTTTAGTTTCCTGGGTTTTTAAATTTGTATTATATTATATTATTTGCAGAAATTTTCTTTATTCAACCTTTCTTGTGAATATATTATTAAATAGTGCATTTTAATTGATTCTCATCTGGATATTCTATATATTAGAGCTTTATTAATGATCATTGAGTAATGTATTTGTGTGGATTATCTGTCACGCTACAATATTATTTATTTAGTCTCTCATAGTATTCCTACACTGCACTACTTCCTGTTGCCATTTCCCTCATAGTATTATTTTAATTTTTTATTATCCTTTGATATTTAAATTTTTTGTTTTTTAAAACAAACCCTGAGTTATCTTATATTATAACACAAATATTTGAAAAAATATAACATTAACTTAGGTATAACAATTGGTTGTCCATACAATATAAATATTACAATAAATAAATAAAATACAGAATCAGTTAGTAGTATTATAGTCTACTCTCATAGTTTTATAATTCCCAAACCTACAGCACAATTCTGTAATAAGTTACCTTCACTTTCATTTTTTTTTTTTACCTCAATGGGTACACTATAACTCACTTTGCACCGTATATCACTCGAATTGTTTATCATGTTTAGTGATATACTTTAATTTAGAGCTAGTTATAGGTTACCCATTTCTGACCTTTATGTTCTTACATGATTTAATATATTGGGACCGGGTTATGTAACGTTACATAAAGCCCCCCCCCCACTAGAACAGATTTATTTTGGTTTTTCTCATTTATTAAAATAAATTGTTGATTGTTTCAATTCTCCTAATAGTCTTGGCTTTATTTTCATAATAGTCTTTCATTTCAAACTGGTTATACTCTCTGGTAATTCAGACTGGTGGTAATTGCTGTTTTCTTACTATACTCTCTCTCTGTTGGAGGCAAATTCATCAATTATTTCTCTGGGTAGTGGTACTTCCACATTTTATTTGATAAGGACTGGTCACACTAATCATATTAAACTTGTTTTAACACTCATTTCTATTTACTTCTATAACTTATCTTTATCAATTAAGCTTCGGTCTGCTATCTTCCTTCTATTTTCTTCATCTATACTTCTGGAATCTAATATCAATCTTTTCAGCTATTTTATAATTATTATCCCTTAAATATTCAATTTCCCTAACATTTTTCCCTATCCTGTGCGGTGGTACCAGTAGGGTGGCCACTCTGGGTCCATACTCCTCTGTCCATCCTTACACCTTCTGAGACCAGGGGAACATCATCCCTGCTCATAAAAATTATTGCCGGAACATTTCTATGGTCAATACATAAAAATAAAAAACTTATAAGTAGTAGTCAATTAGCGACTAGTACTAAACACTTTTGGGATACTTCATACTGTAGCTGTTTGTATTTATTTATATATTTCTTCTTCTTCTTGATTCCTTCTTCTTTTCCATTAACTAATAGCATATAACATTATTGATAGGCATTATTTTAAAATTCTTTTGACTTTACTTCTTGTGACATATTTCTCCATATCATTTCTTCTTATATAATCTTCAATTCCGAGAAATTCTAATTTTTGTTGTATTAATTATCATCCTCCTTCAGTTTCATTGGAGTCATTAAATTATTCGTTATTCTTCTTATCTGAGCACATTACCATCAATTGTTTATTTATTTATTCTTCTTTTGTTACCATCAAAATATTATTTTTCCTATTAGTCCATTTTAAATCAGTTATTTATAATTAAATTATATAATCTGTTCTTACATTTTCTTGGTGTTTTGTCTTTTTATTTTAAATTATATGGTTTCAAATAACTTGAGTAAGATGTCCTTACATGCTTTTTAGAATTTTGGGGTTTTTTAGTTTCTTCATTTTAAATTATTGTTCGAAATACCTTGAGTAAGTTGTCCTTACATGCCTTTTTTGAATTTTGGGGTTTTGTAGTTTCTTCATTTTAAATTATTGTTCGAAATACCTTGAGTAAGTTGTCCTTACGTGCTTTTTTGAATTTTGGGGTTTTAGTTTCTTCATTTTAAATTATTGTTCGAAATCCTTGAGTAAGTTGTCCTTACGTGCTTTTAGAATTTTGGGGTATTTTAGTTTCTTCATTTTAACTAACAAGTGTTGTACCTCCTCTAACATAACATAGTTGCTCATATTTAATCTCATTTCATTCCCTCTTACCTCTGGATTATTTGCCAAATATTTGAACGTTATATTCCGTCTTGAAGATATGACTGATATTGTCTGATACACTTCCATCGTCGACCTATTTAATTGAGATCTAAACTTAATTAACTCCCTTTGTTCATTAATTGGAAGGTTAAATACATTAATTAATCCACCTGTAATCATCTCCCATTCTTCCTTGGTATTTATTATTTTCTTTCTACTTGTTTTTATTATTTTCTTGGTCTTCTTTTCCACGGTTTGGATCTTCTCCTTGTCCTTTCTATTCTTATTCTCAGATAGCAATGCATTCGGGTCTTCTTTAGTACCTTCGGAAGTGCTGTTTAATGTTTTATCCAAATTATTAAAACCGCTGTCCATTTTCTTCATAAATGTCTCATGGTGTCTCTTTAAGTTTTCCTCCTGTTTCCTAAAACTTTCATTCATTTTCTTGAAACCACTGTCCATTGTTTCCTCTAACTTTCTGAAACTTTCATCCACTTTGTCAAATTTTTCGCTCAAGGTTTCATTTTGTTTCCTTGAGTTTTCAATTATTTTATCCAATTTCTCATTGGTTCGCTTATTATCTTCCTGGATCTTGTTATTCCCTTCCATTATAATTCTTAACATCTCCTGTATGCTTATATCTTCTTTTTGGTTGGATTTATCTGGTTGATCCCCTTGGGCATTCTCTTCAACTATTTCCTTGTCCGTATCTGTGATTACTTCGGTTTCTTCTTTATCACCCATTGGTTGTTCCATTTCGCTGTCCGTGACTAACTCTATTTCTTTTTCCTGTCCACCTTCTTCAATCTCCTTTTCTTCTGCCCTCTTCTTCGATTTGCCTCGGGTATTATGCATTTCTTGTTTTCTCATAACTGCCAACGATAATTAGATTTTTGGTATATATTTTTATTAAATATCAAAATTCTTTTCTAATTACCGCCCTTTTACGTTGAGCGCCAATTCTGTAACGTACTGCTAGAGAGGTGTCCGCCACTTATGAGTGTATTGCAATTACGGGTTTAGTTAATTCAGCCCCACGTTGCAGGCGGCAAATCTGTAACGTCCTGCTCTCATGTTGATTTTAGGAGAGTTAATAGCGAAAACTTTGTATGTGGCTTATTGGGTGTTCGTCTTATTTAATTAAGCTCCCAATATTGTTATGCGCCAATCTTGTAACGTCTCGGTTTGAGATATTAAAGTTTCCGCCTCTCCGCAGTCGCCACTTATGAATTATAATAACTGACGTTTTTAAAAAAAAAT
The DNA here is from genome assembly GCA_034769895.1 of Magicicada septendecula. Lineage (NCBI taxonomy): Eukaryota > Metazoa > Arthropoda > Insecta > Hemiptera > Cicadidae > Magicicada > Magicicada septendecula. The sequence goes on along the minus strand of JAWRYS010000913.1, from coordinate 176,414 downwards.
AAATAAAGGATTTTTTAATGTGTTACTCAATCTAAATAGAAATCGAGAGTGTGTGATTTGGGGTCAAGGATGGAAGTTGTTCAGCCTTATGGAGAAGAGAGAGTAAGTACCAATTATTTACACTCGGTTTAGACGATTTCGGATTTTTTTTTCAAATTGTTCGCTGTGATTTAAATCAGCTGATTGTGAGATGAGTTTCTACGCTTAGTTCAACCAGCCTACTCTGTAGCAAAATTTGATCCGATGTGTTGATTTCTTCTGTTTTTTGTGCTGAAATCTATTGCAACTACCCACTACAAAAATTATAACACACTTTATTATTCAAGATTATTTTTCAATAATATTATTTATTTATATTATTGGTTTTTGTTTCCTGCCACCAAAATACAAGTATCACAATTGATCTTTCCTTAAATAAAACATAATCTCGACTTCACAGAGTAAACATGGAATTGTCTAAAGAGAAAAACATATATGGTTTTGTTTACCAAATTTTACACTATTTTAAAAAACATCCATTAATATATAATTCTTAATAATTCCCCAGGGTTCAGGGTAAGTTCTTTTTGTTACGAGAGTGTCAGAAATGGATAATTACTAAGCTTTACAAATACCGAAAAAATATTAAATAAATTTGTTTATTTTTTCATGTAGTATGTAGTTCCAGGAATGTCCGTAAGAGAGCAGCGTGCCTTTGTTTACTTTAAAAAAACATGTGATTAAATGACTATTTTGTGTTCTATATCAACGTTCGGAATGCGTTTTCTTCTTGAACTATTAAACGAAATGTTTATATTATCTCGCTCCGTATGGTTCTTACTGGAATGAAGCTTTTTCTCTGGTGAGGTCCGTCTTGCGTTATAATTTCCTTACCGTTTGGCGCATTTTCGATCGTCAACTAGAACTATGACGAAACCAGGTTGAATCATCAGAAGGTTTTCTTTCACTGTTTATTAAGGAGTATAACCATTTAATTTTGATAAATCATGGATGATTATATAGTGGTCATGTTGCTTGTTAATTTTGTATTAATTTTCACTCCTCCAAAGTTCCAAAAAAGGTTATTTTTATTATAATTGTAGTAGCATCATTTCTTCAACTCTATGGTTTTATTTCAAAAATTTATTATTATTAACAATACTTGTTATTTCCGTCACTCTTAGTAACCCATAGTATTTTTATTATACAGGCAGTTTGTAATTATTATAAATTTATATTTTATTTACCGAAAAATAATTCTTTTCCATTCCGGTTTCTTTATCAATTTGGTTTACATAATAAGTTTTTGTTCATTTTCTTATGACCTTGTATATAAGTATTTGATAATTTTATTATCTTTAAATAAATTTATATATATTATTTATTTAGTCTCTCATAGTATTCCTACACTGCACTACTTCCTGTTGCCATTTCCCTCATAGTATTATTTTAATTTTTTATTATCCTTTGATATTTAAATTTTTTATTATCCTTTGATATTTAAATTTTTTGTTTTTTAAAACAAACCCTGAGTTATCTTATATTATAACACAAATATTTGAAAAAATATAACATTAACTTAGGTATAACAATTGGTTGTCCATACAATATAAATATTACAATAAATAAATAAAATACAGAATCAGTTAGTAGTATTATAGTCTACTCTCATAGTTTTATAATTCCCAAACCTACAGCACAATTCTGTAATAAGTTACCTTCACTTTCATTTTTTTTTTTTACCTCAATGGGTACACTATAACTCACTTTGCACCGTATATCACTCGAATTGTTTATCATGTTTAGTGATATACTTTAATTTAGAGCTAGTTATAGGTTACCCATTTCTGACCTTTATGTTCTTACATGATTTAATTTATTGGGACCGGGTTATGTAACATTACACTATCTAGGATAATGGAGCTAAACGTAGTTCTCTTCAAAACAGTTTGTAAATTCCTCTTTTGTGATCGCTATCAACCACCTCACTGCATTCTAGTTAATCTCTTACAGGCCTGAAGTATTTATCTTTCGACATAGACTTTAAAAACAGTCCTAGAAGTTTAAATAAGAGTAGGGTAAGCTCACCTAATTCCGTGACTCATGTAATTCCGTGATACTCTACATAAATGATGTAACGAAATAAGCGTTAGCGAATATTACTTTTGTAGTTTCTCAGTTAGATAGCAGCACTCATCAGCTATCGTTAGCGTGATTTTGGAATTATGGGAGGCAGCGTGGTGTTAACAAGAGGCCATTTTGTCAGAAGCAACCTACTGAAATCATAGTTTTTGTTGTTCTTGTGTAGTGTTCAAAGTAAAGTATTAAAAAACATTATATATTAAAATTTCTCATATGTTTATAAAATATTAAACAAATTTTTATTCAAAGTTTTACTGTACAGAGTAATCAAATAGTGAAGTTTTTGATTATTGAAATACAATTGTAAATTAACAAAACTTTTTTCTTGTCGCTTATATACATTCTGAATATACATTTAACATAAAATATGTTATATTTTCATTTGAAGTTTATTAATATTTCATTTACTTAATAAAGTATCACAATTTTCGTCAAAAGTTTTTATGAGTTTTTATTAAAGATTTCTCATTCGATCCATCTCTGATAATGCATCATTATTGCAAGGTTTTCTTCCAGTTAATTTGGAGTTGTCCAATTCTTCAATCCTAAGTCCATCGAGAGATCTAACTCGGCTAAGGCTGACATACGCTTGACCTTCAGCAAAGAGCTTTGGACCCAGATAAACAACTGCATAGTCCACAGTGCTGCCTTGCATTTTATGGACGGTTGATGCCCATGATAAAATTAACGGCAACACTCGGTGTTCAGCAGTTCCGTAGCTGTACAGGGCAGGAAATTGAATGGCTTTTGGCTGTATTACGTGAGAGCCGTCTCTGCTAAAGTCTATTCGGACTGATGGTATGTCGTTCTCGTACAGTTGTCCTCTACAGAAATGTGGCCAAATGATTTCGGTCACGAATCCTATTGCTCCATTGACAAGACCTCTGGATACATCAATGTTCGATCGCAGCATGACTTTTGCTCCAACGAATATTTCTAATTCCTTTGACAAACCTCCAGTGTTGTTAATGTCATTCGGTATGATAGTATCCAAGTGGGCATCATCTCGGAATGGTCGAGTGGCACCCACGAGTTGATCTTGTGCTCGAATCTTGAAGATTTCAGTGCCTTTGCTTCTAAAGTGCTCCAGTACTTTCCTGTTGTGGTCATTAACTTGTTGATTGGTCGGGTAAATTCACAATGCTCTTTCTATTGCAAATTCACCATCCATGTTGGTGTTAACTTTGTCCATCAACGAAGCTATGTGGTTGGCTGTAAGTTCTCCAACTCTAAGCGCATTTAGAATATCGATGAATGTTGTATCACTATGTTGTCTCATGTTCTCCTTTAATTCAACTAGTGTTAACAGTCGCCAAAAGTGCGTAGCTGGAAGCAAACGTTCTGGCTGTTAGAATACGTGTTTTCCTCTTACTGGTGGTAGCTGCATCAAATCACCAAATACTAAGATACTGATACCTCCAAAAGGCTCCATATTGTTATTAAGTTGTTTCAGGCGTGAGTCGATCATGAAAAGCATTTCATATGGTACCATTGAGATCTCATCTATGAAGAAGAACTCGATATTTTTCCACTCCTGACGCATCAACCTGAGATAGTTTCCACTAAGCATTGGCATATCACGAACGTTTTTACCATTCTTTTGAACAGGTAATTTTAGTAATGAATGTAATGTTAAACCACCCACTAATCGTGCTGCAACGCCAGTGAGGGCCAACTTTCACAGCCTGTTTGCCATAGCATCGATTAACTTGATTCTTGAGCAGATTGAATAGAAAAGTTTTTCCAGTTCCAGCTTGACCTGTTATGAAGAGCCGTTCACGATGTGAACTTCCTTCCAGTTGATTGCGAATACTTTGAGTGATGTTCTGGAAGATTTCCCATTGACCAACATTCATAGCCTGACATGTCTGTTGGAATTGCACATATCCATCTGTTGCTCCATAACTTCTTCAATTTCTTCTTCCATTTCGATTGGTTCTGCGTCAAGAATAACGAAGGCATGAATTTGGTTGAAAGCATTCTCAAGTTGTCAATCTCGTTGACGAAAAGTTTCCATATGCTCACATATGGTAGAGTTAAATCCTTCAAGCAGTTCTTGTTCAGAACGGTATGGCATATATTGAAGGAGAAGACTGTAGTAGAAGTTTTCGGGATCAGATGTAGCCATGAAGTATGGAACTCTTACGACTGCAGGTGCATTTCTAACTGACATTTTGCTATTGTCAATCAGAGTTATCAATTGCTTCCTTTTCTGAAGTGGTATATCGTCGTAAGCGTCCTGGTCTATACTATCTTCATTGTTTTCCTGTCTTTTAGCATAATGCGGCTGGAATGTCATTGCGAATTCCATCAAGGTCATGTTATTAAAGTCATAAATTTGATGCTCAAGTGGACGTTTTTCATAACGCTCGAAGATGTTGGCGCAGTATCCAGTTGCATGGCCAGACTCATCAAACTTTAGAACTTTGTATCTTTGTTCAGGCTTACGAGTGTTCAGGAAAACGCATTGTTTCGAGCTTTCCCGTAAGTTGAGGTGGCACAAACTGAAAGCACATTCACACGCTGAAACCTGGCGTTCGTTCATCAGACGCATGCAAATTTTGAATAGCCTGCGGAATATGTTAGTTTCCTCGCGATGAATTTGCTGGATTGCTCGCGCTATACTTGCATTTAGCTCTGTAGGTTCCGTTTTTGATATGTACTTAGCGATGTAATATGCTATCGACTCATTCGATCCACATGGTTGAATATCCATATTGGCTTGCCATAGCTTGAGAAGCGTTCGATTGTAGTTGTTAACCCAACGATCTTCCTGCCGACGCTTTAGAAGGCATATTCTTCCACCGTTGCGAATGAACTCATCTGACGAGTGAGCGATGATGCGAGTTTCTATGCACGTTTGTCTTGGAAAGCTAAATCGACAAGTTGTATCCGTGTTGTTTTTTTGACATGTAGGTGTGTGATGATGTACTTGGCATCTTTTTACGATGTTATAGAATTCATCGTCATTTGATGGCATTTCACACGTACAAACTTCATCGAGTACGCGGATTCCTTCAGGTGTCTCGAACGATGGATGATTTTCAATCCATACTACCATGTGAAGATGTGGACTTCCGTGGTTCTGGAACTCGATGCGCCACCAGAAATCTTTAAGTTTTCCACCAAACATTAGGTCATTACTCCGGATGAACATCATTAGTGCTTTGACTCGTATCATGAAATGTCTGCTCACGATTACTGGATATTGTTCGATAAGTCGTTGGGTTGCATGTACATCCAGAGAACGTGGATCTTTGTTCAGTCTACCATCAGCTATCAAGAGAGCTCTTTTCATATCTAACCAATGTAAATCATTGCAGCTGAAGGTAATGAAGTATGTTGGCGGACCAAGGCATCTAATTTGGGCGATGAGTTCATTTAAAGCCGCTCGCCAGTAAGCTCATGATCCTCTTAAATTTTTTATATATAGATGAACATCATCAACCATGCCTTCTTGTCCTTCAATTTTTCGTCCACAAGCTGCTATCGTTGACTTGAGATGATAATATTCAAACATGGATAGTACGTAGAAGAGGTAATCATTTTGTTGGAACCGTAAATCACTGCCTAAAACTCTGCTTTGAAAGTAGTCCAGTGGTGTGATTTTAACTTGTCGAGACTGCTTTAATCCATTTATGCCATATGGAAAAAGAAAGAACCAAGCTATTTCTTCTGCTTTCAATTCATGCTCTACGTTGACAATGTTGTCACGAGTCTTCCTTCGAATTTCATTGACATTTTCATGAACTTCGAGTTCATCTTCAACATCTGGTTGTACACAGTCGATTGGAGCCATTAGTGATGTTTGAATTTCTATATTTTCAGATAGTGTTTGTAGCAGCTGTGTTAAATTGGTTTGTTGTTGTTGGATTTCCACTTCTTCTTGAGTATGCAAGTCTTCTATGACATCGTTTTTGATATGAACAGAAATATAATCGATGGTATACTGAATATTTCGAGATCCTGTTGCTCTCTTGCATATGCGTGTAAGTTCTTCCAATGTATCGCACTCAATAACGCATGCTCTACCATTCAATCCAGCTCTTGATCCTTTCGGTCCACAAGAGTGCGAGTCTGTGAAATAGAACTTGTCATCATAATTCATAAGTCCATAAGAATATGCAGCTGCTATCAGAATTCTGGCACTATGAGTTTCAAATAGCTGCGACAAAGCTTCACGAACCATAAGTCCGGCATTTCCTCGATTCGTTAAATCATGTAGGCTTCCAAATAGAAGTGGTTCTTCATCATATTCTATGGAGAATGATTTTTCATACATGATGAAATCATGCTTGACAACGTCAAAGTTACGAGTCAATAAATAGCCGCCTTCTATGGGATATGCGTTCTCTTGTTGTTCCGTGAGATTGTGAATCATTGTACACATATTATCCCCTTCAATCATATTCCTATCCAAGGTGTTGTTACTCCATGTGCTCGGTGAGATTACAGAAGCTCTAACGATGTTTGCCAACACCATTGCACAGCACTGAACTCCTGCATACGGTGATGTGAAAATTGCCATATCACCTTGATGCCACGTTGCTCTCAAAATTCTTGAAACGTTATTGATTGAAATGTAAAAACTTGTTTGCTGTGGCTCATTGTGTACTTCGGTGGTTTCTTTTTGTATTTGTTCTGTGATTCTTATCAATGCTCGCTCATCGAGTTGAACGTTGTGATCGATTGTGACACCACGATATAGCGGGTTGTTATCAAGCAACCAATGTACCGCATCGAATAGTCGAGTACGAGATATTGAAAATTGTCGTATTACGTTTAAGTTTTCAAGACATTCCGTAACAACTACGGTACCCGAATCTTCCACCGATCTAGGTAGCATATGTGGTAATTTATCGCTGACTTCAAAGATGTCTTGAGCGAATAGGATTGCTTGTCCTTTGAAGCCATACTGTCCATACGAACCATCGAATTTAATGATTTTGACGAATGGTATTATTCGTGACAGTAATCGTTGTTCTGATTGCGAAAGTTTCTTAATACAGTCTGGTATTGGTCCCGGTTGAAGATTGTTCCAATAAGCCTTTGGTGGTGCTGTGGTTTTGCAGCTTGATACGTGACTTTTACAGCGACGACAAAGTAGTAATTGATTTTTTTGTTTCAATTCGTTTGGCAGATATGATGGCTTTATTGCTGGAAATCGGAATGTTGCAACTGGGTTCGGATAGCATCGTTTGGCACAGATTTCACAAATACTGTCACAAAATTTGTTGATTGCCTTCTCGAATTCTGTACAACTGGCATTTAAAACCTGATGTTGTTGACGTCTATGTTCCAAACGAATTTCACGCTCTTCGCATGTCTCTGCTGCACAGTATTGTGATTTGCGTTTTCTTAGAAGTGCCAATCGAGCTGCACGCTGTTTTGGTGTTTCGGCAGCTCTTCGTTGCGCTTCGTATTGGCTATGTGAATCTAATCTTGCACACTTTGCTTCATTATTTTCATTCTTCTTTTTGTCCAGATATTTCTGCCACGCTTTCTCTAACCGCCTTTTTCGCTGAGTCGCTGTTTCTTTCTTCATTGTTGTAAGCAACAGAATCAAAGACAATTACCTAAAATTGAAGATATATATATTAGATATATATTGTAACGTACCGCTTTTATGTGAGGTCTTTAGCGAAACGTACACCTTTAGTCAAGCCCCAAATGTTGGGTTCGCCAATTCTGTAACGTACCGCTTTTATGTGAGGCACTTTAGCGAAACGTACACCTTTAGTCAAGCCCCAAATGTTGGGTTCGCCAGTTCTGTAACGTACCGCTTAATGTGAGGTGTGCACTTGCGAAAGTGTTATTATATGCCTCACGCAGTATGCATCACTTTTGAATTATACTAACTGACGTTTTAAAAGGTATAAATAAAGGATTTTGTTTATCTTGTTTTACTCAATCTAAAAGAAATCGAGAGTGTGTGATTTGGGGTCAAGGAGGTAATTTGTTCAGCCTTATACAGAAGAGAGAGTAAGTATCCTTATTGCCCCTCTGTTGTGACGATTTTTTCTGTATGTTGTGCTGAAATCTTCATTAACTATCCACTACAATAAATTATAACACGTTATAATTCAATATTAATTTTCAATAATATTGCTTTATTGATTATTGACTTTTGTCTCCAGCCACCAAAATATAGGTATCACAATTAATCTTTTCTTTTTTAATAAAAAACAAAAATCTCGACTAGACCGAGTAAACATAGATCTGTCGAAGGAACAAAACATATATGTTGTTATTTAACCAATATTACGCTATAATACAATACATCAGTTATTACATAATTCTTATTAATTCCCCAGGGTTCAGGGTGAAATCTTTGTGTTATGAGAGTGTCAGAAATGGCTAAATGCTACGCTTTACAAATATAAGAAATTAATAAATAATTTGGTTTAATTTTCAGATATTACGTAGTTTCCGGAACTGCCGTAAGAGAGCAGCATGTATTTGTTTACTTTTGAAAGAAACATATGATAAAATGAATATTTTTGTTCTATTTCACTGTTAAAAAACGAGTTTTCTTCTGTATTTATTACGAAAAATGTTTATATTACCTCGCTCCGTGTTGTCCTTACTGTATTGAAGTTTTATTCTGTGATGAGGTACGTCTTGCGTTATTATTTCCTTTTCGTTTAGATGATTTTCTGATTGTCTACTAAAAGTAGGCCGAACTATATTGGATCCTCAGAATGGTTTCATCCACTGGTTTTTAACGTATATCACCATTTAATTTGAATTCCTCAGGTATGATGAGTTAGTATTCACTTTGTTTATTACTCTTGCGTGAATTTCGCCTCCTCCAACGTCCAAAAAAGGTTATTTTTTATAATTTTTGTCGCATCATTTCTTCAACAACTCTGGTTCAGTTCAAAATTTATATCTTATTAACAATACTTGTTATTTTTCATCACTCTTAGTAACACATAGTATTTTTATTATGTAGGCAGTTTGTGATTATTATAAATTTATATTTTATTTATGGAAAAATAATTCCCTTCCATTCCGGTTTATTTACTAATTTAATTCATATAATATGTTTTGGTTAATTTTTTTTTATGACGTATATAAATATTTTATCATTTTATTATCATTAAATAACTTTATATATTATTTATTTAGTCTCGAATAGTGTTCATACCCGGTACTACTTCCTGTTGTCATTTCCTTCATAGGATTATTGTAATTTTATATTATCTTTGGTAGTTAAAATTTTTATGTCTTTTAAAATTAACCCTGGGTTTTCTTACAATCTAACACAATTATTTGAAACAATATAATATTAACTTGGGTATAACAAATTGTGGTTCATACAATATAAATTACAATAAATAAATAAAATCACAAAAATCAATTAGTATTATTACATACTACTTCCATAGTTTTATCCTATCCAAAACATACAACACAGTTTAGTAATACATTAGTTTCACTTTGGTTTTTCACCTCAATGGGTACACTAGAACTCACTTCGCACTATATACCACTCGAATTGTTTATTATGTGGAGTGATATAATTAAATTTTGAGCGAGCTTTAGTTCTACCCATTTCTGACTTTTATTCTCATGATTTACTTTATTGGGACCGGTTTATGTACCGTTACAATATATATATATATTACCTAAAATTGAAGACATATGTAGATATACTAACCTTTGTGATGCTCAATTAAGAAAAAGGCGTCAAAAGCACTTTATTTATAACTTTAGTATATAACTTTTTTATTACATTAATTAATTAATGTATTAAATTATCTCTAACTATAACACTTTCCTTGAATTTTTTTCTTTTTTAAAGGTGAGTCACCTATAAGATCTAAGGATTTACTTAGATAATCTATCGATGAATCAGCATCAATAAATTTGTCATCGTCTTTGGTAGTGCCTGGAATCGAGTCCTCGACATCTAGTTGATCTGGCAGTGAATTATGTATCTTCTACCTTCTAATGGTCCGTTCTGTCGTTTTCTTTCATTGAATTATATCTTCTATCACTTTCTTCATCTAGTTTAAATTTTATATGAGATAACTCGACTAATAGCGTCCCTTTCGCTATAAAATTCTATTTCGAGTGAGTTGCATTGTTGAGATTTCTAAATGCTGGGTAAGTTCCTCTTTGCATTCGTTCTTTCATCAATATCGCATATTCTCAACTTGACATTATATTAATTATATTTCTTTTTATTTTTTTAATGTTTGTTTATCTTTTTTACGTACTATCTTTATTTATTTAGTTCATTATTGGTTTTAAATCTTTTTAATATTCACTTTTTGCATATATTGATATATTATATTTTTTATATGTTTATTGGTCATATATCACTTTTTCGTCTTCCTCATAAGCTGTATACTTTTTGTTATATTTTTATTTCGTCTTTATACGCACTATCGCGTATTTATTTCACACTTTTTGTGTTATTTAGTCCACTTTTCACGTTTATACACTTTATGTTTAAATTTTGTGCGCGGTCAAATTTGTCATTGCGTGTTCGATCCCACGCGCGTTCACAACTTTTGATATACTTAAAACCTATTTTTACATTGTTTTGAACTTATTTTCTACTTACACTATTTATATTACTATTACATATTGTAACATAACAAAATGTTACATAACCTAAACATATTCTATAAGGTTTAATAAATGCATGATGATAATATAAATAGATAAGGTAATGATAAGAATTACCAAGAAGAGAGGAATCATGGAGGAAGAAAGAAGCAGAAGTGCCACAAGAAACAGCAAACCCAAATACTGTTTGACACTACAACCAGACTATAACTGACACAAACTGATGGACAAATTTAAATTCACTTTAAGCTGTCAAGCGAGTCAGTGAATAATGTAAACAGAATATGATATGTTACTAAAAAATGATTAAATAAGAATCTGAATAATGTGAGATCAGAATCAGCATTTGGCTGATAATAAATTAAATATGACTAGTAATTATTGAGGCCAAGAACTAAAATTAGCAATGGCCACAAAATGAAAATGAAGCTATATTTCAATCTCAACTATACTTATGACCAATAAACACGTTTGTAAGAGGGAATCTTATACCAATAAGCTACCTCAGCAAAGTTACCGAATTGTGAACTAATGAAAGCTTTTAAGGCAGAATTCCAGTATAAACGGTATGCCTTAACAAGGCCTAGACCAAACAATCATCAATGAGATGATTATTAGGAAGTAATAGAAATGTAGGTCACCTACACAAAACAATTGTTATGCTGAAACATAGCAATAAGCATTATTAAAATGATATGATTTATAATTCGATTGTTAGTTAGTAGAATAGAGCAAATTAATGTGAAACGAAATATCATAGTATGTAGGAACAGTTCATTACAATGTATAGAGTTAAGGTTTATTCATAATGTACAGTAATTAAACATCACTACAGAAGTAATAGTGTTCTCACATAAACGTTCGAGTGATAAAACGCGATGTAGGACACAAACAATATTAGTCAAAGTGTATAATTGCCGATTTTGGTAAACAGACGACAGTGCGAAATAGTGTACCTGAACATTGTTTATGTAGCAATGTCAGTAAAAGTGAAACTAACTCGGTATCAAACTATATCAAATTAAAGAGGACAAAATATTCTTTAATTTGATGGCGGTACAGCCCAAATCGCAACTGTATTAAGTGCGTGAAAGGCGTTAGCATCATTTACAAAATATGTTTAAGAAATTTGGTCGTAAATACCAACAACATCGGTAGCTGTCAATCACTTTAGCTTTTGGTGGTTATAAAAACCGTTTTGACAGTTGGAAAAAACATACGTCACATTCATCACACCTGTCTAAGCCAATGACAAAATTTCTTAGTAATTAACAATATTGCCGAGAGCCGATCAAGGTATCGACTATAAAAAGAGCCGGAACGAATTTTCGGCAGACACTTCTTAACGGCATTCGGTGTGACAGGTACGCCGATCTCATCTCAACATTTTTAATAACTGATAGCGTCATCGCCAGAACACATCAAAGGAAACAGTTCGACAACAACCTACAACTACTTCAAATTATTCTACAAGGAACCATTGTGATTATGTGCAGTATTATTTCATTTTAGTGCGGGAAAAAATAATGAACAGCAGAAAGAATTAAATAGTATTATTTATGATCCTGTAAGTTAGAAGCGGATCGAAATTCTCTGTTCAAGTGCGTGTGTAGTGAATAACGATAATCATTATAATCCGATTATCGAAGTGTTAATTAAAATTTTAATCGTAAGATTAAAATCCCAGGTAACAGTGTAATCATTTTTTCATTTTTTCTACGAGCGCTATAACCTGTACGTTTTAATACACTGATCTGTACTGACGCAAAAACACTGAAACATTTTTTATGTTACACCATGTCTAAATTTATTTTATGAATTTGTCAATATTAGTTAAGCTGAATGTTAATTATAAGTGTTCTCCAAAATATAACCTTTGTAAATCATAAATCAGGCGTGACGAACGCACAACCTATCAAATAGGTTATTTTTATTTGTTTACTTTATAATAGTAACGTCAAAAACAGTACTAGTCAATATTATATCAGAAAATCATTAGCTATTGTGTAGGCATAAACTTTCTTTTTTGTGTCTCAAAGAACTTACACCTGAGATTTAATTAAAATTAATGTTTAAAGTAAAAAGAAATATCTGGACTTAGCCAGATTTACTGCTTATATTCTGAGCAAGCCTTACAGGGTATATAATAACTTATTTACAATTGTACCTCATTGTATGTTTTTAATTATATTTGTTTGAATTCTCTATCAAGGGTATGAATAAAAACCCATTATTAACAGAATAACTCGACTTAATTTATTTCAAAAAGGTGACTAACTATCTTATTCAGAAAACTCAAACAACCTTCAGTTGTGATTAAATACTTGGAATAGCATTGCCATAAAGGTAATAAACAATTATTTTAATTTCTTTAAATCATTAATTGATTCTATTTATGGGTTTTACACGGGATTTTCCCAAAATAAATCCGTGTGGCGCCCACTATCAAACAAGGTAACTTAACCTTGTAGCTAAAGTGAGTTGGTTTTTGTAAACTGTGTTGACAGCTTATTGAACTTCTAGAAAACACGACCAGGTACGTGAAAGTATATTATGTTTATTCTATTGTCCAGACATTACTAGACGTAACGTACTTAGACTATTATCGACCTGGAGGAGAAGTTTCACAGCTAGTATCAACAAGACGATCACCATCATCGAGCGACCAACTATTATACTTTACTATTAAACTTAAGCAAAGCTAGTATTTAAATAATATCAACACCATTATTTTGTTTGTTTTATTTAAGGGAATTCTTTTCAGACAATTATAATTCTACAATTGTAAACACACTTTGAGTAAACTCGAATGTTACATTTTAAACCACTTTTGAGAGTTATTAACCTTCTATTTTCAACCACTACAAATTTTAATATATTCCTAAATAATAATTTAAACATAATTGAATTTTATTTAAAACAACGATACCAGCATTTCCTTTATATTACAAATTGACGCATCCAACGTGTGGCAGAAATACACACAATTCAACAGACCATTTTATTTATATTACAATATTTGTCATTCGTCCGACTAATTGTCAACTACGGGATTAGTTATGTCTTTGGTCCTCGTATTTGTTTTTATTATTCAATCTTTTAATTTATGTATGTTGTCCTGTAACCTTACTTCTGTTAGTTTTAGTATTGTGTATTTTTTGATAATATTTTGCAGTTTCGGCATCTCGTCAGTATCTTGTATGTTTAAAATTGCTCTTCTTGCTTCAAAGTTTTATTTGACCTGGTTTTATTTTTAATAATCTGGTAATTTCGTCTTACTCCTTAAATCTTTATACTTGTTTGGGATTTTTTTTTCAATCTGTAAACTTGTTTCTAAAATGCTTATTTGTTTATTATATGTACATCTTGTGATGTTACAATATATATGTTATATATATGTATTATACATATTATAAATAATTATATATATATTATATAATTATTTAAAACAATGCAATGCAATGCATATTGTAACATCACAAAATGTTACATAACCAAAACACACACCAGAAGGGTAAAATATGACACTAAAACTATAAAGTGAATAATTGTAATGAATGTAACAAAGAAGAGAAGGGACCAGCATAGAAGAAAGAAGAGGAGGGATCCCAAGAAGCAGTGATGAATACACTGCATGACACTACAACTTAAACACAATGACTGACTATGACTAATGGACATGCAAAGTTCAAAAATAAGCTGTCAAGTGAACCAGTTCAAGACATTAATGTGTAGAGTCATGTAAATAGAAATAAATAACCAATGACTTTAATAAAGTAATAACAATAACAGCATTTTGGCTGAAAATAGAAGAAGAATGATATATAAATAACAAAAACTACTACTATACTAGCTGTAGCCACAAAGCTATAAAAAGCTAGCTTTACCAACAAAGATGTAACAATATAGGATAAGGATAATTATAAACGGAAGTCTTATGTGTATAAGCAACTTCCTAATTAAACGAGATGTAATTAGAAATAATAATAAACAAGGAATAAACCTGGTACTATAACTGTATCTAGACCCTGCATAAATGAGTTTATGTCAGTAAATTAATAGGGAAACAGGACCCCTAATTAACATTAAATTTACAGTATAGTAAATATAACAAATAAGGTGTGAAATACCACCACTCAATTAATATTGTATGCCTTTAAAATGAGTAGGCCATATAAATACGTATTTAGAGAGTAAGGAATTGTCAGAATAATGTATTATCATAATTATACTAAGATTTAATATTGTTCAGCTGTAAACAGCTTTTAATTTTAATAATGTATGTATTTTTATTCATGTAATAACGTTCAAAAGAGAACACAGATATAAATAATCAAATGTAAAAGATAGGAAAATAGTCGCATTTTGTATTGTTAGCAGACGACACTAAGAAACCATGTTTCAAAACGGCATTTCTTGTATTGTCAGTGAAAACTAGGTTCAAACCGGCATTAAACCACATCAAAATAAAGCGCAGAACCTAAGCTTTAATTTGATGATAATAACTTAGAGATTGGAATTGTAATAATTTAATAATGAGTGTTCGCATCATTTTTTAACCAGATTTAAGAAATTGCCGGTGAATACAAACAATAACGACAGTCGAGTACAAAGGACGCGCCGGTGGTGTCTAACAAAAACATTACGTCACTATAACGGAATTTTGTACCAATCACAAAAGAGTTTACTTAGCGAAAATTGTTCCTAACGGCGATCGAGAAGCTGGGTACATAATCAGAGAGACGCTAAAAATTTGGCATTCACATCATTCTTCACGAGCTAACAAGTTGCGTCTCGGCATTGTCTTACATTTTAATAATCTACTAGAGCACAATAGTAGTAAATACTTTAAAATTTTATCAAAACAACTATTGGAAAGGCGAGTCATCGCCTAGGAGTGCATCGAAAGTTAATAGTGCATCTTTTTAAACAGTGCGTGTATTCGGAACGAGCAAATTTAACTTAACCTGTAAAGGCTACAACCCATTATTAGTAAGAAGAGGGTTATTTCTCGTTTCCAAGTGCGATTAAAGTGCAGTGTATTAGCGATCAATATAATCCGATCGTTAAAGTGTTCATTTTTAATCTATACGATTAAAAATCAAGGTAGTACGGTGACCAATTTCATTGTTATATACCATCCATAGATTTTAGCTATTAACATATTTGTACTGACGCAAAAACAATCAAACTATTCAGAGAGAACACTGTATTCATTTATTTAGAGGGTTTAATAATCCGACGTAAGAATATATGTGTCAGAATTAGTTGTTACAATATTAATTAGCATATAAGCAGACGAAATTCTCGTTAACCAAATATATAATTGCAAGTTTTAAAGAGGCCAAAAAATGAATTACTATCATAGCAGTATCTATTAAAAGCAATTAATAATCGTTCTATTTTGTATTTTAAAGAACTTACCCTTGAGGTACCTATTTAGTTAAGATTAAAATTTTGTTAATAAACATAAGAGTTTTTTAGATTGTGCTTAACTGAGCTAGACCAGACAGTAGATGGATAACTTGCTATCCGAATTGTATTATTGTAAATGTATTATTCAATCCAATGTTAGAGGTTATAATAAACCTATGATGTCATACAGCATTAACTTTTGTTTTCAATTATTTTAATTTAGATAGGTAACCCTCAGTATTGCATACACTGAGGTACATTTGAAACAGAAATCTTTCAGTACACCATTTGAATTATTTTAAATGCAACAAGCATTTAAACAACAGTAAAAGTAAAAACACAATTAGAAAATTAGAAGTTTTTTTATGGGGCTTTTCTCGAAGAAAACCCATATGGCGTCCACATAACATTCAAGGTGCTATAAAACCTTGCTTATAAAGTTTAAACTGGTCAAAAGGGAAACTTGACAGTTTATTCAGTGGTGGTGAACGTCGGAACATCAAGTAAGACAACCAGGTACGTGAAAAGTGTTCCTTATATTAATTTATTTGTCCAGACGACACTTGACTTTTACTAGACTGACGACATTTTTCTATAGAAGAGGAGTTCGACTTCAAGTTCGACGCTACCGTTACATTCATTAACAGACCAGCAAATTATTATTTTATCCATAATAAATTATCACACTATAATTAAATAAATCATATTTATCAATTATAAAAATAATTACTGCATGTAATACAAGAGACTCCATTAAACCACAAATAAATAAATTAAACAATTAAATCTATAAATTATAAATTATAGAGGGAGGATCTAGCTTAGTTACAGATTGGCGACCAACAGAGTGCGGCTTTAAAAATATACCAAATTAATATATTTTAATAGTATATTTTCATATTAAATTAGCCCGGCAAATACAATAGAACGATCATGCCTCACACACATAGACACGATACTAGGTACAAGGCTAGCCAAGGAGAAGGTGCACAAGCAAACACTGAAGTAAATATAGAGGTACAGGAGACACAACCAACATCCGAAATGGAAGTTGCAACCAACAATACCTTAGAAAATCAACAAGAAGGAACGCCTCCTGCAGAACCCGAGCAACCCAGACAAACTGAGAGAGTCACACAAACAGGGAACGCGAACTTGTTGGAGATGATGAGGGCGATGATGGAAGAAACATTAAATAAAAATATTGAGTCACTGAAGGAAGATTTACATACAAAATTAGACGACAACAGCCAGAAAATGGAGAAAAAAATAGACGATAATAATAAGAATATCAAATCATTGAAAGGAGATTTAAATAAGAAGATGGACGAGATCCGCAAGAAGGTGGAGGAGAATAACGAGAAAATAAACACAAAAATAGACAGAGAGATAGCAGTGGTAAGAAGAGAGATCACGGAAGAACACGAGAAGTGCGAACAATACAACCAAGAGTTACAGCATACTAGAGAAGAGGTTGATGGGTGGATCAACAATATAGTAGAAATAAATGAAGCCCGAATCGAGTCTCTGAAGAAGATGAGCCAGGACGAAATAAAACGAGTAAGAACGGACGTATGAGAAAGATGTGAAGAAATAGACGCATCAGTGAACACCATAAGAACCCTGAATGTCACCAACAAAGAAAAAATCGAAGACTTACGTCAACGGGAGATCCTACTAATACGCGAAGAACTAGAAACCATCCATAACCGACCAGCACAGGGTCACTATCTACAACCCATAGACAACCGCGATACCATCAATTTCAAAAATTATAAAAAGAACCCGATCGGATTTCTGGAACGAGTGGAGGAAAATCTGACCAGAATCCGGGAAAGTAGATGGACGGTAATACGCAGTTTGATCGACGAGTATTTCAAGGAAATACACGATAACTGGTGGACTGCAACCCGCCACGAGATCCAAAGTTATGAGGAGTTTATGACGCTGTTCAGGGCCAAATACTGGTCGGAGTCTACTCAAAACATAGTACGGGATGATATCTGTCATGGCAAATACGACGCCAGTCGAGGGACAACTCCAACTTCTTACTTCCTTGGTAAGGTATGTTTGGCTAGAAATCTCGAACCAAGGATACCAGAGGAGTGCCTGGTCACCACGCTGGCATATCATTATGAGGAGGGAGTAGCAAGATCACGACAATGGGGGCAGATAAAAACTGTCCAAGCCATGGCAGCACTGCTCGAGAATAACGAACACGAGGGCTACTATAAAAGGAGCCGTAAAAGGAATGACAACTTCCAAGACAGAAATAATAACCAGAATAATAACAACCCTAATTTCCGGAATTACCGAAGTAATTATAATAATTATAATATTAATGTAAATCAAAATAATGAGAACCATTATCGGCCAAATAATCAGGGTAATAACAATTACACTGGTAATAATAATAATAATAATACGACACGGCCGCAAAATAATAACAACAACCCCAACCGACCCCAGAACCAAGGTGGAAACAACCAACCCCAGAAGTATAGGAGGTCCAATTATGTCCAGGCCAATAATGAACAGGGAAGAAGGCGGTATTATCCAAGACGCCGTAGCTTCAATGGAAATGATAATGAGGAGTACCAGGACGGAGACAGGAGAAATTCAAGAGGCGGGCAACGAAGGAGCAGAAGTATCGAAGGCGACAGCCGAAATAACGATTACCGACCCCAAGTAAACTTCATACAAGCCCGTAACCAACCCAACCCTGAGAGACCCTATACAAGATCACAAGCAGACACCACGAATGATAATGAGCAAGTACAACAGAGAAATAGCGTTGGAGAATCCAGATCCGGAAGCGGAAACCAAGGACAGGCCAATCCATCTATGAGGGTCCTAATGGCCTACAATCAACAGAACCCACCAGAACGCTGGATTCCCCTAAGAGGAGATGACAGTCAAGAACCTAATAATGATCCCAGCCATGAGAATGAAGGGGATGATCCAGACGAATACGCCACAAGGTTATGGCCCGAGCTAGTAGTGAGATGGTAATGCCATGAAAATAATAAAGGCACAATCACAAAAAATAATCAGAACAACACCTATGAAATTGCTGACCCAGTAAGTAAGAAAGTCAAGGGTACATTTAACCAAGCATCTTTGAAAAAATATTATGTATAATGAAAACTATCAAAAGATGTAAAATGTCATAATGTCTACAGTATCAAGATATACAATTTTATAAGCAGAGATAAATAAAATGACTCGAAGAAAATGTAATCGACCCATAATGAGCCCAATAGAATGGTGAAAGCGCAAAAACCCCCTGATAATCCAAGAAGATAACGAACAAAGTGTTAAAAACCCAGTGTTTAAACTGTATTAAGAATGAATTATGGTGAAACTAAAGAAGAACTGAAGAACCAACTCCATAATTATAGTGATGAATTTAAGTGTGTAAATTGAAAACATTGAAATAACCAAAACAAATTGAACCCTAGTGTTGATGAATAGCAGCAAGGCTGATAAATAATATAACAAATATGTCGAGTTATAAATAATAATGACCTGTGAAGAGAAGTATGTTAAAAAAAATGATAAAGCATTAGCAGTGATGATAATGAAACCTCTAATCCCTTGAATATTATATTGAATATGATGTCTTATATGGAAAAATAATGATATATTATGTTTTATATGTTGTGATAGTGCAACTGTTGTTATGTGCAACTTTTTATTGTCCCAGACAGAGATGAAGATTCCTCTGATTCTGTGGATGTATAGTTGAGGAACGGCGGAGAATGGATGCCAAATAGAGCCCCTCTGACTCCGAACCCGCTATAAATGTTAGGGAATTATACTATTTCAGGGATTAAATCAACAACTGTGAGGTAAAGGAAAGAACAAAGGAGTTTGTCACAAGAATCAAGATGTGTATAATGTAAAGAAAACATGTATTATTGAAAAACAGGGAAATTGTTAATTTAAGAACTAAGATATGATATAACTAAATGACTAAGAGTATAAGAAACTTGAACAATACTAGTAAGCTGAAAATAATACTAGCAGAGGACCCAGTCTAGATCAACACACCAACAGACTATTGAACTTAATGCAGATAGAAGCAGTAATATTATAATTAAACAAAGTAAAGTGATAATTTCTTCAAACTATAAAACTTTTCTCAAATTATCAATTTTGAGAGGGGAGTATATGTAACATCACAAAATGTTATATAACCAAAACACACACCAGAAGGGTAAAATATGACACTAAAATTATAAAGTGAATAATTGTAATGAATGTAACAAAGAAGAGAAGGGACCAGCATAGAAGAAAGAAGAGGAGGGATCCCAAGAAGCAGTGATGAATACACTGCATGACACTACAACTTAAACACAATGACTGACTATGACTAATTGACATGCAAAGTTCAAAAATAAGCTGTCAAGTGAACCAGTTCAAGACATTAATGTGTAGAGTCATGTAAATAGAAATAAATAACCAATTACTTTAATAAAGTAATAACAATAACAGCATTTTGGCTGAAAATAGAAGAAGAATGATATATAAATAACAAAAACTACTACTATACTAGCTGTAGCCACAAAGCTATAAAAAGCTAGCTTTACCAACAAAGATGTAACAATATAGGATAAGGATAATTATAAACGGAAGTCTTATGTGTATAAGCAACTTCCTAATTAAACGAGATGTAATTAGAAATAATAATAAACAAGGAATAAACCTGGTACTATAACTGTATCTAGACCCTGCAAAAATGAGTTTATGTCAGTAAATTAATAGGGAAACAGGACCCCTAATTAACATTAAATTTACAGTATAGTAAATATAACAAATAAGGTGTGAAATACCACCACTCAATTAATATTGTATGCCTTTAAAATGAGTAGGCCATATAAATATGTATTTAGAGAGTAAGGAATTGTCAGAATAATGTATTATCATAATTATACTAAGATTTAATATTGTTCAGCTGTAAACAGCTTTTAATTTTAATAATGTATGTATTTTTATTCATGTAATAACGTTCAAAAGAGAACACAGATATAAATAATCAAATGTAAAAGATAGGAAAATAGTCGCCTTTTGTATTGTTAGCAGACGACACTAAGAAACCATGTTTCAAAACGGCATTTCTATGTATTGTCAGTGAAAACTAGGTTCAAACCGGCATTAAACCACATCAAAATAAAGCGCAGAACCTAAGCTTTAATTTGATGATAATAACTTAGAGATTGGAATTGTAATAATTTAATAATGAGTGTTAGCATCATTTTTTAACCAGATTTAAGAAATTGCTGGTGAATACAAACAATAACGACAGTCGAGTACAAAGGACGCGCCGGTGGTGTCTAACAAAAACATTACGTCACTATAACGGAATTTTGTACCAATCACAAAAGAGTTTACTTAGCGAAAATTGTTCCTAACGGCGATCGAGAAGCTGGGTACATAATCAGAGAGACGCTAAAAATTTGGCATTCACATCATTCTTCACGAGCTAACAAGTTGCGTCTCGGCATTGTCTTACATTTTAATAATCTACTAGAGCACAATAGTAGTAAATACTTTAAAATTTTATCAAAACAACTATTGGAAAGGCGAGTCATCGCCTAGGAGTGCATCGAAAGTTAATAGTGAATCTTTTTAAACAGTGCGTGTATTCGGAACGAGCAAATTTAACTTAACCTGTAAAGGCTACAACCCATTATTAGTAAGAAGAGGGTTATTTCTCATTTCCAAGTGCGATTAAAGTGCAGTGTATTAGCGATCAATATAATCCGATCGTTAAAGTGTTCATTTTTAATCTATACGATTAAAAATCAAGGTAGTACGGTGACCAATTTCATTGTTATATACCATCCATTGATTTTAGCTATTAACATATTTGTACTGACGCAAAAACAATCAAACTATTCAGAGAGAACACTGTATTCATTTATTTAGAGGGTTTAATAATCCGACGTAAGAATATATTTGTCAGAATTAGTTGTTACAATATTAATTAGGATATAAGCAGACGAAATTCTCGTTAACCAAATATATAATTGCAAGTTTTAAAGAGGCCAAAAAATGAATTACTATCATAGCAGTATCTATTAAAAGCAATTAATAATCGTTCTATTTTGTATTTTAAAGAACTTACCCTTGAGGTACCTATTTAGTTAAGATTAAAATTTTGTTAATAAACATAAGAGTTTTTTAGATTGTGCTTAACTGAGCTAGACCAGACAGTAGACGGATAACTTGCTATCCGAATTGTATTATTGTAAATGTATTATTCAATCCAATGTTAGAGGTTATAATAAACCTATGATGTCATACAGCATTAACTTTTGTTTTCAATTATTTTAATTTAGATAGGTAACCCTCAGTATTGCATACACTGAGGTACATTTGAAACAGAAATCTTTCAGTACACCATTTGAATTATTTTAAATGCAACAAGCATTTAAACAACAGTAAAAGTAAAAACACAATTAGAAAATTAGAAGTTTTTTTATGGGGCTTTTCTCGAAGAAAACCCATATGGCGCCCACATAACATTCAAGGTGCTATAAAACCTTGCTTATAAAGTTTAAACTGGTCAAAAGGGAAACTTGACAGTTTATTCAGTGGTGGTGAACGTCGGAACATCAAGTAAGACAACCAGGTACATGAAAAGTGTTCCTTATATTAATTTATTTGTCCAGACGACACTTGACTTTTACTAGACTGACGACATTTTTCTATAGAAGAGGAGTTCGACTTCAAGTTCGACGCTACCGTTACATTCATTAACAGACCAGCAAATTATTATTTTATCCGTAATAAATTATCACACTATAATTAAATAAATCATATTTATCAATTATAAAAATAATTACTGCATGTAATACAAGAGACTCCATTAAACCACAAATAAATAAATTAAACAATTAAATCTATAAATTATAAATTATAGAGGGAGGATCTAGCTTAGTTACAGATTGGCGACCAACAGAGTGCGGCTTTAAAAATATACCAAATTAATATATTTTAATAGTATATTTTCATATTAAATTAGCCCGGCAAATACAATAGAACGATCATGCCTCACACACATAGACACGATACTAGGTACAAGGCTAGCCAAGGAGAAGGTGCACAAGCAAACACCGAAGTAAATATAGAGGTACAGGAGACACAACCAACATCCGAAATGGAAGTTGCAACCAACAATACCTTAGAAAATCAACAAGAAGGAACGCCTCCTGCAGAACCCGAGCAACCCAGACAAACTGAGAGAGTCACACAAACAGGGAACGCGAACTTTTTGGAGATGATGAGATCGATGATGGAAGAAACATTAAATAAAAATATTGAGTCACTGAAGGAAGATTTACATACAAAATTAGACGACAACAGCCAGAAAATGGAGAAAAAAATAGACGATAATAATAAGAATATCGAATCATTGAAAGGAGATTTAAATAAGAAGATGGACGAGATCCGCAAGAAGGTGGAGGAGAATAACGAGAAAATAAACACAAAAATAGACAGAGAGATAGCAGTGGTAAGAAGAGAGATCACGGAAGAACACGAGAAGTGCGAACAATACAACCAAGAGTTACAGCATACTAGAGAAGAGGTTGATGGGCAGATCAACAATATAGAAGAAATAAATGAAGGCCGAATCGAGTCTCTGAAGAAGATGAGCCAGGACGAAATAAAACGAGTAAGAACGGACGTAGGTGAAAGATGTGAAGAAATAGACGCATCAGTGAACACCATAAGAACCCTGACTGTCACCAACAAAGAAAAAATCAAAGAGTTACGTCAATGGGAGATCCTACTAATACGCGAAGAACTCGAAACCATCCGTAACCGACCAGCACAGGGTCACTATCTACAACCCATAGACAACCGCGATACCATCAATTTCAAAAATTATAAAAAGAACCCGATCGAATTTCTGGAACGAGTGGAGGAAAATCTGACCAGAATCCGGGAAACGCAGTTTGATCGAAGAGTATTTCAAGGAAATACACGATAACTGGTGGACTGCAACCCGCCATGAGATCCAAAGTTATGAGGAGTTTATGACGCTGTTCAGGGCCAAATACTGGTCGGAGTCTACTCAAAACATAGTACGGGATGATATCTGTCATGGCAAATACGACGCCAGTCGAGGGACAACTCCAACTTCTTACTTCCTTGGTAAGGTATGTTTGGCCAGAAATCTCGAACCAAGGATACCAGAGGAGTGCCTGGTCACCAAGCTGGCATATCATTATGAGGAGGGAGTAGCAAGATCACGACAATGGGGGCAGATAAAAACTGTCCAAGCCATGGCAGCACTGCTCGAGAATAACGAACACGAGGGCTACTATAAAAGGAGCCGTAAAAGGAATGACAACTTCCAAGACACAAATAATAACCAGAATAATAACAACCCTAACTTCCAGAATTACCGCAGTAATTATAATAATTATAATAATAATGTATATCAAAATAATGAGAACCATTATTGGCCAAATAATCAGGGTAATGACAATTACACTGGTAATAATAATAATAATACGAGACGGCCGCAAAATAATAACAACAACCCCAACCGACCCCAGAACCAAGGTGGAAACAACCAACCCCAGAAGTATAGGAGGTCCAATTATGTCCAGGCCAATAATGAACAGGGAAGAAGGCGGTATTATCCAAGACGCCGTAGCTTCAATGGAAATGATAATGAGGAGTACCAGGACGGAGACAGGAGAAATTCAAGAGGCGGGCAACGAAGGAGCAGAAGTATCGAAGGCGACAGCCGAAATAACGATTACCGACCCCAAGTAAACTTCATACAAGCCCGTAACCAACCCAACCCTGAGAGACCCTATACAAGATCACAAGCAGACACCACGAATGATAATGAGCAAGTACAACAGAGAAATAGCGTTGGAGATCCAGATCCGGAAGCGGAAACCAAGGACAGGACGATCCATCTATGAGGGTCCTAATGGCCTACAATCAACAGAACCCACCAGAACACTGGATTCCCCTAAGAGGAGATGCCACTCAAGAACCTAATAATGACCCCAGCCATGAGAATGAAGGGGATGATCCAGACGACTACGCCGCAAGGTTATGGCCCGAGCTCGTAGTGAGATGGTAATGCCATGAAAATAATAAAGGCACAATCACAAAAAATAATCAGAACAACACCTATGAAATTGCTGACCCAGTAAGTAAGAAAGTCAAGGGTACATTTAACCAAGCATCTTTGAAAACATATTATGTATAATGAAAACTATCAAAAGATGTAAAATGTCATAATGTCTACAGTATCAAGATATACAATGCTATAAGCAGAGATAAGTAAAATGACTCCAAGAAAATGTAATCGACCCATAATGAGCCCAATAGAATGGTGAAAGCGTGAAAACCCCCTGATAATCCAAGAAGATAACGAACAAAGTGTTAAAAACCCAGTGTATAAACAGTATTAAGAGTGAATTATGGTGAAACTAAAAAAGAACTGAAGAACCAACTCCATAATTATAGTGATGAATTTAAGTGTGTAAATTGAAAACATTGAAATAACCAAAACAAATTGAACCCTAGTGTTGATGAATAGCAGCAAGGCTGATAAATAATATAACAAATATGTCGAGTTATAAATAATAATGACCTGTGAAGAGAAGTACGTTAAATAAAATGATAAAGCATTAGCAGTGATGATAATGAAACCTCTAATCCCTTGAATATTATATTGAATATGATGTCTTATATGGAAAAATAAATGATATATTATGTTTTATATGTTGTGATAGTGCAACTGTTGTTATGTGCAACTTTTTATTGTCCCAGACAGAGATGAAGATTCCTCTGATTCTGTGGATGTATAGTTGAGGAACGGCGGAGAATGGATGCCAAATAGAGCCCCTCTGACTCCGAACCCGCTATAAATGTTAGGGAATTATACTATTTCAGGGATTAAATCAACAACTGTGAGGTAAAGGAAAGAACAAAGGAGTTTGTCACAAGAATCAAGATGTGTATAATGTAAAGAAAACATGTATTATTGAAAAACAGGGAAATTGTTAATTTAAGAACTAATATATGATATAACTATATGACTAAGAGTATAAGAAACTTGAACAATACTAGTAAGCTGAAAATAATACTAGCAGAGGACCCAGTCTAGATCAACACACCAACAGACTATTGAATTTAATGCAGATAGAAGCAGTAATATTATAATTAAACAAAATAAAGTGATAATTTCTTCAAACTATAAAACTTTTCTCAAATTATCAATTTTGAGAGGGGAGTATATGTAACATCACAAAATGTTATATAACCAAAACACACACCAGAAGGGTAAAATATGACACTAAAATTATAAAGTGAATAATTGTAATGAATGTAACAAAGAAGAGAAGGGACCAGCATAGAAGAAAGAAGAGGAGGGATCCCAAGAAGCAGTGATGAATACACTGCATGACACTACAACTTAAACACAATGACTGACTATGACTAATGGACATGCAAAGGTCAAAAATAAGCTGTCAAGTGAACCAGTTCAAGACATTAATGTGTAGAGTCATGTAAATAGAAATAAATAACCAATGACTTTAATAAAGTAATAACAATAACAGCATTTTGGCTGAAAATAGAAGACCAATGATATATAAATAACAAAAACTACTACTATACTAGCTGTAGCCACAAAGCTATAAAAAGCTAGCTTTACCAACAAAGATGTAACAATATAGGATAAGGATAATTATAAACGGAAGCCTTATGTGTATAAGCAACTTCCTAATTAAACGAGATGTAATTAGAAATAATAATAAACAAGGAATAAACCTGGTACTATAACTGTATCTAGACCCTGCATAAATGAGTTTATGTCGGTAAATTAATAGGGAAACAGGACCCCAATTAACATTAAATTTACAGTATAGTAAATATAACAAATAAGGTGTGAAATACCACCACTCAATTAATATTGTATGCCTTTAAAATGAGTAGGCCATATAAATATGTATTTAGAGAGTAAGGAATTGTCAGAATAATGTATTATCATAATTATACTAAGATTTAATATTGTTCAGCTGTAAACAGCTTTTAATTTTAATAATGTATGTATTTTTATTATTGTAATAACGTTCAAAAGAGAACACAGATATAAATAATCAAATGTAAAAGATAGGAAAATAGTCGCATTTTGTATTGTTAGCAGACGACACTAAGAAACCATGTTTCAAAACGGCATTTCTATGTATTGTCAGTGAAAACTAGGTTCAAACCGGCATTAAGCCACATAACATTCAAGGTGCTATAAAACCTTGCTTATAAAGTTTAAACTGGTCAAAAGGGAAACTTGACAGTTTATTCGGTGGCGGTGAACGTCGGAACATCAAGTACGACAACCAGGTACGTGAAAAGTGTTCTTTATATTAATTTATTTGTCCAGATAACACTTGACTTTTACTTACACTGACGACATTTTTCCATAGAAGGGGAGTTCGACTTCAAGTTCGACGCAAATTATTATTTTATCCATAGTTCTTAATTAAATCCTTAAATTTTTAGTGACCGTCAATCAGTGAATGTTTTAGTGGATGGTTAGTGAGGATCGGTCAATAATACAACTTTTAGTTATTTTGCGTCAACGTTTCGACAATATTTATTGTCAACTTCAGGACCTGTGTATGAAATACAATAGAAATATCAAACATAACGAAACAATTAAATATTTGGGTGAACGTGTTGGTGATGTGAGTGTGTGCGTGCGTATGTATGTATCATTTTTTATGTGAAGACTTATGATAGTTTGTTTACATCTTCAAATTATCTTTAAGAAAGCGAGCAGATTATAGTATGAGAGGTAAGAAAGATTTCTCTCATACTATAATCTGCTCGCTTTCTTAAAGATAAGTTGAAGATGTAAACAAACTATCATAAGTCTTCACATAAAAAATGATACATACATACGCACGCACACACTCACATCACCAACACGTTCACCCAAATATTTAATTGTTTCATTATGTTTGATATTTCTATTGTATTTCATACACAGGTCCTGAAGATGACAATAAATATTGTCGAAACGTCGACGCAAAATAACTAAAAGTTGTATTATTGACCGATCCTCACTAAGCATCCACTAAAACATTTTATCCATAATAAATTATCACACGACAATTAAATCATATTTATCAATTATAAAAATAATTACTGCATGTAATACAAGAGACTCCATTAAACCACAAATAAATAAATTAAACAATTAAATCTATAAATTATAAATTATAGAGGGAGGATCTAGTTACGTTACAATATGCATAAATATAAATATTAAATATAAATATATTCATATATATATTATAACAGGACCAAATATCATTAATTTGGAGTTATATGTTAAGGGTATACTATATTGATGTTTAAATAAATTTTAATAGTCGAAACTCCACTCATATGTTGTAGCGATTATGTTAACGCATTGTACAGGCACACACGCCTATGTCCGCGACTGTTACATAATCAACTCACTGTGTAACGAATAGGACCACGCCCAAACTTTCAATTATTAATATTTCGGAAACCGGTAAATTCAGGCGAAATCCATTATAGCCAAAACGTTTGCCGAAATATTAATAATAGGGTGTGCGAATTTTATGCAATATAATTAAATAATAACAGAGTTAATTAATTTTATGTTAATAACTTCCGTAATAATTGAGCTACGTAAAAGAGCTTTTAATATGTTATAGCTATAAGAATTATCTACCAAATGTATATTTTAGAATTAGCACAACTTGGCTTGCAGCCAAGATAATTGCAATATAAAGTGCCACCGGAAATCCTGAACGACAATTCAGTTCCGTTGTGTTAAGAATATTAATAATAATATAAATTCTCAGTCTGTGGGAAAGTAGTTTCGTTCTCACGGGGTGAGGTGATTCAAATTTTGGGTAGTAGGGAGAGTGTGTCAGCCAATCAAATCATTCGAAGAAATTGGAACGAACGCGGAGTTTTGGGGCTGATCAAACACTCGACTGCCAGTATTCAAGAAGAACAGACGTACATCTTCAATCATCTCAAAATCATAGTTTTGTGAAGACTCGTTTGAAGACTCTACGTGGTCAACACGCCTAATTACGATCATCATAAAACAGATCAACTGTAACAACTCGTAATTACAGCGTCCAGTCAAGATACTCTTCCACATCAACAAACAAGCGTACCGTGCACTAAATTAACGGTGGGCATACGCACACAAGAGATCTACAAGACTACAAGACATTACTTCAAGAATACGACAGAGAGGCCGTCTAAACCACTTGCGAATCAGCTGACGAGCAGAGTGACAACTCGTAACGAAACACACACGCTGACGTGGAATGTGAATCGACGAGGGACCTGAAGCAGTTCTCGCAGAAAACTACAGACGTAAAAACTTCATCAATAGCAGGAGAGCAGAGTGTTGCTGATTTCCGAGCTCACCGCCAAAACCCAGGACGCTCAGTAGATCACCATCTCTAGCCGATTGGACAAGGACAGCGAGGGACTCCCGGAGCAGCTATACAACCTCTTCAGAACCAGGAAAGTCAAAATCACGTTATTTATTTTTCAACAGTTCAATTTTTCTTTCTTTTTAATTAAAAACAATGTAATATAAATCATTCGGATGCCATAAATCAGAGACTCTAATTAAATAAGAATTATTCACGTGTGATAATCTGTATAGCCAGTATAAGTAATTAATAAGCATTAGTTAAGAATTAGTAGTAGATAAAGAGAAAAGCGCTATACAAATCTTAACAAAGAATTAAATAATTTGCTCATACTGCAGTATACTGAGTCAGATCACTAGTAAATAAAGGGGCGTGAACTAGATTGTCACGGCTAGTTTATTTTTGAATATTTTCAAGTAACTTTAGAGTTTTTATTTCATTAGAATCATTTTTAAAATCATTGAAATTAAATTGAATTAAATTAAATTGATTAATTAAATTCTCAGTTAAAATAACTTCTTTGAAAATAACGAGCTCAACTTCTGAAAATTATTAATCATTCAGAAAACATTATACAAGATTTATTTACTGTTTAGTTTGTAAGAAGATTTGAATTTATAAGCATTTCATTCTTGTGTGTGATTGGAGTAATAAACCCCGTTTTTATTACCACACATTGTATTTTTATTGCTGTACTACAGAGCCTACCAACCTCACAAAACTCTTCACTTTTAAAATAACAAATTTAGCATGCTGTTGTTATACACTTGAGTTTACATACTTGCAAAATCAAATCCAAAATCCACACGCCCTAGTCGGAAGAAAACCGCAAGAACGGACAGCAGGTAGGTGCTCACACATTTATACAACACAACGCGTTTAATATATTGTTATAATATATATATATATATATATATATATATATATATATATATATAGAGATTGATCTGCGACCCCAAAAAAAACCCCATAGCCGTTTTGCAGATTTTTCAATTTTCACCCCCGCACCCTTAATTTTCACCCCTTTTGAGGGATGTTTGCAAAACGGCTATCGGATTTGTCATCTGCGACCCCAAAAAACCCTGCATAGCCGTTTTGCAGATTTTTCAATATTCACCCCCGCACCCTTAATTTCCACCCTTAATATACCCCCTACATGGGGATATTTGCAAAAGTAACAATGGAATATTGTATTGTCATCCGACCTTAGTAACTATGCAAAATTTCATCAATAGGTTATGTCAGGAAGTGTGTTAAATAAAGGATGCAAGATTTGAACACATACTCCATTGTGAGTTAAAGAAAAGCAATTAAAAACAGGTATGTTATTTATTTTTGTTTTTGAAGTTATACTTCTTTTGGCGCGTTTAGTAAAGGGTAAAACTGAGATCTGCGCGCGCACCCTGTTGCGGAAGTGCGACATGATGATGTTAGCCATCAATGATAAATAACAATGTAAATTCATTTTACTCCGTATCTTATTGGTAAACATATCCAAGACCACTCACCTGAATTTACATAAAACTAAAATTAAAGGTTTTCACGAGCAACGATAAATTATTGAACTGATTTTCAAAGTTAATTTTTATTATTAATTAAGGTTTTGTTGATTACATTGCTGTTAAAAAACAAAAGAGAAAGAGAAATGCTTAAAAAAGAATTTTGACGAAACCGAAACATCGAAGCATGATAATGTTTTTAGGCTTTAAAAATAAGATTTCTAGGCTGTGGGTTATCAAAAATGTGGAAAAAATATAGTGTTTGTGAACGTGATAGGGGTATACCTAACGCGCATGTGCAAATCAGTCAGCTGTATACAAACATATATTTTATATATATGTTCTCAGCATAACACGTGGTTATTGTTGAAATTGATAGTGAAGCAGTGCTATTACATTTTATTTATAATTTATAAATTATTATTAATTATCGATATACACAGATATATATATATATATATATTGCGACATACAAATAAGATATATATATATATTGCGACAGTACAAATAAGTGATGTACTGAGCATTGAATATAAAAATTTAAATATACCTAATAAACTGTAAATAATTAATAATATATTAGAAATAAGCATGTCAGGGATTGCAAGCTTGGCTCAGACAAAAATATGAACAGGTGTTTCGACTGAATCGACGTACACACACACACAAATGTAACTGAAAGTGTGTACACCAGTATTTTGCTAGTGTGTGTGAACGCAGGTCTATGCAGGCGAGTTTACCACCCCAAGATGAATAATTGCATAATTACTGTTTTCCATAATTATTCATAAACTAAAATTAAAGAGTAAAATCCAAAAACACAATAAAATATAAGAAAATTTACTAAATACTGTGTACGAAAACCATGTGAAAGTGCCACACCGTACGAGTGTAATAGTGAAATAACTGTGTACAAATCGAAAGGGTTAAGTTGCAATGTCCAAAATTACAGTGAACATGTGTTGTAAAAATAGTTATAAGATAAGTATAAGAGTATACTTACAGGACTCTGCAATTCGCAGAAATATAGGAAATAGCGAAATTGACAAAGAGAGGGGGAACTGAATCCAGAGACAGTTTCTGACATGTCGATTTCGTACCACTGCAGGTGTCGACCAAGACATGGGTATAAATAGGACACACAAGCTACAGTGGTTCTCTTTCTTAAATCATCCACGGTGCAGCGGGAGCTTCTGCCCGTCCACACAGAATATTTAAATTTTTGTAAATAATTTCATCCTTCCAGTTACATACAGTTATGTAACTCGATTGTCAAACCAACTGTTTTTAAATAATAACAAAATTACATAAGAAGATCCATTGACGTCAGAAACAGCACGAGGAGAAGTTCCAGAGAGCGAGGCGACGCTGGACAGAAGACAGAGTCGACGCTGGACAAGAGGCGAGTCGACGCTGGACAAGAAGAGCGAGTCGACGCTGGACAGAAGGCAGAGTCGACGCTGGACAAGAGGCGAGTCGACGCTGGACAAGAGGAGCGAGTCGACGCTGGACAAGAGGACGCTGGAGTACGAGACGAGGACGACTACAGATGGATCAAATGATCGAGTATGATTGACGACAATAAGGTGATAAACAACTTATTTATCTCTTAATCGAACAATGAACTCAAAGACAATTAAAGACATTCTTGTTTTATTTAAAAGTAAGAGCCACTGTTTATTTTAAAGTAGAATTAAAATCATAGATGTTTTAGAAATACGATTAACGTAACAAGAGCTCAAATTAGTATTGAAATAAAACGAATACAAAGAATTTAAATGAAAACAATTAGTGTTTGATATAAATCAGTACTGAGAAACAAAAGATAAATTCAATTACTATTAATATTTTGAGTACATTACAATATATAAAAGGATATTTAAATATTGATATTTTGATACACATTAATTGACTGAGTAGTCTGAAAATGAGATTTTTCTTTAATACAATAATTAGTAGAATAGAATATTTAGTCAGTAAGGATGTATATAGCATAAACCTTACGGCATAATAACAAATAATAACGAATGTTTTAAGTCGAAGTAAGTGCTAAGTGCACAATTTTATTAATATCAAATAAATTTGAAATACCGTTACAAGTTACATAGAGTTCTTATTGCAGATACACCTGAAACCCAATTTAAATGCTATTTTGTTACATAATTTGTCAATCTTGAACGTGAGACCAGTCACACCTATTTTATGTATATCGTATTGTTGCATATTAATTATCGCTTCCAACGTGGAGCATCACAAATGTAAATTATATTATATTTACAACGTTATATCGTTGCATAATATGGCGTCACAGATCATGGGGCTCCGCAAACACAAATAAATTTATATTTGCAACGTTGTATCGTTGTAAAATATGTCGCCCTGGACGTGGGGCACGACATGCCTAAATTTATGTGCAAAAATTTGTTACATAAATTGTAGCCCATGAACGTATGGCCCAATCCCCACCATTTAACTATTAAAATTTTTTTTATGTAGCTAAATGGTTGCTCTAAAATATAAGAGTGTGTTAAATAAAAAATGTATTATATGTAATAATTATTTATATTAAACAGTAACTGAATGTAATGTTAATTGTTGTGTAATCACACAGCTGGCGCCCACAAATAATATTGTTTGTCTATGTAACAGGTGTACCTGTAATGAGTATTAATAATAACTATTAATAAAAATACAGAAATAAATAAATAAGTAGGGAACAGTTATCAATAATAATTGTTAAAGAATTACTACTAAATAAATATTTTAATAATACTTCAACATGACGACTTCTGGAAATTTAGATGTAGAGGCATTCCAGACGATGATGCGTGCCTGGGTCGATGAATTAAGCACAAAACAGACAGAAAATTTAAATAAACAGACAGAAAATTTAAATGCTAGAATAGACGAACTTTTAGAAATAAATACAAAACAAACAGAAAGTTTAGAAAATAAATTAGAGCTACAGTCCGAAAATTTTAGACAGGACACCATAAAAATCACAGAGAGTCTAGAAGAGTTAAAAATTGATAATCTTGAAATAAAACAAAGTATAATAAACGGTACTGCACAGTTAACTGAAAAAATTGTTAATACAAATTTACGTATTGATACGATCGCAGAAAATGTCTGTGGAATAATTAATAAACAAACGGAGCTAATATGTGAAAAGATAATATATGAAGAATTCATAGTAGTTGAAAATACGTGTGTAATTACTAACGATAATTATAAAGTAATTAACACTAAGGAAGAGAAGCAAATTAAGGTTAATAAAACGTACCTTATTAATAGTGATATTCCAAGTGTGAGACACACACACAATAGTAAGTCACACAAGATGACACATGTGAAACACTTAGGACACCACACTTACGGAGATAAATATCACTGTAGGTATAACAAGAAACGTAGTAATTTATCTAGACGAAACACTACACAAAATTGTGGTAAATATGACGGTAGGTATAAGCACGAGAAATATAAAGCGAACGATAATTATATTATCGATAATTATAACTGTAGGTATAAAACCTACAAAGATTATTATAGGCGATGCACGAGAGTAAAACGCATACGGACTAGTAAAAAATGTGTTCGTCAAAAGCAGCTACGCGGAGAGAAGGAGAGAATTATGGAATGTGACCGTTACGAGAGAAAGAGACGGAGAATAAAGTTTTCACCCTATAAATAGGTGACTTATACGATCAAAACAAACGTTCACACGGTAAGTACGCACACAAACGTCGCAGCAATGCAACGGAAAGGTAACGAGGGGGTAACCCAATGGAATGTTGTCGCGAGGGTGAGCACAATGAATTTCCTATGTACAACAACCAATTGTTATAATGAGGGGTGTCAGTTCTAACGACACACGGAACCGAACTCAATACCTGAAAATAAATAATTATTTTTAAATGAAAAAAAATATTACTGTTAATTATTAATAATAATATAAGAGAGTATAATTAAGAAATGTATTATTAATGGTAAGGAATGAAGTGTAGAGAAATATTTAAGAAAGTAATGGTAAAAGATGTTATTGTTGTTATTAATATGAAGAAAGGGTTAGGAATAGAAAATAATCGCCATAATTGTCAGAACGGCTGATCAAGCGAACACTTAATGGAGATACAAGGACACAGAAGAAAGCAAGAGTGAAAAGTCAAAAGGGCAGAGACTACTTAGGATTAAGAACTTCGAGAAAATATCGTTGTTTTCCAAGACAGTTCCTCTGTAACCGATCATGCGACACACTACAAAGCTAAAAGAGTATTCTGTTACGGAAGTGTATTTCAGGAAAGTAGCAGCGATCAGAAAGGTAATGTTAAAGAAATGTAATAAAAGGTAATGAATGTTAATGTATTGTATAAGTAATGTCATGTTAAGAAAAGAGTTAAGGAAGATTAGAAGTGAAGGTAAGAATGTATGAGTAAGATAATGTAAAATTAAGGACCGAATTTGCACACATACGTAGGAATGCAGAGCATACAGAAGGAGAACAAGGGAGAGCTAATTGCAGTGGATTTTCTGGGACCACTACCACGATCAAGTCGAGGTGTGAAGCACATATTGGTATGTATCGATGTGTTTTCCAAGGCAGTCCGACTGTACCCAATTATGCGACCCACAACCAAAGTTGTTCTAAAGATACTACTGCAGAAATATATTCCGTCATATGGAAAAATGAAGAAGGTACTCAGTGATCAAGGTGTACAATTCCAAAGTGAAAAATGGGAGAGGACGTTAAGGGAAAATGGAATACAACCTGTACTCACATCCATAAGACATCCTCAAGGAAACCTTGCTGAGAGAGTTAACAAAGAATTAGGTAAATATTTACGAATATACTGCCATGATCAACACAATAAATGGGCAGAATATTTACCATTTCTTGAGAAATCCATTAACGAAAATTATAATGAAGCAACAGGATATACTCCAATGGAATTAGAAGAAGATAAGAAGCCAAACAGATTTTGGACTAAGTATGTAAACAAACCTAATAACCAAAATGTACCTATACCAATAAGCGTGAAAATTGAATACGCAAAGCAACGGATAAGAGAAAGAGGTAACAAGAGAGTAGAAAGATTTAATCTAACTCACAAGCTACAACAATTCAGCGTGGGAGAAAGTGTACTACTCAAAGCTAATCCAGTGGGAAAACGGAGTGATAATACAGTGAAGAAATTCTTCAGACTTTATAATGGACTGTATATGTTAAGACAGCGAGTAGGACAACGCACTTTCATCGTATATGATGAGATACAGAAGAAAGAAATTGGTAAATTCCACGCAACGTCATTTAGGAAGTTTCACACATGAAAACAACGAGGTCAATGAAACCAGTCAGATCAGCTGTTTGTTGAAGCCACCCTACTACAAGGTCACGAACAGTGAACGTATAAGGAGGGGAGGTAAGACATTTGTATACACTCCAATTAAGGGTGAAATGACAAATAGTATTCTTTATTATTTGTTACATTTTTCAAGTGTAATAATAATAATAAAAAAAATTATAATAAAAAAATTTATTAATTTTTTTTTGTTACCAAGCAGAGGGATAATGCGACAGTACAAATAAGTGATGTACTGAGCATTGAATATAAAAATTTAAATATACCTAATAAACTGTAAATAATTAATAATATATTAGAAATAAGCATGTCAGGGATTGCAAGCTTGGCTCAGACAAAAATATGAACAGGTGTTTCGACCTGAATCGACGTGCACACACACAAATATAACTGAAAGTGTGTACACCAGTATTTTGCTAGTGTGTGTGAACGCAGGTCTATGCAGGCGAGTTTACCACCCCAAGATGAATAATTGCATAATTACTGTTTTTCCGTAATTATTCATAAACTATAATTAAAGAGTAAAATCCAAAAACACAATAAAATATAAGAAAATTTACTAAATACTGTGTACGAAAACCATGTGAAAGTGCCACACCGTACGAGTAATAGTGAAATAACTGTACAAATCGAAAGGGTTAAGTTGCAATGTCCAAAATTACAGTGAACATGTGTTGTAAAAATAGTTATAAGATAAGTATAAGAGTATACTTACAGCACTCTGCAATTCGCAGAAATATAGGAAATAGCGAAATTGACAAAGAGAGGGGGAACTGAATCCAGAGACAGTTTCTGACATGTCGATTTCGTACCACTGCAGGTGTCGACCAAGACATGAGTATAAATAGGACACACAAGCTACAGTGGTTCTCTTTCTTAAATCATCCACGGTGCAGCGGGAGCTTCTGCCCGTCCACACAGAATATTCAAATTTTTGTAAATAATTTCATCCTTCCAGTTACATACAGTTATGTAACTCGATTGTCAAACCAACTGTTTTTAAATAAGAACAAAATTACATAAGAAGATCCACATAAGAAGACCCATTGACGTCAGAAACAGCACGAGGAGACGTTCCAGAGAGCGAGGCGACGCTGGACAGAAGACAGAGTCGACGCTGGACAAGAGGCGAGTCGACGCTGGACAAGAGGCGAGTCGACGCTGGACAAGAGGAGCGAGTCGACGCTGGGCAAGAGGACCCTGGAGTACGAGACGAGGACAACTACAGATGGATCAAATGATCGAGTATGATTGACGACAATAAGGTGATAAACAACTTATTTATCTCTTAATCGAACAATGAACTCAAAGACAATTAAAGACATTCTTGTTTTATTTAAAAATAAGAGGCAATGTTTATTTTAAAGTAGAACTAAAATCATAGATGTTTTAGAAATACGATTAACGTAACAAGAGCTCAAATTAGTATTGAAATAAAACGAATACAAAGAATTTAAATGAAAACAATTAGTGTTTGATATAAATCAGTA
The DNA here is from genome assembly GCA_034769895.1 of Magicicada septendecula. Lineage (NCBI taxonomy): Eukaryota > Metazoa > Arthropoda > Insecta > Hemiptera > Cicadidae > Magicicada > Magicicada septendecula. Next base: position 138,480 of record JAWRYS010000913.1, on the reverse strand, counting down.
CTGAGAAACTAAAGATAAATTCAATAACTATTAATATTTTGAGTACATTACAATATATAAAAAGATATTTAAATATTGATATTTTGAAACACATTAATTGACTGAGTAGTCTGAAAATGAGATTTTTCTTTAATACAATAATTAGTAGAATAGAATATTTAGTCAGTAAGGATGTATATAGCATAAACCTTACGGCATAATAACAAATAATAACGAATGTTTTAAGTCGAAGTAAGTGCTAAGTGCACAATTTTATTAATATCAAATAAATTTGAAATACCGTTACAAGTTACATAGAGTTCTTATTGCAGATACACCTGAAACCCAATTTAAATGCTATTTTGTTACATAATTTGTCAATCTTGAATGCGAGACCAGTCACACCTATTTTATGTATATCGTATTGTTGCATATTAATTATCGCTTCCAACGTGGAGCATCACAAATGTAAATTATATTATATTTACAACGTTATATCGTTGCATAATATGGCGTCACAGATCATGGGGCTCTGCAAACACAAATAAATTTATATTTGCAACGTTGTATCGTTGTAAAATATGTCGCCCTGGACGTGGGGCACGACATGCCTAAATTTATGTGCAAAAATTTGTTACATAAATTGTAGCCCATGAACGTATGGCCCAATCCCCACCATTTAACTATTAAAATTTTTTTTATGTAGCTAAATGGTTGCTCTAAAATATAAGAGTGTGTTAAATAAAAAATGTATTATATGTAATAATTATTTATATTAAACAGTAACTGAATGTAATGTTAATTGTTGTGTAATCACACAGCTGGCGCCCACAAATAATATTGTTTGTCTATGTAACAGGTGTACCTGTAATGAGTATTAATAATAACTATTAATAAAAATACAGAAATAAATAAGTAGGGAACGGTTATCAATAATAATTGTTAAAGAATTACTACTAAATAAATATTTTAATAATACTTCAACATGACGACTTCTGGAAATTTAGATGTAGAGGCATTCCAGACGATGATGCGTGCCTGGGTCGATGAATTAAGCACAAAACAGACAGAAAATTTAAATAAACAGACAGAAAATTTAAATGCTAGAATAGACGAACTTTTAGAAATAAATACAAAACAAACAGAAAGTTTAGAAAATAAATTAGAGCTACAGTCCGAAAATTTTAGACAGGACACCATAAAAATCACAGAGAGTCTAGAAGAGTTAAAAATTGATAATCTTGAAATAAAACAAAGTATAATAAACGGTACTGCACAGTTAACTGAAAAAATTGTTAATACAAATTTACGTATTGATACGATCACAGAAAATGTCAGTGGAATAATTAATAAACAAACGGAGCTAATATGTGAAAAGATAATATATGAAGAATTCATAGTAGTTGAAAATACGTGTGTAATTACTAACGATAATTATAAAGTAATTAACACTAAGGAAGAGAAGCAAATTAAGGTTAATAAAACGTACCTTATTAATAGCGATATTCCAAGTGTGAGACACACACACAATAGTAAGTCACACAAGATGACACATGTGAAACACTTAGGACACCACACTTACGGAGATAAATATCACTGTAGGTATAACAAGAAACGTAGTAATTTATCTAGACGAAACACTACACAAAATTGTGGTAAATATGACGGAAGGTATAAGCACGAGAAATATAAAGCGAACGATAATTATAGTATCGATAATTATAACTGTAGTTATAAAAACTACAAAGATTATTATAGGCGATGCACGAGAGTAAAACGCATACGGACTAGTAAAAAATGCGTTCGTCAAAAGCAGCTACGCGGAGAGAAGGAGAGAATTATGGAATGTGACCGTTATGAGAGAAAGAGACGGAGAATAAAGTTTTCACCCTATAAATAGGCGACTTATACGATCAAAACAAACGTTCACACGGTAAGTACGCACACAAACGTCGCAGCAATGCAACGGAAAGGTAACGAGGGGGTAACCCAATGGAATGTTGTCGCGAGGGTGAGCATAATGAATTTCCTGTGTACAACAACCAATTGTTATAATGAGGGGTGTCAGTTCTAACGACACACGGAACCGAACTCAATACCTGAAAATAAATAATTATTTTTAAATGAAAAAAAATATTACTGTTAATTATTAATAATAATATAAGAGAGTATAATTAAGAAATGTATTATTAATGGTAAGGAATGAAGTGTAGAGAAATATTTAAGAAAGTAATGGTAAAAGATGTTATTGTTGTTATTAATGTGAAGAAAGGGTTAGGAATAGAAAATAATCGCCATAATTGTCAGAACGGCTGATCAAGCGAACACTTAATGGAGATACAAGGACACAGAAGAAAGCAAGAGTGAAAAGTCAAAAGGGCAGAGACTACTTAGGATTAAGAACTTCGAGAAAATATCGTTGTTTTCCAAGACAGTTCCTCTGTAACCGATCATGCGACACACTACAAAGCTAAAAGAGTATTCTGTTACGGAAGTGTATTTCAGGAAAGTAGCAGCGATCAGAAAGGTAATGTTAAAGAAATGTAATAAAAGGTAATGAATGTTAATGTATTGTATAAGTAATGTCATGTTAAGAAAAGAGTTAAGGAAGATTAGAAGTGAAGGTAAGAATGTATGAGTAAGATAATGTAAAATTAAGGACCGAATTTGCACACATACGTAGGAATGCAGAGCATACAGAAGGAGAACAAGGGAGAGCTAATTGCAGTGGATTTTCTGGGACCACTACCACGATCAAGTCGAGGTGTGAAGCACATATTGGTATGTATCGATGTGTTTTCCAAGGCAGTCCGACTGTACCCAATTATGCGACCCACAACCAAAGTTGTTCTAAAGATACTACTGCAGAAATATATTCCGTCATATGGAAAAATGAAGAAGGTACTCAGTGATCAAGGTGTACAATTCCAAAGTGAAAAATGGGAGAGGACGTTAAGGGAAAATGGAATACAACCTGTACTCACATCCATAAGACATCCTCAAGGAAACCTTGCTGAGAGAGTTAACAAAGAATTAGGTAAATATTTACGAATATACTGCCATGATCAACACAATAAATGGGCAGAATATTTACCATTTCTTGAGAAATCCATTAACGAAAATTATAATGAAGCAACAGGATATACTCCAATGGAATTAGAAGAAGATAAGAAGCCAAACAGATTTTGGACTAAGTATGTAAACAAACCTAATAACCAAAATGTACCTATACCAATAAGCGTGAAAATTGAATACGCAAAGCAACGGATAAGAGAAAGAGGTAACAAGAGAGTAGAAAGATTTAATCTAACTCACAAGCTACAACAATTCAGCGTGGGAGAAAGTGTACTACTCAAAGCTAATCCAGTGGGAAAACGGAGTGATAATACAGTGAAGAAATTCTTCAGACTTTATAATGGACTGTATACGTTAAGACAGCGAGTAGGACAACACACTTTCATCGTATATGATGAGATACAGAAGAAAGAAATTGGTAAATTCCACGCAACGTCATTTAGGAAGTTTCACACATGAAAACAACGAGGTCAATGAAACCAGTCAGATCAGCTGTTTGTTGAAGCCACCCTACTACAAGGTCACGAACAGTGAACGTATAAGGAGGGGAGGTAAGACATTTGTATACACTCCAATTAAGGGTGAAATGACGAATAGTATTCTTTATTATTTGTTACATTTTTTCAAGTGTAATAATAATAATAATAATAAAAAAAATTATAATAAAAAAATTTATTAATTTTTTTTTGTTACCAAGCAGAGGGATAATGCGACAGTACAAATAAGTGATGTACTGAGCATTGAATATAAAAATTTAAATATACCTAATAAACTGTAAATAATTAATAATATATTAGAAATAAGCATGTCAGGGATTGCAAGCTTGGCTCAGACAAAAATATGAACAGGTGTTTCGACCTGAATCGACGTGCACACACACAAATGTAACTGAAAGTGTGTACACCAGTATTTTGCTAGTGTGTGTGAACGCAGGTCTATGCAGGCGAGTTTACCACCCCAAGATGAATAATTGCATAATTACTGTTTTTCCGTAATTATTCATAAACTATAATTAAAGAGTAAAATCCAAAAACACAATAAAATATAAGAAAATTTACTAAATACTGTGTACGAAAACCATGTGAAAGTGCCACACCGTACGAGTAATAGTGAAATAACTGTACAAATCGAAAGGGTTAAGTTGCAATGTCCAAAATTACAGTGAACATGTGTTGTAAAAATAGTTATAAGATAAGTATAAGAGTATACTTACAGGACTCTGCAATTCGCAGAAATATAGGAAATAGCGAAATTGACAAAGAGAGGGGGAACTGAATCCAGAGACAGTTTCTGACATGTCGATTTCGTACCACTGCAGGTGTCGACCAAGACATGGGTATAAATAGGACACACAAGCTAGAGTGGTTCTCTTTCTTAAATCATCCACGGTGCAGCGGGAGCTTCTGCCCGTCCACACAGAATATTCAAATTTTTGTAAATAATTTCATCCTTCCAGTTACATACAGTTATGTAACTCGATTGTCAAACCAACTGTTTTTAAATAATAACAAAATTACATAAGAAGATCCACATAAGAAGATCCATTGACGTCAGAAACAGCACGAGGAGAAGTTCCAGAGAGCGAGGCGACGCTGGACAGAAGACAGAGTCGACGCTGGACAAGAGGCGAGTCGACGCTGGACAAGAGGCGAGTCGACGCTGGACAAGAGGAGCGAGTCGACGCTGGGCAAGAGGACCCTGGAGTACGAGACGAGGACAACTACAGATGGATCAAATGATCGAGTATGATTGACGACAATAAGGTGATAAACAACTTATTTATCTCTTAATCGAACAATGAACTCAAAGACAATTAAAGACATTCTTGTTTTATTTAAAAATAAGAGGCAATGTTTATTTTAAAGTAGAACTAAAATCATAGATGTTTTAGAAATACGATTAACGTAACAAGAGCTCAAATTAGTATTGAAATAAAACGAATACAAAGAATTTAAATGAAAACAATTAGTGTTTGATATAAATCAGTACTGAGAAACTAAAGATAAATTCAATAACTATTAATATTTTGAGTACATTACAATATATAAAAAGATATTTAAATATTGATATTTTGAAACACATTAATTGACTGAGTAGTCTGAAAATGAGATTTTTCTTTAATACAATAATTAGTAGAATAGAATATTTAGTCAGTAAGGATGTATATAGCATAAACCTTACGGCATAATAACAAATAATAACGAATGTTTTAAGTCGAAGTAAGTGCTAAGTGCACAATTTTATTAATATCAAATAAATTTGAAATACCGTTACAAGTTACATAGAGTTCTTATTGCAGATACACCTGAAACCCAATTTAAATGCTATTTTGTTACATAATTTGTCAATCTTGAATGCGAGACCAGTCACACCTATTTTATGTATATCGTATTGTTGCATATTAATTATCGCTTCCAACGTGGAGCATCACAAATGTAAATTATATTATATTTACAACGTTATATCGTTGCATAATATGGCGTCACAGATCATGGGGCTCTGCAAACACAAATAAATTTATATTTGCAACGTTGTATCGTTGTAAAATATGTCGCCCTGGACGTGGGGCACGACATGCCTAAATTTATGTGCAAAAATTTGTTACATAAATTGTAGCCCATGAACGTATGGCCCAATCCCCACCATTTAACTATTAAAATTTTTTTTATGTAGCTAAATGGTTGCTCTAAAATATAAGAGTGTGTTAAATAAAAAATGTATTATATGTAATAATTATTTATATTAAACAGTAACTGAATGTAATGTTAATTGTTGTGTAATCACACAGCTGGCGCCCACAAATAATATTGTTTGTCTATGTAACAGGTGTACCTGTAATGAGTATTAATAATAACTATTAATAAAAATACAGAAATAAATAAGTAGGGAACGGTTATCAATAATAATTGTTAAAGAATTACTACTAAATAAATATTTTAATAATACTTCAACATGACGACTTCTGGAAATTTAGATGTAGAGGCATTCCAGACGATGATGCGTGCCTGGGTCGATGAATTAAGCACAAAACAGACAGAAAATTTAAATAAACAGACAGAAAATTTAAATGCTAGAATAGACGAACTTTTAGAAATAAATACAAAACAAACAGAAAGTTTAGAAAATAAATTAGAGCTACAGTCCGAAAATTTTAGACAGGACACCATAAAAATCACAGAGAGTCTAGAAGAGTTAAAAATTGATAATCTTGAAATAAAACAAAGTATAATAAACGGTACTGCACAGTTAACTGAAAAAATTGTTAATACAAATTTACGTATTGATACGATCACAGAAAATGTCAGTGGAATAATTAATAAACAAACGGAGCTAATATGTGAAAAGATAATATATGAAGAATTCATAGTAGTTGAAAATACGTGTGTAATTACTAACGATAATTATAAAGTAATTAACACTAAGGAAGAGAAGCAAATTAAGGTTAATAAAACGTACCTTATTAATAGCGATATTCCAAGTGTGAGACACACACACAATAGTAAGTCACACAAGATGACACATGTGAAACACTTAGGACACCACACTTACGGAGATAAATATCACTGTAGGTATAACAAGAAACGTAGTAATTTATCTAGACGAAACACTACACAAAATTGTGGTAAATATGACGGAAGGTATAAGCACGAGAAATATAAAGCGAACGATAATTATAGTATCGATAATTATAACTGTAGTTATAAAAACTACAAAGATTATTATAGGCGATGCACGAGAGTAAAACGCATACGGACTAGTAAAAAATGCGTTCGTCAAAAGCAGCTACGCGGAGAGAAGGAGAGAATTATGGAATGTGACCGTTATGAGAGAAAGAGACGGAGAATAAAGTTTTCACCCTATAAATAGGCGACTTATACGATCAAAACAAACGTTCACACGGTAAGTACGCACACAAACGTCGCAGCAATGCAACGGAAAGGTAACGAGGGGGTAACCCAATGGAATGTTGTCGCGAGGGTGAGCATAATGAATTTCCTGTGTACAACAACCAATTGTTATAATGAGGGGTGTCAGTTCTAACGACACACGGAACCGAACTCAATACCTGAAAATAAATAATTATTTTTAAATGAAAAAAAATATTACTGTTAATTATTAATAATAATATAAGAGAGTATAATTAAGAAATGTATTATTAATGGTAAGGAATGAAGTGTAGAGAAATATTTAAGAAAGTAATGGTAAAAGATGTTATTGTTGTTATTAATGTGAAGAAAGGGTTAGGAATAGAAAATAATCGCCATAATTGTCAGAACGGCTGATCAAGCGAACACTTAATGGAGATACAAGGACACAGAAGAAAGCAAGAGTGAAAAGTCAAAAGGGCAGAGACTACTTAGGATTAAGAACTTCGAGAAAATATCGTTGTTTTCCAAGACAGTTCCTCTGTAACCGATCATGCGACACACTACAAAGCTAAAAGAGTATTCTGTTACGGAAGTGTATTTCAGGAAAGTAGCAGCGATCAGAAAGGTAATGTTAAAGAAATGTAATAAAAGGTAATGAATGTTAATGTATTGTATAAGTAATGTCATGTTAAGAAAAGAGTTAAGGAAGATTAGAAGTGAAGGTAAGAATGTATGAGTAAGATAATGTAAAATTAAGGACCGAATTTGCACACATACGTAGGAATGCAGAGCATACAGAAGGAGAACAAGGGAGAGCTAATTGCAGTGGATTTTCTGGGACCACTACCACGATCAAGTCGAGGTGTGAAGCACATATTGGTATGTATCGATGTGTTTTCCAAGGCAGTCCGACTGTACCCAATTATGCGACCCACAACCAAAGTTGTTCTAAAGATACTACTGCAGAAATATATTCCGTCATATGGAAAAATGAAGAAGGTACTCAGTGATCAAGGTGTACAATTCCAAAGTGAAAAATGGGAGAGGACGTTAAGGGAAAATGGAATACAACCTGTACTCACATCCATAAGACATCCTCAAGGAAACCTTGCTGAGAGAGTTAACAAAGAATTAGGTAAATATTTACGAATATACTGCCATGATCAACACAATAAATGGGCAGAATATTTACCATTTCTTGAGAAATCCATTAACGAAAATTATAATGAAGCAACAGGATATACTCCAATGGAATTAGAAGAAGATAAGAAGCCAAACAGATTTTGGACTAAGTATGTAAACAAACCTAATAACCAAAATGTACCTATACCAATAAGCGTGAAAATTGAATACGCAAAGCAACGGATAAGAGAAAGAGGTAACAAGAGAGTAGAAAGATTTAATCTAACTCACAAGCTACAACAATTCAGCGTGGGAGAAAGTGTACTACTCAAAGCTAATCCAGTGGGAAAACGGAGTGATAATACAGTGAAGAAATTCTTCAGACTTTATAATGGACTGTATACGTTAAGACAGCGAGTAGGACAACACACTTTCATCGTATATGATGAGATACAGAAGAAAGAAATTGGTAAATTCCACGCAACGTCATTTAGGAAGTTTCACACATGAAAACAACGAGGTCAATGAAACCAGTCAGATCAGCTGTTTGTTGAAGCCACCCTACTACAAGGTCACGAACAGTGAACGTATAAGGAGGGGAGGTAAGACATTTGTATACACTCCAATTAAGGGTGAAATGACGAATAGTATTCTTTATTATTTGTTACATTTTTTCAAGTGTAATAATAATAATAATAATAAAAAAAATTATAATAAAAAAATTTATTAATTTTTTTTTGTTACCAAGCAGAGGGATAATGCGACAGTACAAATAAGTGATGTACTGAGCATTGAATATAAAAATTTAAATATACCTAATAAACTGTAAATAATTAATAATATATTAGAAATAAGCATGTCAGGGATTGCAAGCTTGGCTCAGACAAAAATATGAACAGGTGTTTCGACCTGAATCGACGTGCACACACACAAATGTAACTGAAAGTGTGTACACCAGTATTTTGCTAGTGTGTGTGAACGCAGGTCTATGCAGGCGAGTTTACCACCCCAAGATGAATAATTGCATAATTACTGTTTTTCCGTAATTATTCATAAACTATAATTAAAGAGTAAAATCCAAAAACACAATAAAATATAAGAAAATTTACTAAATACTGTGTACGAAAACCATGTGAAAGTGCCACACCGTACGAGTAATAGTGAAATAACTGTACAAATCGAAAGGGTTAAGTTGCAATGTCCAAAATTACAGTGAACATGTGTTGTAAAAATAGTTATAAGATAAGTATAAGAGTATACTTACAGGACTCTGCAATTCGCAGAAATATAGGAAATAGCGAAATTGACAAAGAGAGGGGGAACTGAATCCAGAGACAGTTTCTGACATGTCGATTTCGTACCACTGCAGGTGTCGACCAAGACATGGGTATAAATAGGACACACAAGCTAGAGTGGTTCTCTTTCTTAAATCATCCACGGTGCAGCGGGAGCTTCTGCCCGTCCACACAGAATATTCAAATTTTTGTAAATAATTTCATCCTTCCAGTTACATACAGTTATGTAACTCGATTGTCAAACCAACTGTTTTTAAATAATAACAAAATTACATAAGAAGATCCACATAAGAAGATCCATTGACGTCAGAAACAGCACGAGGAGAAGTTCCAGAGAGCGAGGCGACGCTGGACAGAAGACAGAGTCGACGCTGGACAAGAGGCGAGTCGACGCTGGACAAGAGGCGAGTTGACGCTGGACAAGAGGCGAGTCGACGCTGGACAAGAGGAGCGAGTCGACGCTGGGCAAGAGGACGCTGGAGTACGAGACGAGGACGACTACAGATGGATCAAATGATCGAGTATGATTGACGACAATAAGGTGATAAACAACTTATTTATCTCTTAATCGAACAATGAACTCAAAGACAATTAAAGACATTCTTGTTTTATTTAAAAGTAAGAGCCAATGTTTATTTTAAAGTAGAATTAAAATCATAGATGTTTTAGAAATACGATTAACGTAACAAGAGCTCAAATTAGTATTGAAATAAAACGAATACAAAGAATTTAAATGAAAACAATTAGTGTTTGATATAAATCAGTACTGAGAAACTAAAGATAAATTCAATAACTATTAATATTTTGAGTACATTACAATATATAAAAAGATATTTAAATATTGATATTTTGAAACACATTAATTGACTGAGTAGTCTGAAAATGAGATTTTTCTTTAATACAATAATTAGTAGAATAGAATATTTAGTCAGTAAGGATGTATATAGCATATGCCTTACGGCATAATAACAAATAATAACGAATGTTTTAAGTCGAAGTAAGTGCTAAGTGCACAATTTTATTAATATCAAATAAATTTGAAATACCGTTACAAGTTACATAGAGTTCTTATTGCAGATACACCTGAAACCCAATTTAAATGCTATTTTGTTACATAATTTGTCAATCTTGAACGTGAGACCAGTCACACCTATTTTATGTATATCGTATTGTTGCATATTAATTATCGCTTCCAACATGGAGCATCACAAATGTAAATTATATTATATTTACAACGTTATATCGTTGCATAATATGGCGTCACAGATCGTGGGGCTCCGCAAACACAAATAAATTTATATTTGCAACGTTGTATCGTTGTAATATATATATATACATATACGTGTATATGTATATATATATATATATATATATATATATAATTAATTCATTTTTCCCACATTGTGTAGTGAAAAATTTATCAGTGACAAAACGTGTGTTTAAAAACTTTAAAAGTGTTTTTAAAAATTGAGGTTAAGTTTTTGTAAGTATTTTTTTATTAAATTATATATTTATTAATTTAATAAAACTTGTTAAATCTAATAATCTTATATAAATCTCTTCATTTCATATTATAGATTATTTTTCATTATCCGGATTTTAATTGGAAGGTGAATCTACTGTTGTATTACAATATTTGTAAGTATTTTAATTTTTTAATAAAAATTAACCTAAGTTGTAAAAGTTGAAAAAATAATCTAAAAAATAAAAATAAAATCTAATTTAAATAATTAAAAAAAATAATTAAATATTTTCTTGGAAATATTTATTTTCAATAAATTATTATTTTTATTTTCAATGAGTAGTTTAAAAAAATTTTCAATTAATTGTTAAAATATTTTAGAATTATTACTTATAATACATATAATTGCCTGATGATGTTAACCTTTGGTGATTAACGAAACGTCATAATGTATAAATTAATTTAAAAATAAAAGAAACGTGATCGGTGGGCCAAGAAAAAAATTGAAATTCTTTTAAAATAACTACAAGCCGGTCGGATAATAAAAATATTATTTATATTTTTATTAAATCAATTATATTTTTATTTTTATTTTCATTCTAGTTTTTTCGATGCCGAAGACTAACGCGGAAGTATGTCAGCGCTATCGACAGCGAAAAAAGTCTGAAAATGCAGCTCAAGCTCAACCAGGAGTTTCTGTACCAATTAAAAAAGCCATGACAGCAGTAGAACGCATGCGACTTCATAGACTACGAAAGAAAAATATAAAAATGGCTTTGAACGAAAATGAGTCATTAAATCATGGATCTTCTAGTGTTTTAGGAAATCCAGATATGCATGCTACAACTCCTGAGCCGTTACCTGATTCTATTAATATTACAGTGGATCAGGTTAATGAAAATGTACGTGATTCATCTGTGTCTCCTACAGCACATGATAATCGTAATTTCATTATTGTTCAAGCTCAGGTACATGAACATGAACGTTCTTCCACGTTTGATAATTGTCATAAATCATTACATACTGCTCCACTAACATCAACGGACAACCATCAACGGTTTCGAGCTCAGAGAAAAAAACCAACAACCAATTGACACATCACAGATGCATGTTTTATCTAGTCAAGACGTTACGATTGATCAAGAATTACCTCAACCAAGTATATCTGACTCACATTTAAACTCTCCAGGACTACCAGTAGTCAATGATTTTGTTACTGATCAAGTTGCTATGGGCCAAAATTCATCTTTGCCATACAGCGGTTATAATCGATTCAGAAGGGCCCATGATGAGTTTAAAAACAAATTCACCAATAATTCATTTGGACATGCATGTTCCGTATGTGATAGCTTGTGGTTCAAAGACGACTTAAAACTTCCATCTTCTGGACATGAGGAAATTTTAACCAAAATTATACCTAATATACCTAAAGCAAATATTAAAGTATGCAACACGTGTGTTCAAGCTTTAAATAAAAATAATATACCATTAATGTCAACGTACAATGGTTTCAAATTTCCAGAAATACCTCATGATCTACCAGCGTTGGATCTAATTTCGGAAAGACTTATATCACCAGGTATTCCTTTCATGCAGATCAGAAGACTGAGACATGTGAATGGTCAATACGGTATTTACGGTCAAATAATTATTGTGCCTGTTTCAGTTAATACGATGGTCAAATCTCTTCCTAGAAATATTGATGACGACTATTGTATAAATGTACATATTAAACGTAAGAAAATTCATCGATCCAGTTACTTACATGGTATTGTTAACAAGCGTACAATTAAAACTTGGCTACGATTTTTGGTACCGTCTCCGTTGTATACGATGTACGATATTAAAATTGATGATTCATTTTTTAATGATAACCAAATTCACGACCAAGTTCAACAAAATGGTATCAGTGAACATATTCCTATAGAAGAGAGTCTTACGGCGCAACAACAGACATTAATGTGGGATGAAGAACAATATTTACATATTGCACCTGGCGAAGAAAATTTACCCAAAAGTTTATTATTCGATGAACATGCAGAAGAACTTTCTTTCCCAGCTATTTATCTGGGTCAGTTCCGTAATTTCAGAGATGACGTTAAAGTAACACCATTCATGATGGCTTCTAGTGAGCTAAGAAGATCTGATTGTCGTGCAGTTACACCGTATCATTTATTGTATATGGGGATGAAGATTATGAGGATTCGAGTCCGCGCCTCTCTCTCAGTTGCTTTTAAACACGTTGGTAAGGATACCAAAATTACTAGAAAACAAATTGAAGATGAACAGTACATTCACAATTGTATTGAAACCAATCTTGCGTTTCTAAGAGCTATTCCAAATTCAACATGGTATTGGATGGATCGTAAAAAAGATCTTTTTGCCATGATTAGACAGTTCGGGAAACCAACTGTATTCCTTACTGTCAGTGCCAATGAAATTGGTTGGAATGATCTGCTCCAAAAGCTCTATAAATTCAAACACAACGGCGAAGATATTTCAGAAGAATTTGCTGAACTTTTACATTATCTCGAAAAAACGACACTTGTCAACGAGGATGCAGTTACGTGTGCTATACATTTTAACAAATTGGTCAATGTGCTGTTAAATATTTTAAAATCACCAAAATTCAGTCCTTTTGGAAAATATTATGTTGTTCATTATTTTAAACGTATTGAGTTCCAGCATCGTGGTAGTCCACATGCCCACATATTATTGTGGCTGGCTAATGCTCCAATAGATGCACTTGATAAAAATAAGTTGCATGCTATCACATTAATTGATAACTTAATACCTGTTTCATCTCAAGAAGCATCAAATAACATTAAACTACAAACACACAAGCATACGTTTACTTGTTACAAAAAAATAGTGGCAAATAAACCTCAGCAATGCAGATTTGAAGCACCTTTTATGCCTAGTAGGTCTACTACCATACTATCACCCATGCAAAAAGATGAGCCGGATTTTAAAAATTATCTTCAACGTTACAAAGCTATACGGATTAATCTCGAAAATACTGATTACTCTGATATAGATTCTTTTTATGAAAAAAACAATATTACTTCTGATGAAGATTATAACAATGTACTTCGAGCTGGAATTAAAAGGCCAAGAGTTTTTGTCAGACATCAACCTTGTGAAAAGTGGCATAACCCGTTTAATCCGTTTATATTTAATATTGTTAAATCCAATATGGACATCCAGTTTATCACCGAAGAATATTCATGTGGCAATTACGTCGCGGAATATGTGAATAAAACCAACCGTGGTATTAGTCATCTACAACGTCAGATTATTGAAATTATGAATGAATATCCTGAATTTGACGTTGTCAAAATCACAAGGAAAATAGGCGTAAATATGCTAAACAGTGTAGAGATAATTAGTCAAGAGGCTGCTTGGTATTTACTACGGGAGCCAATGTCAAAAAGTTCTACTATTGTTACCACCATTCCAACTATGTGGCCAGTTGATTGTCAAAGAATAAGAAAGACACAGAAAGAATTAGATGCGATAGGTATTGGAGAAGATTCTACGAATATTTGGAAGGAAAATTGGTTTGATAAATACGAACGCAGACACCAGGACTTGGAAAATGTTACACTGGCTCAATTCGTTGCTAATTACACCATTAAACCCGACCGTACTTACACGAAAAGAAAAGTTTCACGTGTTATTCGTTATCGAAATTTTGATATGGGACAAGATTTGAATGAATATAAACGTAAAATGGTAACTTTACACTTTCCATTTCGAAACGAAGATGAAGAAATACTCGCTGAAATGAAATTCATTGAAATATACAACAACAATGAAGATATAATTTTAACTAGATGCAAAGAATTTGAATCTAACTTGGATATCCAAAAAACTATTGAAATTTGTCGAAATTTATGTCGAGAAGATGGTATTCAAGATGATAATGAAATGCAAGATGTCGCTAACGTTATGCCTGATCCTAATCCATTTCAAAATTTATATGACGATCCTATTTCCGATATAAACAGTGATCTTCGCTTAGCTGTACTCAACAAACTTGGTCCTATTGCTAAAAAATGAGAAAATTTAATGCCTAATCTTGAATTTTATGAGTTGATGAGAATGGCTAACGATAAGCAAAAAGAACTTTTGCTACACGTTATTTCAAATCTATTAACCTCAGATCGTGATCCATTTCAAATATTTTTTACGGGCCCAGCAGGATGTGGTAAAACTTTCGTTATAGAACTTCTCATGGAGATTTATAACCAATTTATTGATAACGATGGATATTGTAACTCTTATATTGCCTGTGCTTCAACAGGTAAAGCTGCTGTCGCAATAGATGGAACAACTGTGCATACTGCTTTAAAAATATCTTTGTCAAGGTTACTTCCATTAAGTACCGAAGTAGCTCATCAATACAGAGCATTATTAAAATATGTTAAAGTCTTAATTGTCGATGAAATCAGTATGATTGGTGCTGAATTACTTGCTCAAATTGATTCACGTTTAAAGCAGATAACAGGAAATTTCAACACTAACTTTGGTGGTATAGATGTCATTCTGATTGGAGATTTACACCAGTTGCCACCAGTTAGAGCTACTCCAATATATAAACAACAAAAACAAAGGATTGTTGGACCTATTTTGTGGCGTGGATTAAAATTTTATGAGGTAGACCAAGTAATGAGGCAAGCGAATCAACAGTTTTCTACGATATTAACTAAAATTTGAAGCCGTAAACAACTTGGCGATTTGGAATTAGCTTTATTAGAATCACGTTTGTAACTACTCAAGAAGCAGAAACTAAATGTCCGCATGGAATTCGATTATTTAATACAAATGAAGCTGTAACAAGATATAACAATAAAATTTTAAGTCTTGCACAAGAAAAAACCACTTCAATAGCGAAAGATGTATTCACCGGTTGTACATCGGCAGAGCAAATTGCTTCTTTCCGCCAAAAGCTGCACAAAATGTCATTAATTGATACTGGAGGATTGCCTTACGAAACTATATTTGTGAAGGATGTCTTCTACATGATAACGACAAACATAGACGTGTCTGATGGTTTAGCGAATGGGGCTGTAGGTAAACTAGTTCATATTGAATACAATGAAGATAGAGAAGTAAATGTTGTGTGGCTCGAGTTCCCGGACTCACTGAAGATTGGCCAGAAAATCCGAAAAAAAATTGCTGGACATGTAGCTGCTATTCAGATTAGTAAAACAGCAGTGCCGATCGGACGAAGATCTTCAACTATTTCTCCTAACAACAATAAAACTATTAACGTTAAGCGTTCACATTTACCTCTAGTTTGCGCTTGTGCAACGACTATTCATAAATCACAAGGGAGCACGTACCCCGAAATTGTTTATGAATACGATAAAAAACATCCACTGTCATTTGTTTATGTCGCTTTGTCATGCGTAACAAGTATTGAAGGTTTATACATTACAACAAAAGTCAATGATAAGACTTTTTATCATGGCCGAAGACCATCAACTGCAGTAACTAGTCTTCAAGAAGAATTTAAGAGACTCTCGGTTAATCGTTTAGTGACAATTAGTAAAGACATTCTACATTTTATCAACCAAAGGAAAGGATTGACAGTGTATACTTTCAATTGTCAAAGTCTGCGGGCCCACTCCGGTGATCTGATTGATTCAATCATACAAAAGTCTCAAATTTTAATGTTGAATGAAACTTGGTTATACGATAATGAGTCTGTTAGTATACCAAATTTCAATTGTATAATTCAATACAAACGATCAAATGTTCGAGCTGGAGGAGTTGCTATCTATCACAATGCGAACGATACAACTAACATTGTGACTGTGAGACAGTCCGACTTTGTGAGTTCAGCGATGTCATCAGTGGGTGAATTTTGTGTAGCGGAGTGTAAAGTAGAAGATGGTAAAAAAATTGTGTTAATAGCAATTTATATTTCCCCGAATCGAAAAATTGAAGATATTATTCATTTTTTAAAACGGGCATTATTTCCATACACAACAATTGGAGGGGCATATATGGGTAAAGGTGAGGATAAGTTACCGATGATTTTAAGTGGAGATTTTAATGTTAATTTCAACTTAGAAAATTCTGGTCTACTTATCAACTTTTTACGTGAAGGTTTAAATCTATCAATAAATAATGACCCTACAGTTTCTACAACACGACATGGTACCACTATTGATGCTGTATTTGTACGATATTTAGATAACGTTTCTACTAGACAATTTGTATCATATTTTAGCTACCATAAGCCTCTTCTAACTCACATGCCCATTGAATCACAACCAGAACAACCAATGGACACGGATTAATTAATTTTCAATATATATGAATTGTGTATATAGTAATAAATATTTTTTTATTATTTTTAATTGTGTAAAAATAATTTAACGGTGTATAAATAAACATTATTTTAATTTGATTATGCTTTTTGATTAAACCTTTATTAATTGTATTTAATATCTTTCTTCTATTATTTTATCGTCCTTTCTACTAACGTAGAGTATTGGCACGCGGGATAAAATTTTTTGAGTTATTTTTGTTTTGTTACGCCAAAGAAGTATAACTTCTTACGTGTGTACATAAGTACACACACGGTTTTTTTATTAATATATATTTATATTCACATTTCTTTGGAGGTTTTGAATACATAAAAAGAATAACGTCAAGTCGTTATATTTTACTCGTATACATTATGTTAATTACTTTATTTCTTACGGTTTCTCACATTCCATACTCATTTCTCTATCAGGGAATTAAGTGAAGTAAAAGTATAACTGTAATAAGATCAACGTAAATCGTTTGTATGATTTGCTTTAAACGCTATTAACGATCTATATTGCATATTAAAACACCTGGATCTAGTTAATTAATTAAAATTAAATAATTAATATAATTAACTAATTTAATAATAATTTTATTGATTGCAATTTAGTTTTAGATTGAAATTAACGTATTTTAATGATTTATTTAATAATAAATACAGTAATAATAAATACAAGTGTGCGCGCGCGCGCGTGTGTGTGTGTGTCTCCCAAAATAATTCCTGGCTACGCCCTTGGTGATATCGCAGAACTGAATGCATGCTATTATCTTGCAGGATTCAAAAATGGCTAAACCTAAAAACACACAGAAAATAGGTAAGAAGAACCGACAGTTTTCTCCCAGGAAATTGAAAGATGCAGTTAGGAAGGTGCTGCTAGAAAAGTGGAGCATTTTCAAGGCTTCTAAAGAATTCAAGGTTCCGTGGACAACATTGAAGGAAAATGTTGTTCGTGCACAAGTTGAAGAAGACAATTTTCAGTTTTCATCAAAAAAAGGCGGCAGACCGTTCTCGCTCAATATCTCTGTTGAACAACAGTTAGTAAAATATATAACTGACATGCAGAGTTTGGGTTTTGGTCTGACAGTGACCAAAATTCACCAGATCGCTTTCAGACTCGCTGAAGCCTCAAAGCAGAAACACCACTTCAACATTAATAAGTCTGCAGCGGGATGGAATTGGTGGACGAATTTTAAAGGGCGGTATGGCTTAGCACTACGCCAACCAGAAAATCTGTCAGCTGCGAGAGCTTCTGTGGCCAATAAAGAAATTGTATCAGATTTCTATGAAAAATTGGACCAGACTCTGAAGGAATGTGGTCTGCAGAACTCACCTGAGCGGCTATGGAATTG
The DNA here is from genome assembly GCA_034769895.1 of Magicicada septendecula. Classification (NCBI taxonomy): domain Eukaryota; kingdom Metazoa; phylum Arthropoda; class Insecta; order Hemiptera; family Cicadidae; genus Magicicada; species Magicicada septendecula. The sequence continues at coordinate 120,004 of JAWRYS010000913.1, read as the reverse complement.
TGATGAGACTGGGTTGATGTATGTCGTAAATAGCAACAAGATTGTAACTTCAGTAGGGAAGAAATATATTTACAATAGGACGTATGCTGAAAAGGGAACAACGACTACAGTCCTGGCTTGTGTCAGCGCAGCAGGAATGGGAATTCCACCCATGGTGATATTCTTGGGGATTCGAGCAACATCAGGGTTAAATGACGGAGCTCTCCCTGGGTTTTAGTGAAGTTGTCTCCAAAAGGATGGATCAACTGTGATCTCTTCTTGGACTGGATGCGCCACTTCATTAAGAACATTCCTCCTGCCAGACCTGTTCTTCTGCTGATGGACTCACATGGAAGTCACGTGAGCCCTGATGCACTGACACTAGCGAGAGAAAACGGTATTTTTCTTTTCACAATGCCCTCTCACACCAGTCATATTTTGCAGCCACTTGACGTAAGCGTGTATCGCCCATTAAAACAAGCGTGGAGAAACGAGTTGGAGAAGTTCCGTATGGAAAACTCTTGTGTTGCTCCAACTCGATTTGACTTCCACAGACTGTTCAATCCGACATATGAAAAGGCCGTGACACCAGGAAATATCCGTTCAGGATTTTCCAAAACAGGCGTCTACCCATTTAATCCAGCTTCAGTGTCAAATGAAGCTCTTGCTCCCAGCAGAATTAGGCCTACCGACGCAGAGACTCCTACAGGACATCAGACCCAGGATGAACCATCGAATAGGGCACCAGAAGACACTTTACCCCTACCGTTGCCTACCCCATCGCCTGAGAGACGTCGGCGTGCAATTGCTGATGTGTTGAAAGCCCCTACGTTTGATGCGACAAGGAAAAAGAGAACAGTCAAACGCAATATTGACTTTACAGAAAAGTGTCTAACTCCGCCAGACCACTCAACTAGGCCTAGGCCTACTCCTTCACCAAACCAATCGACATTGTCACCTTCCTCGCCAGAAGCTGGACCTTCCACATCAAGGTCCAGCATTGATAATGAAGACTGGGTTTGTGGAGTCTGCAAAGGCTCATACAGCGCTGATGTCAAAAAAAAAAAATGGAGCAAATTGGATTTCTTGTTCATTCTGTGCGACACCGTATCATGAAAACTGCCAAGCAGCAGAAACTGACATGGACATTTTCATGTGTGATAGGTGTGCAAATTTAAATGACAGTGACAGTGATGATGAATAAATACAATTCGTGACTGTTCAAATGTTTTCTTTTGTACGCGTAGGCCTATATGTAATAAATTAAGATGGCTACAATTATAAGTATTAATTTTAAATTAATTTTTTTATTTTATAAATATTGTATAAAGACAAAGGTGTGTCGTGTGTATTATTATATTTAAATTCAATGTTTGTGTAGTTGTTAATTTTATCGAACGCGAATTGTGTCGTTCGGAAGCGTCTGGTAGCCTGCGTGCCTTACCTGTCCCTTCTCGCACTTTTAGTAATTCCGGGTAGGCGCCAAATTGTTTTTCTTGAAAACAATTAAAAGTTTTTGTTTGTATAGTATGGTGATTTGTTATCGAAAATTCGAATAGTTCGCCGTCTGGCTTGTAACTGATTCTCGTGTGAGTGGGGGAACACGTGTTGTCAACTTGAATTAATGTTGGTTATGTCGACCCACTGCTAGTAAACAAAACATACATAATATTTTCTACAAATAAATACTGGACAGTTTGTTATTAGTACGCACTTTTTTATTAGGCTTTTGCTTGTTAATTATCGTTAATGCTTCATAAAAATAATAACTGTTATAATAAAATTTTAGCCTCGGCAATATAATCTCTCGCTCTGCGGAGCGCTAGGTTGGCAGTGCAATGTTTACAATTGACTCTGGTTATTATTTCACAAAATAAATCTGCCAATTGGGTTCTTTTAAGTATGAAACAGAGGTTTACATAACAAGATAACAAAATTAGAACATATCATTTAAAGTTTGTGATCATTAAAATTATACAAGGTTTGCTATAAATTAAACATTGTGGTGTTGAAGTGTGACAGTGTCATTGTGTAACATAGGTTATCATGTGTTCATTCAATGTTTACAAAGTTATTTCTTTATTCTATCAATCCTTGAAAATATATTCAGTGATAGTGAGAGTTTTTATTATATAGTTAGAATTTTTGAAAGAGAATTTGTTTTATTAAAATCAAATAAATTCAGCAATACTCAACGTTAGTAGATATGGTGGGTATTGTCAGTCGTCCATGTAAAGTAATGGGCCGGTGTTTATTCTTCCTACTTCTGATCTTGGGCTCAAAATTTGGTTGTCATCTTCTTCAAGTTGAACTACAAGTATTTTCCGGTCATCTGGATTAATTCCGAACTGGTCCTTGGTGTCAATTAGTTGTAATGGCCTCTCATCTGTTGTTCTGGTACTTCTCAAAATTGTGGGCACTTATACGGTTTTTCTGATGAAAATTTGGGCCCTTCACGGCGTGGCGTCTCTCCAGTTTGGCGTCACTACATAAAGTATTGTTCCTAACTGAAATTAGTCAATATTCGGTTGTTGTCATGGTTACTCAAAGTTTTTGATTGGCTGAAATTGGCTAAAGAGTATTGTTAGGGTATTTGAATTTTTATTTAAACTGGTTACAGATCTTCTAAATGTAATTAATCTTCAGTACTCCGTTTTTAGTAGTAAATATTATCACCACTGTTCATATTTTGGCTCAAGGATTAATTTGACATCCAATATTATAGTGTTCACTTAGGTATCAACATTTTGACAGTTTTGTGAATTTTATTTAATTATACTGTTTTCTCAATTTACATTATTATCATAATATTTCTGCCTTACCATGATTGTCTATTTGTATTTCATAGTTTATGTGGTTTAGTCTTCCTAATGTCAGTGTTTAATTCTATAAATTGAAGTTTTTTGTAGTTGACAGTTGGGAATTTGCATAGGCTTAAACAGCAATTGACTATTTTTCTTTGATTACTGATATTACATTTTATTCTCCTTGTAATGGGTCCTGATTGTTTGAATACAAGATTCTGTTCATTTGTTCAATGTTTAAGTCAGTTCTTGTACTTGTGTGTAATTTTATTGTTTCCCTATATTAACTTGTCTACTGTCATAACTCATTTTTAGTGTCATTGTTTTTGAATGTATGGTTTGTTTCTTGTTTACTGGTTACTGTTGGTTTTAAGATCTTATTTCTTATAACATATCGCATAACATCTAATGGTTTTAACAATTCTCATAGCTATAATTCTCATCATTTAAACATAATTATTTGGAACATAAACCTTAGTCATTAAAACATAATTCTTATTCATTTAAACATAATCATTTGAAACATATTATCCACTCATACTCTTCATCTCCCCATACTCTTTGACGAATTATAATTATTACTTGACATAAAAAATAAAGACATAAGCATGAATTAAACATATTAATACAATGGTATATTGTTATGACTAACTCTAAATGACATTAAGCCATAATTGAATCTTCAACAACTGTTTACTATCTAATATTAATATCTTTTTTTATTATTATCAGTTTGTCATGAAAAATATTCTTTAATGTATCATTTTAAATTAATGATATTGGATTCTTATTTCTGTGAATAAAATCATATATTTTGGTGTATTAACACACTGATAATCATTCGTTCTTGAATACATGAGCAACAATACTAATTAACAAATTATTACTTAACATTAAGATTTGCAAACTAAAATATGACAAGTAGTAAGTACTACTATTATCTAAAACCTACTTATTATCTAGTCTGTTACACTTTGTTTCATTGTTATTAATACACTTGTGTTCACTGGATAATTGCTATTAAGTGCCACAGTCCTTTCTGTGATTAGCCATTATCAGCTTTCACTTATTTTTTACCACTCACTGATGGTTTTTGATCACTCTTAAATCTTTAGTGTTTTTTCACTGATTATTTGGTGTCTGTCCCTATCAATAGGGTTCTATTTAATTTGGGGTTTTCACACTACCACTTTGCACTTTATATGTTTAATTTAAGTGTACTAGTGGGTATTACCTAACTTTAAATTCTCTTTCTCACTTTACTATGTTCACTATTTCTCTAACTCTCTACCTCTCACTTTACAAGGTTTAATTATAATATTAACAAGTTCATGTCGTTTTATTGTATCACTAATATGTTAGTATCGTGCTAATGTGATTTGTCTTAGTTTACTCTGTTTGTTTGGGGTTATTGTGCCCTTCTATATCTTAAGTACTTAATGATTAGTATCTTTAACTTGTCTGTCCTTACAATTATTAATATTATATACAATTTTCATTAGTGAGTCTATTTCTTTGGTTTAATACAAGTTTGGTGTTCCTTCTTAGTTCACTTTCTTTTGTCATACATTATACATCACTTCCTTAGTGTTGTGGTTGATTGTATCATTACACTTATATGTTAATTGTCTTTTAGTCACTATTCTTCTTATTTACACTTATGTTGGTGCGGTGGCTATTTCTAGTCCATTTGCAGTTGTCACTATTAGGTTATTCTTGGTCCTTTGGGGCTAGTTCTACTCTCTCACTTACCATCTATTGGGCTATTCAGGTTAAATCGTCTTGTTTCTGTATTTACCATTTTGGTTTGTTTGTTTGTTACTACTTTACTAATATAAGTTACTGTTCTGACTACCTTGATATGTCTGATCGTTTTATTATTCTGATTCACCCATTCTTCTATTCTAATTCATCTCTTTTTATTCTAGTGTTAATGACTAAATAATTTATCTGGTCATGTCTTCTTCATTATGGTTAGGTGAAGATATGTACCATTACAATATTTTTTTATAAAATTAAAACAATTTATGCAATAATATGACATAAAATTTACTTATTATGCCTACAGTTGTATTGTTAATTAAATTATACTTCATAAACATGATATTCATTTGTGTTTATATGAGATATCAAGTATCACGGAATTAAAGTGATAGTGTCACGGAATTAGGTATAGTATCACGGAATTAAGTGACATGCAGATGCTAACTTTATAATTTTTTTCACAGAAACTAATAAAATTATGGATCATTATTACATATACTCTCTAATTACATAGTTCTAACAAGACTCTGCACTCATTAAAATTATTTTTAATCAACAGGTTTTTGTAACTGTAAGCTAATATCCTTATTATCACGGAATTAGATGAGCTTACCCTACATAGTATGCACATTAATACTAACAAAACAACACAATATGATTTAGTTTTATTATTGAGACTCACACAATTATGTACTAGAGACAGTAATGTGTTATAATTACACTATACTCACTGAATTTAAAAATGGCACACACACACACACACACACACACACACACATTGAATTTGTGTAGTTCTCATAATTTTACACTCACATTTCTCACAACCCACTGCCCTCCAGTTATGTGAGAACTGACGGATTACGATTTAGGCTTAAATTTCATTTTCTGAAATAACATTTTTAAAAAATGTCAGCATGTTCAATAAACTACTATTTAACTGTGATTTCTTGTATACCCAGTTCTAAACATCCCACAGAAATCACTCATAGTAAGATTAAATAATAGTATGTTACAAAATCAAAAAGACTATGTCACAACTAAATCAAAACAAACTACATATATGCTACAATAATGGTACACTGTAACACATTAAAAACGTGACAATTAAAAATGTATAAGTGGCACACCACATTTTTATTTATTATAAAGGATAATTATTTTGTTGCCACTTATTACCATCTTCAGCTTTTTATATGTGCATATTTATAACTAAAGTAAGATTTAAATTTAATTAAGGTTAGATGCACAGTACATTTTCTTATTAGAATCAGATTAGGATTTGAGGAAGTGGGTCAATAATATAGCGACAAAAACATGACTTTGGAATCTGAGAATCTGTTCCAATATAGGAAAAGTGCACTTTCTATATCCACTGTTCATATATGAATATAGAAGCTAAGGTACTTAGCTTACAACGATAATAAGCTATTTACCATAAAAGGAACTAGCTCTGCACTTTACCAGACATTACCATTTCCTAAAGCTGCAACAAAATCCAAAAACCATTTTCATTGCACAGCAATCTGAAGGGTCCTCCAAATTATCAGTTGGATCTCCAAAATGACCGGATTTCATGTGGATTAGATAGTGAGACTAGAGAACTTTTCTGGCTTGTTAACATTCTCCTCGAACTTTTGGAAAAGCCTCTTACCTCAGGAAATTCCTACTATGACAGGAAAGATATTACGTGGCCATGTTGGAAACTCGGTTTAAAGAAGAGTCAATGACAAAAGTCTCTAGTTACAGAAATTCCGCTGGTTTGGTTGCTGAAAAGGCAAGTTGTTACTTGGCTATGTCAAAAGCCTCCTGAGAAGAAGTAATCCTGAAAGTTATTCAGCAAATTCAGTTCTATATGGATAAGTAGGCTGTCAAGTTTAAACATGTTCAAAATTTATTTCCGGACACTGCAAAACTTAAGCTGTTAAATGAAGAGATAGCCATGTTATTACCAATAATAATTTGCTTGATGGTATTAGGAAATAACTTCAGTACTGATTTGCTTCTAGGGACCCCAAGAATTTAAACCAAAACCACTGTTCAGTTGATTATGCAACCTACCATATACAACATACTGTAAAGTGATACTTATAAGCGAGAGTCTATATTAGTTTTTCTGTAACTGTGTGCCAACTGCAACAAAGCAAAATCACACCTGTACTGTTCAGTTAGTCTCAACAACAGAAAGCAATCACCAGTCAAATGAGAATTTAAATCCAGAGAATAGCAACATGTAAAATTGAATTTCAGGCTGGATCAGCTAAACTAAGAGGTCTGCAGAGATATGAATAAGTTTTGTAAATATTCATAGTGTTAACAGAAGGAAACATAGCACCATACCTTACTAGGTGGCTATGACAGCTAGTTTTTTTTTTAGTGAGGGGATATTAGCAGAACACATACAAACTATGTACTCTATTAAAAACAGTCTATTATATCTCACTGGTTTGTTAGAAAACATATTTTCTGTTCACTACTTAACACATTTAATTGCTCAGTTGAAATTTGTTATGTACAAAATTATCTTGTTGTTGCATCCTCTTCGTTCACTTTATTAATTTAATAATATATATAATACTTTCACTAATGAACTTACTGTTGTCACTTCCCAAACATTTTGAGATGTTGTTTCTCTTCTTCAGTGGGTTTAATACTGACTGTCGATTACAGAATAACCGTTACGGAAAAATGGTGCGTGTGGTGGGGGTTGATGGTGGGAAGGGATTGGCGTTGAGGTTCGAATTATGTGTGTGGATCAGTGTGTCAAATAGTGTATGTGATTTGTAATGTATTTGTTCATTTAATATGTTGTTTGGTTGTAGTGTGTGATATCTGTATATTTCAAATTGTTCAGCTGTGTTTAGTTTTCTACTTTTAGGTAAGTAGTGTAATATTTCCATGTTGTGTTCTATGTTTGTGTAACTGTGGTTTTCGTTATGTAAATGTGTGGCAAATGTGGAATGTATGTAGTTTGTGGTGAGGGCTTTTAAATGTTCAGAAAACCTGGAAGAAAAAGATCTTCCCGTCTGGCCGATGTAGAATTGTTGGTATGTACAGTTCCCATATATTTACCAGCAAACAAGATACTGAAGCAGATATGTTAACTCTTCTTAAGGTGTGCACGAAAAAACCATAAAAGAGCATTACAATATTTGTTCATCCTTCACACAGTTTCTTTAATGCACAAATGTTTATAACAATAATAATAAGAAACTGTTTTAAAGTGGCAATAAAAATACAATAGAGAGTCAAAATTGGAACTAAGAGAGTTCAAATTATCAATTAGTTCAGATTTTCGAACATAATGAATGTAGCGTATACACAATATATGAAAGTAACAGTACACAAACCTGTATGATGTTCAAACAATGTATTGATGAACATGTAATTGAATTTTACTTATGTATTCTATCGTTTGGTATCCACAACATAAACAATGAGTACTAATACTGTAAAATATAAAATACTCAATATTATTATATCACTCACTGTATTGTCCTATATTTCTGTTGGAACTGACTTTATTACTCTAAATACAAAAAGAAAGTACTGTGTGTACCCATATAGTTCATTTAAATAAAAATTGGTATGGAGAACCATACATGACTTCCATGTTGTAAGATTTATGTTTAAAATAATTTACTTGAATTCGGTTCGGTAATTTCTAAAAAAATATCGCCCACCCTCAAACTCATTTCACTATTTATAGATATTTTTGTTATTATGGGGTAGTCGTTTAATATAATGTTATTTTCAGTCACTTTATCCATAAAAATTAGGTAGGCTTACTTTATTCTTATAAAGAAACCAAACTACGTAGATAATCATTCCTCCTCCGAAGCACTCTGAAGTCACTCATGGACCCTGAGCATCTTGCAGAGGGTTCATTCCCTAAAGACGAAAAGTCTGTCTATGAACCGTTCCTCTGTAAACACATGCAGTTACACTGCCCAGCGATCCACAGGAAGCAAATCGCTATCCACGCTGGACACTTTTTCAGCTTGCACGTGTTGTGTTGGTGTGGGTTTCGGCACTTTCCATTTAAAAAGCGTGGAAATGTAAGAAAATAAACATGAGTGAGGCCACAAATAACGCGAATTGTGTGTGTGTGTGTGTGTGTGTGTGTGTGTGTGTGTGTGTGTGTGTGTGTGTGTGTGTGTGTGTGTGTGTGTGTCTTGCATGCCTTTTTATTGCGGTAATCATAATAATAAAATGGAAACGTAAACATTACATAATTGAGATATGCTTGCCTGCCACAAACGATATATTTTCTCTCATACATGATTTAAATTAAAATGAAAAATATAGAATTTTGTTAAAGTGAAATGAAATGTTTCCATAGAAACTACTTCTTTGTTGTCAATAACGTATTACACATATAAAACTTACAAAATTTACTTCCTCCAACTACCATTTTAATTTATAAAAAAAATTACCCCCTCCCCCTTCAACTACCCTTTTCATTTAATGATATTTCATCTACCTTTCTACAGTGGATTATTATGACCTTCTTTTCAGGATACTTTATTTATCAAAATAGTACACATATAAAAAAAAATTATCCCCTCCCCCTTCAACTATAATTTTGATTTATAGAAAATTACCCCCAGCCCGTTCAACTAGCCTCTTCATTTATAGATATTTCATCTACGTTTCTACAGTGGATTACTAAGATCTTATCAGGATACTTTATCAAAATTAAGTACTTTACTCATGTTACAACAAAAAATGTTTCAGGTAAACTGCCCTTTCCCCGTAACCGATCTTCACCAAAATCAACAGACGTTGAGTTCTCTATACCTCAGGCACATATGTAAAAACGTATTTGATTCTGTTTGAATTTACGGCAGTTATGGTTCGTCATATAAAAAATTACCCATGTTAAAACATAAAACATGAGATTTATAAAACAGATCTAAGATTTATATTTAAAATCATTTTTGAAATAAAATATTTTCATAGAACCTACTAACGCTGGGGAAATCTGAGGAGCCAATCAGAGTTGGGCCTACCTGTCACTCTGCTGAATTTGGTGGAAAGCCCTGTCACTGTCGTCAAAGTATCAGCCTTGACAGGGTCCTCTTTTTCTGCAAAATGGGAGAGGAGGCTCGAGATGGAGTGAGTGACATGGTCCCCACCTCAATGAAGAACCCATTGTTTTATAAAAATATATTTAAATTTTGAAAACTGAAAATTCTTTTCTTGTTGTAAATATTTATATTTTATAATCAAAATGACTTTATCAAAAAACAAACATTATTTTTTTATAATAAGTACTTACATATGTTTCTTAATATGCTTACTTTTTCTTCAATGTTGATGATCATTTCCAAACATTCTGACAAAATTGTATCTACAGAACAGTTAACATTCCCCAGGTTTCCATTTCTGCTAATTTCTCATTACACCTTCCACTGACGTATTATTAACCATTTCATAAACTATCGTATAATCTTTTCAGATTTTGTGGTACAAAATCTGAAATTTTCAGATTGCCTGGCAACAAAATTATTTTATTTTCAACAATTACCATTGTTTGAAAAAGTTTAAATGAATTTTCAAGTACTTTACTCTTGTTAAAACGTAAAAGGTTGCAGGTAAACTACCCCTTCCCCCTAACCGATCTTCACCAAAAACTAAAGGCCTTGAGTCCTCTACAATTCACTGACGTATGCAAAAAATTATTTGATTCTGTTTGAATTTGCGGCAGTTATCGTTTGCCATAGAAAATACGCTTGATAAAAAACGTTGCAGGTAAACTACCCCTTCCCCTCAACCGATCTTCACCAAAAACAATAGGTCTTGAGTACTCTACAAATCAGGGCTGTATGCAGAAAATTATTTGATTCTGTTTGAATTTGCGGCTGTTATCGTTTGCCATAGAAAATACCCTTGTTAAAAAAACGTTATAGGTAAACTACCCCTTTCCCTTAACCGATCTTCACCAAAAACAATAAGTCTTGAGAACTCTACAACTCAGAGCTGTATGCGAAACATTATTTGATTCTGTTTGAATTTGCGGCTGTTATCATTTGCCAAAAAAAAAATTTCCCTTGATAAAAAAAAACCGTTGCAGGTAAACTACCCCTTCCCCTCAACCGATCTTCACCAAAAACAATAGGTCGCGAGTACTCTACAAATCAGGGCTGTATGCAAAAAATTATTTGATTCTGTTTGAATTTGTGGCAGTTATCGTTTGCCATAGAAAATACGCTTGATAAAAAACGTTGCAGGTAAACTACCCCTTCCCCTCAACCGATCTTCACCAAAAACAATAGGTCTTGAGTACTCTACAAATCAGGGCTGTATGCAGAAAATTATTTGATTCTGTTTGAATTTGCGGCTGTTATCGTTTGCCATAGAAAATACCCTTGTTAAAAAAACGTTGTAGGTAAACTACCCCTTTCCCTTAACCGATCTTCACCAAAAACAATAGGTCTTGAGAACTCTACAATTTAGGGCTGTATGCAAATAATCTTTTGATTCTGTTTGAATTTGCGGCTGTTATCGTTTACCATAGGAAATACCCTTGTTAAAACATAAAACGTTACAGGTAAACTACCCCTTTCCCTTAACCGATCTTTACCAAAATCAACAGATCTTGAGAACCCTACAATTCAGGGCTGTATGCGAAACATTATTTGATTCTGTTTGAATTTGCGGCTGTTATCGTTTGCCAAACAAACAAAATTACCCTTGATAAAAAGAAACCGTTGCAGGTAAACTACCCCCTTCCCTCAACCGATCTTCACCAAAAACAATAGGTCGCGAGTACTCTACAAATCAGGGCTGCATGCAAAAAATTATTTGATTCTGTTTGAATTTGCGGCTGTTATCGTTTGCCATAGAAAAAAAATCTACAGACACAGACAGACAGACAGACAGACAGACAGACAGACAGACAGACACACACACACACACACACTTTTCGGAAAACGACTTTTTTTCATGTTTTGAGTGTAGTACAATCAGAATCTGCAATAATCTCGAACACGATTTTTTTTGCCATCACCATACTTCCATTCCTTAAGGAATATGGAAGTAATTAAGCACTTTACTCTTGTTAAAACGTAAAACGTTGCAGGTAAACTACCCATTTCCCTTAACCGATCGTCACCAAAATCAATAGGCCTTGAGTCCTCTACAATTCAGAGCTGTATGCAAAAAATTATTTGATTCTGTTTGAATTTGCGGCTGTTATCGTTTGCCATAGAAAAAATTCTACACACACTTATCGAAAAATTATTTTTTACTTCCATGTTTCTTAAGGAAATGGAAGTATGGTGCTGGCAAAAAAAAATCATGTTCGAGATTATTGCAGATTCTGATTGTACTACACTCAAAACATGAAAAAGTCATTTTTCGAAAAGTGTCTCTGTGTGTGTCTGTAGATTTTTTTTCTATGGCAAACGATAACAGCCACAACTTCAAACAGAATCAAATAATTATTTGCATACAGCCCTGATTTGTAGAGTACTCAAGACCTATTGTTTTTGGTGAAGATCAGTTAAGGGAAATGGGTAGTTTACCTGCAACGGTTTTTTTTTTTAATCAAGGGTAATTTTTTTCTATGCAAAACGATAACAGCCGCAAATTCAAACAGAATCAACTACTCTTTTGCATACAGCCCTATAGAGTTCTCAAGACCTATTGGTTTTGGTGAAGATCGGTTAAGGGAAAGGGGTAGTTTACCTGCAACATTTTATATTTTAACAAGGGTATTTTCTATGGCAAACGATAAGAGCCGCAAATTCAAACATAATCAAACAATTTTTTGCATACAGCCCTGATTTGTAGAGTAATCAAGACCTATTGTTTTTGGTGAAGATCGGTTAATGGAAAGGGGTAGTTTACCTGCAACGTTTTATGTTTTAAAAGGGTATTTGCTATGACAAACGATAAGAGTCGCAAATTCAAACAAAATCAAATAATGTTTTGCATACAGCTCTGATTTGTAAAGTACTCAAGATCTGTTGTTTTGGTGAAGATCGGTTAACGGGAAGGGGTAGTTTACCTGCAACGTTTTTCTTATCAAGGGTAATTTTTTCCTATGGCAAACGATAACAGCCGCAAATTCAAACAGAATCAACTAGTCTTTGTCATACCATTTTTAATTATACCGAACTCTAGGTGTGTTGATTTTGTTGAAGATCGGTTAAGGGAATGGGGTAGTTTACCTGCAACCTTTTATGTTTTAACAAGGGTAATGTTTTCTATGACGAACGATAACTGCCGTAAATTCAAACAGAATCAACTACTCTTTTGCATACCTTTTTGAGTTATACAGAACTCAAGGTCTGTTGATTTTGTTGAAGATCGGTTAAGGGAAAGGGGTAGTTTACCTGCAACGTTTTATATTTTAACAAGGGTATTTATTATGGCAAACGATAAGAGCCGCAAATTCAAACAGAATCAAATAATTTTTTGCATACGGCCCTGAATTGTAGAGTACTCAAGACCTATTGTTTTTGGTGAAGATCGGTTAAGGGAAAGGGGTAGTTTACCAGTAACGTTTTTTTATCAAGGGTAATATTTTTTTGTATGGCAAACGATAACAGCCGCAAATTCAAACAGAATCAAACAATGTTTTGCATACAGCCCTGAATTGTAGAGGACTGAAGGTCTATTGATTTTTGGTGAAGATCGGTTTAGAGAAAGGGGTAGTTTACCTGTTATGTTTTAACAAGGGTAATTTTTTCTATGACGAATGATAACTGCCGTAAATTCAAAGAAAATCAAATTTTTTTTGCATACCTCCCTAAATTGTAGAGAGCTCAAGGCCTGTTGATTTTGGTGAAGATCGGTAAAGGGAAAGGGGTAGTTTACCTGAAACATGATATGTTGTAACAAGAGAAATGTTTTCATGACGAACGATAACTGCCACAAATTGAAACAGAATCAAATATTTTTTTGCATGCATCCCTGCATTGTAGAGGACTGAAGGTCTATTTATTTTGGTGAAGATCGGTTTAGAGAAACGGGTAGTTTACCTGCAACGTTTTATGTTTTAACAAGAGTAAAGTACTTAATTTTGATACATAAAGTATCTTGATAAGAAGCTCATAATAATCCACTGTAGAAATATAGATGAAATATCTATAAATGAAGAGGTTAGGTGAACGGGGTGGGGGTAATTTTCTATAAATGAAAATTATAGCTGAAGGGGGAGGGGAGAATTTTGTATGTGTACTACGTTATCGGCAACAAAGAAGTAGTTCTTTGTTAAAATTCCTTCCCGGGCTGTTTAGCCGTAGTTCAATGTTTTCTGCAAAACCAGACTTTTCGGCAGTGCCATCGACTTCCATCACAGTGAAAATCGAGTGCGAAAATGTAAGGTGGTATACGTTAGTGACCACAGTACTGTGGTTTAAGGCTGAAGCAATAAGTAGAAAGAAGTAGTTTCTATGGAAATATTTCATTTCGAATATGATTTTAAATACAAATCTTAGAACATGGAAGTCCTGTACGGTTCTCCATACCGATATTTTCATGTTTTGATGGTAGTACAATCAGAATCTGCCATTATCTCGAACATGATTTTTTTGCCATGACCATACTTCCATTTCCTTATGGAACATGGAAGTAAAATTCAAACAATTAATTTTGTGCTTTCACTCCATGTCCGCTGAGGGATTCGGACACTTGATGGTTCAGATTACTGACATCAGGTTTTCGTGTCCTACAGTACATTGGTTACCTTTATTTATGTTTCAGAAACTTCCTTCAATTAGGTGCCTTCATTGTAGCTAGTAAATGCTGTTTAATGTTCAACAATAAAAACACTGTTTAACAAAGGAGTAGACTAACATGAATAACTGCACTTTACCAGATTTTACTGTAGTGTTAAAAATCATTTTATTATTATTTAGAGGTAAAGGCATCTTCTACAATTTTATTCATGTGACCATCCTCTTTGTCTCAGTCATCCTCTATTTCTTTTATTTCTTAATCAGCATATTTATCATCACATTCTCATTAGCACGAAGGCTAGTCACTAAACTGTCCACAGCATCTTCCATTACTCCTTCTTTTAACCAGTAATCCTACTGAAGTTTTATGATGTGTTGACAGTACCTAATCCAGTCAACTGCTGTTGTGTTTTTATGGTTTCTTTTACAAAGACTGTAACCTTTCTAGTGACATGTCATTGGTCATGTTCTTATCACAAAGAAACCTGTTAACTCTACTATAGTCTAGTTCAACTGAGTTAAGATCACATGTGTAGTGTGGCACATAAATCACACCGTGCCTGTGAATTTCCAGTAATTTGGTGATTTGAAAGACCTTGTGTTTACATTTTGTCTCTTCCATGAAATACTGCTGCCTTCCTTACTGATTTGTCACAAGTGATTCCTTTTTCTTTCTTACAAGGAAGTTTACCTACTTGTTTCATATGATAATGAGGTTGTCACACACCATAAAGAGGTAACTATAATAGATTTGGTATCACCTTTTCTCCAATCCACTTGTGCCTTTCAAAATCACTGAAATGCCTCCATTTGTCTACAAAAGTTTTCCACTAAACTAATTCACAACAGAACAAAAATGCATAATTGAACCAATATGAAACAAAAAATATATCTAGTGGATGTGTTTGTAGTTTTCATCAGTGCAGGGACATTTCACTTTACCATAATTTACAATATGTCAAATTAGTATCAACCCATATTTTAGTTACAAAAAAATAATAATGAATTAATAACTAGGCTACCCTCTTCTCAGATTATTTTATTTATTTTTGGTAAATGTACACACCTTAAATAAACAATATCACAATATCAGATCTTTCAATTAATAGTTTTCATTTAGAACACGTCTTCCACTTCAATCTAGTTTTATATAATTACACTTCAGTAACTTTTGCCAAAGAAAATTAATCTTTTTTTTTTAAAAACAGATCATTTACTGACAGACAATAGATGTTTTGTGTAAACTATGAAAATCTTGTACTGTTTGTATACAGACCGTCTGAACTAAGTCGGCTATGACGATTTTGATATCTTCTGATAATCTCCACTTTTTATTGAGTGTGACTGGCCAGTTGGGATGTTTCTATTTTTATTTTCTTCATCTGTATACAGCAGTAATTTGGTGCTCTTGCAGTTTAAATTTCTTTCTACACTGTGTAGGACTGATTTGTGTTTTCTTGAATGTTTCATTGGAAGAAGTTCCTTTTGTAAGTAACACAAAAGTGTACAGTTCAAGCAATACATAAAAATGTGTATGTATAGTATTTAGAGTACACAGGAATATACAAAACAATACAATAAATAATTATAAAACAAATTAATAAGAAAAAACTATGCAAGTAATTACATGCATGTAATTACTAGCAATTTAATTACATTGAATATCACAGGAATGAATTTAATATATTAACACTGTATAACTGTTTAGCTGTCGTTTTCATCTTAGGATAATTTATTTCTTAAACTCACAAACACTGCCTTCCTGTTGCATCCAAATCAGTACAACTGACAAACAACGTCATCAGTATATAGGTAGGCAATGACATTATATTAAAACTAGTTTGGCACTGCCAGTTCTAATGAAACGGAACTACAAGTAGATAAACATGACAAAAACAATTATTCATGTATAAACAACTTACAATACATTCATGTACAAGGTCATTTATTACAGGTTTTCAAGACATAACAGTTTACTTTTGAAATAACATACATGTATTATACTGTACATTACCTTAATCATAGTTCACACTAATCTGTAAACACTCGTATAAAGAATGGTTTTTTGTAAAATGACATGAATCGTGTTAAGTGAATTCCAGTTAAGTCTAACTCAGGTAATTTGAGATGTACTATGCTGTGCAAATTAGTTGGGACAAGCTATTTTTTTTCTGTATATTGTTTGTGATTGCCATTTGATGTCTGAAACCGCCTTAAACTGGTATTATCTGCCTTGAGGTGGTGTGACTGTTCGACCTTGACAGTTACAAAGCACTTTGACTGGTTTATCTTCAGTTGTGAGCCTTTGATTGTGGCAGTTGGATGCTAGTTTTTGCGCTCTGCGTAACACGTGTTGCTTTCGTGTGTTTAAAAATGGATATTACGCCGAGGAAGCTTGCAAAAATTATTGCTTTAAAGATCACACTTCTATGACAGTGAGAGATATCGCTTCTGCAGTTGGTGTAGGCAAATCAAGAGTATCAAGAATTCTGACAACGTTCAAAGAATCTGGATCATCGTCTCCAAAAAGGAGAGGAAAATGTGGGCGCAAATGGAAACTACTCCAAGAACTGATAAAATTCTAATAAGAAATAGTAAAATTAATCCAAGGAAAACAAGCTCAGACCTTAGAAGAGATTTATTGGCAACTAGTTTCGATGTTAGTAGTTCAACTGTACGCCGTAGGAAGCTGGCCGGAAGGCAAGAAGACCAGTCAAAAAACAATTGTTAACTCAGAAAATGAAGGAAAAACGTTTAAAATGGGCCAAAAAATATAAATCTTGGACTGCTGACGACTGGAAGAAGGTAATTTTTAGTGATGAAACTCATTTATTTGTGCAGGGTTACAAAGGAAATGTCGTGAGACGAGGTGACAGTGAACCCTCCATTTCCAACAGTGAGACCTGAGCATTTCCAACAAACTGTAAAACACCCTCTGAAACAGATGTTTTGGGGTTTTTTCACGACAAATGGCACTGGAAGCTTAGTTCCCGTTCAAGGTATGATGAATTCAACCAAGTACATAGAAATATTATGACATAGGATTGTCCCATTCATGCAAACTTTTAGCGGGACATTTCAAGATGACTTGGCCCCTTGTCATAATTCAAAATTAGTCAAGACTTTCATGCTGGAAAATCAAATAAATGTGCTTGATTAGCCTGGAAACTCACCAGACTTAAATCCCATTGAGAACTTGTGGAATATTTTGAAGAGTCGTTTAGGTAAGATGGACTGTTCGACAAAAGAACACATGATAACTAGTGCTATAAACGTGTGGTTCCACGATGATGAAATCAAGAATATGTGCACTAATCTAGTGGAGTCAATGCCAAAACGTCTTCAAGAGGTCATTTCTGCTAAAGGAGGACATACTTCATACTAATACATGTATTTATCAGTGTATATAAAGGCATAGTATGAATAAAAGCATAGTTTTTTGAAAAAGAGTGATTTTTTTACTTTGTCCCAATTAATTTGCACAGTATAGTACTTAATATAATGGTATGTATTTAATATGATAACAGTTTACTCGAAAAACATGATAAATAATAACTCTATTAATGTATTGTTAACCTAATAAATACAACATAAATCATATATCTGAGAATTCTTTATAAATGAAATTGCCTATACAGTGAATTAATGATTTATAATTGATAGAAATTATAATATTGAACAATACCTTTCGTTTGTTAATTTCTGTCTACTTAAAAATTTAATTAAATTCTGTATTATGTTAAATTATTTATTTTGTTAAATGTTAAATAAGTTATTTTAACATTAAACAAACCAAAAAATTACATTTATAATGGGTGAACTCTGCTTTTGTAATTTATAATGGGTGAACTCCACTGTCTTCAGATTCAACTGGTTCACTGTTACTCGAACAATTTATAGAAATTATCAAATCTTCTACCTGCTGTTCCACTGTACCTTCATTTTTCCGTGCGTCTTCAATAACTGACTTGATGATTTTGGCTACCTTCTTCCAATCTTCTCCAGTAATCCATTGTATACTTCGTTTTTTAATTTTTTGACTTCCATCATTGTGAATTTTGTCTTATTTGCAGCAATGTATTTTTTAACCATGACCCATAATCAGTTCTATGGTGTTAAAGTGACAGTGATATGGAGGCAACTGGATGACTTTATAACCATAACTTTCAGCCAACTAATCAACAACATACACCAGAAACCAGAAACTGTGGTTTATTTAGTTTCTCCATCACTCAGCCTTTTTCATGTCCTCTGTTAGTGGAATGTTTCGATGTTTTAGCCTTTCAACCACCTCGTCCTTTTTTAAAGCCAATCTTGGGGCCTTGTCTTTAATCACACAATGATATGACATGTTGGCAATTACAATCACTGAATTGGAAGGAATGTTCTTTAACAGGAATTCTTCAAACCATGTTTTAAATTGACTGTGATTCACTTCTTCATGATAGAAGTTTTCTTTATTTAAGTATGTGGAGGTAATTGGGAATAAACCAACATTGAGAGTTTCCAATGTGGAAGATTATAAGTCTTCAATCTTTTCCAATTCTCAGTGGCACAGTTCCTGCCTTAGAATCATATGACCAACATTTTTAAAACAATGTCCTGCATCACCCATGTTTCATCATGTCGTTATTTAAATATATATTTCTTACACTTTTAAGAAACCTACAGTGGGAAGCAGCTATGTGGTCTTGCACCATTAATACCTTTCTACCTAAAATGGTAATAACTTTAAACCCCAAGTTTTTAATTACAGGCCGTAAAGATGAGTGGCTACCAGTAAAAAGCTTTGCGTTGTGAAGAGTAACTTGTAGCTTTTTTATTGTAGGATATTCTTTACAGCTGTAATATTAATATACATGGCAATGAACCACATCTTCTACAAAAGCATCTAAATTTATAACACATTTTTCTATCTGCCTTTTTTACTGGGTGTTTACTGTTTAGAATGGCCAGCTTCCTCCCTTTGTTTAAACTTCTAACTGCCTTTCACTACCACAATTTTTTTACTTCTAGGGAGTGCAACTGCTGTTCTATTGACAACTTGATTAATTGAGTCAGAGGCCCATCATGTTCTTTTTTCTTCTCGAAATAATCTTGTAGAGAACAAATGAATTCTCTGGACTGCCCTCGAGTTGGTACTCAGCAACCAGAAATACGTGTTTTCTTTTTTACCAGATGTACTCTTGGTCGACCATGTTTTTTCCTTACATCTTCACTTTTCAGACATACTGCAGTACCTTCTATTTAAAAGTAAACAAGTATAAGTTAAAGTTATGTATTTTAAACAAATTATAAATTAAAAAAAAGTAGATATTAAAAAAAATTGTTTTAAAATAAAAAAACATGCACACAGTACCTTAAATTGACAAAAAATAAAGTATATTTATACTTAAATAAGCATGTTATTTAAACATGCTTACCTTTATTTAGTTAATAATTGATTCTCACGTTCTCACGACAGTTAGTCACTTAGTCAGAAATTAGTAAAGTAATTAGAAATTAGTTAATAATAAATTTCTATCTGTAACACAACTACTTAAATAATAAAATAACATAGTCCCAGGAGTGATCACTAAGTGTAACTGAAAACACAGCACTGTTAACAAATAGACTACATTACATAGAACCTAACAGTTACCTCCATGGTGCAACGTTCCATACTGTTTTCCATAACAGCACGTGGAAACAGTGTTTACAGTTTTCAATACTGCAATTGGGTAAGAGGCAGGTAGCAGTCAGTTGTTTACTCAACAGTTCCAACTGTCAATACCAAACTAATTTTAATATTACAGTAGTACACCATTTACATACGCAATAAGATTAAGTCTAAACAAATGAATCATTTGAAAAATATGAAATTATCAACCTACAAAACAATTTACTGCGAGACCCTAAATGATTAGCATATTTTTCAGACACTATATAAAAACAAT
Organism: Magicicada septendecula; assembly: GCA_034769895.1. Lineage (NCBI taxonomy): Eukaryota > Metazoa > Arthropoda > Insecta > Hemiptera > Cicadidae > Magicicada > Magicicada septendecula. Next base: position 99,835 of record JAWRYS010000913.1, on the reverse strand, counting down.
TTTTCAAACTAAAGTATATTTAAAATAAAACACACAAACTTTTATTAAATAGTTTTATTTAAAGAAAGGCTTACATAATACTTAATTTTACTTATTTTACAAATGATAGATACCAACGAAGACATATGTTTTACATTTGCTTTACATATCTCATATGCTTTAGAAATAACATGTTATAATTATATGCAAGCTTCCCATGTTTTTGTATAATTCCACATATAGAAGCGAGACCATATTCTTAGTAATACTGTAAAACAAATTAGAGTAACAATGTTTATCACATATTTCTGTGAAGATAACAATATTATTTTGTTTCTTTATTTTCAAATTTTAGCAGTATTAACAAAACACACACACACACACAGAGGCATAGTAAACGTCCACCTCTAAAACATTCATCATATACTTCAATTCTCACCTGTACATATAATTAGAAACTTACATTTATTTAAAAGAGTATTGTTGATGTAAATCTATGTTTAACTTATAAGATAAGACCTTCATATGAAACTCCTTCCGACTCTGGACTTTCAATCCTGTTACGAAGGTGATCTACTGTATTTGAAAAATGTTTGCTTATTTGTTCAGTTTCTTCATTTGATTCTAAATTTGGTAATTCTTCTCGTATTTTGTTGATGATCTGATTCAACATCTGAACTGTTACCTGTTAACAGATACAAAGCAGTCAAATTGCTGTAATCATTCTAAAATATAAGTGAGGTTAGTGATGCATTACAAAAAACTGGTGGTAATGTTCAGACCTATGCTCTAGCTAGAAAGTTGCTTGATATCAAAATGAATTTCACAAGTGATTAAGTTGAATCAGATCCACAGAATAATTTAGTGATTTAGACCCACAGAAAAATAATTTAAAAATTGTTAATCACATCCAATTATGAAGCAAGCAATAAAACATACAGTCAGGTGGAGTTTTGAGTCCAGTTATTGATGGTTATATTATTATCATATAATTCTTTAATACTACACAGACACTTATTAATGAAAATATAATCCTACTTTCAAAAATTAAAATCTTTATAGCAACAATATAAAAAACTAATAAGAATGAATAATGTGTATGAAAAAGAACTGTACAATAACACTTCCTAAAACAACAGACAGTAAGTGAATTACTGCTACTACTCAATGTCAGATTTAAACACATATTGTACTTTAGAGACAATCTTGTTGCTAGGGAAACAGAGCCCCCAAAGATCCATATGAGTACATTACAATCTACAGCTGCATATTTTATACAAATATGAATCATAAATTATGAGGAAAAGTAAATAAAATATGGTATTACAAATGGTCTGTGTTTGTTATGGACTCCTTTTGTTTTTGCTAATAATGCACACGTGCTAAATTCCTCTCAGGAGCTTGATTTCTGTTACTGTTGCTATACTGCAAGTAGTGTAGGCCTCATTATTGCACATACCTTTCAGCACTATCATCCCTACTGAAACACGTTAATTAAACAGTTGTGAACTGATAACCTGATGGTCTATCTTACTTTGTTATACTCTCTGACTTTACATTTGAGTAAATATGAATATTGTAACTCAACTCGTACGGGTCCTATTTGTTTTTATTGATTTAAGAAGTTTTTGTTTATAAATGTTTTTTTGAATTAAATTCAGTTAATGTTTTTTGTTGTGGTTAAAAAATATTTAAGAATGTTCGATTATATTTCTTCGAAGCTTGTTTATGGAGCGACGTTTCTTCGCTTGACTAGGCGGATCTACGAAGTCGATCTCTCACTGAAAGTAATTTTATTTTTTATTTAAATAATTACTTACTTGAAGTGAAATTGGCTGAACGCTCAGTGTTGGGGTGACAATCTAATTTTAGATTTATTCACCATAAATTCAATTTGCCGCTGTCCGTGTTGCCATCCATTGGGAGGTATCCACCTGTTCTGTATTAACCTAGTCTACTGAAATAAATCGTCTGACTCTATTTTGTCGTGTAAAATTATGATTTATTCTCTGATAATAATCTTTAAATTGTTTTAAAAATATAATAAAATGTTCTTGGTTTAATCTGCTTTACAATAGAATTTAGTTTTATGAAAATCTTGTCTCAGGGTTGGTAGTTCTGATTTACAATTATCAGACTGATTAAACTTATTTTTTGGTTAACTATTTAGTTAAAATGTAGGTCCTTTTAGCCTGCAGAATACAAATAAAACAACTAGAAATCTTATACTACCATTATTGGGTAGTCAGAGAGTGATTACAAATCAAATACATCTTAACGCATAATAGAAAACATTATAGCCATGCCTGGTTCTGGCATTATAGGTTAACTTGTTGTATTGTCAATTGACAATGAACGTTAAATGAATTAGTAATTCTTTGATAACACCTAAAATATAAACACAATAAAATAATAAATCAATTCAGTGTTCTAGGAAGAATCATCTGAACAGTTATATTGGATCCCTTCAAATAGGTAATCGTTTAATTATTATAATTGTATTTCGCTTGGTATGAACTTCCTTTATTAATAAAATAACGAAATATCGTAACAGTAGTAGACTCTTTCCTAACTCTTGTAATGAAACAAAATGTTGTAAAAAGAATTATAAATGTCATAATGAAACCCTATCCAGAGAGGGAGCACGAAATCATAATCAATCGCTAATTAAAAGAAAATATCAAGTTTTGAAAAATCAGTAAGGAACCAAATATGATTCAACAACATCAACCTTTGACTTATTTAATATCATCAAGACCCAGCCAGTATTTACCCTGTAGAATAGGGCAGTAAACAAACTAAATTTAAATAAAGAAACCTAATAGGCCTAAATAACTTACCATGAATAAACAAACCCGATAAAGAGTACAAATTAAAAAATAAAATTGTATCAACTAAAATAAATTGTGTTAATTGTATTAACTTTATTATAAAAATGTTGTTAAACAAAATTGTGTACATAAAAAGAGAGAATAAGGGGCACAACCCCTTACAGTGATAAAGGTGGTAATAAACACTGAAAAGTGGCATAATAATAGTGACACAAACTACAGTTAAACAATGTACTATTTATTTTTTATAAAAAGTGTTTTGTTGTTATTAACAGAAAGTAAAAATGATTTACCATACAGACAATAGTTCAACAGTATGAACAAATTAAAATTGTCAAACCAAGTATTATTATTAAGAGTTTTGTGATATATTATAAGAGTTCATGTTATTAGTTAGTTAATTTAAATATATGTATCTCATGGAGTCAAGGAATAACTTACCATCAACCATTATAAATTGTTCCATCATATATCACACAAATTCACTAAGTACTAAGGTTTTACAGGTATAAACCAAGGCATGATTAGTACCAAATTGTTTGTAATTGTATAATTAACAATCATATAAACATTGTATGAATCATTAGGATATAATGATAAAATTATATGTTAAAAATAATTTGTAAAATTTAAAGTAGCTAAGGGGTATTGGTCATATAACACTTAAACTGTACATAAGGGGCCAACCAGAATTTAAGAAGTTTTGGTCAGTTCGGTGACTAAAAAAGAAGAAATGACTCTTTATTGTTAATTGTGATTGAGAACAGTTTAAGAGTGCTCGCTGAGATATTATTAAAAAGAAAATCTAAACTCAGAAACCATTTTGTGGAAGAAAATTTTATGACCACCACTGAAGATAAAAAATTTCTTAACTTCAATCATCTCACTAACCAGGAACAAACACCATAAAGAAAATATCAAGCAAAAACAAGGAGACGTACAGTGAATACCGCCTAGAAGTGTAACGTATAATTCGACTTTATAACTGACAATATTATTAATCCAAAACGAACAACCACTAGACAACACTATAATTCACACTACCACTAATCACTAGTGAACATTTTAATAAGTGAAAAACAATATATATAAGAATCAGTGGGTACAAGGAACACATTTATTTAAACACATTAGTAAAACTTCAGTTATTATCTGGCACGGACGAAGGCAGCCATGATGATGACGTCACACTAACCGGCATGCTCTGTATGAGGCGTACTCAATATCATCAGACATTGTATGTTTTTTCTTAATAAATTTTGTAACTCTCTTTTTAGATTATAAGTACTAGAAAGATTTGTAATGTACTCTATATTGTTGTTTATTATGTAATGGAACTTTTCGTAGCAGGCACAAGAATTCCCACGAAATATGTTTAACCTATTTTTATTATTCACTCCTGAGATAACTATCGATTGTTACTAACGTGTGTATCGAATGAAAATTTCCATCAATTTGAATTACAATTGCAAAGATTAAATGATAATGTTAATAAATCATATCCATGCGTTATTATTTCATGAAAATAAGATATAATCAACATTTATTTTATAATAACAAAGACCAAGAAGACGTCGAGAAATCGTTGGAATCACATAAACTACAAAACCAAGATTAACCTTAACGAATAGGGTTAAGCCTAATATCGAAGGTGAACATTGAGAATTGTTTGGGACGACTCGACCGCTACATTCGAATTAATTTTGAAGTTTTAACTGCTGAATTGAAATAATAATAATTCTAATTATTAAAACAAGGCAGAATAATTCATTTCATAAAATTTATATATGAAATCACGTTACAAAACACGCAACATAAATAAATCACGAACAACTGATACACTATTTACTCAATCGGTTTTCATCATTGAACAAACCAATCTTTATCACAACTTATAAAATTAATAATACCCGATTACGAGTTTTGTAATAAAATTGGCGCACCAACTAGTGAGGCTGAAATTAGGGAATATTAGGTGAAGAAATTAAAACAAGCAAATTAATTTCCTAATTTTTAGCTGGCGACTGCTATAGGATCCAAGAAATAATAAAGATGCGTAAGAGGGCAACATCATTGAAACGGACGAAGGAGGCAGAGAAAGAAGTCAGGATGGAAAAGAAAGAAGTAACATTGGTGGAGGATGTGGAGACGGTAGCAAGAAAGGAAGATAGAGGAGACCCGAATCTTATAAAATTAATGGAGTTAATGAATAGTATGAGTGAAAAAAATGGACAGAAATAAGGAAGAAACGAATGACAATTTTAAGAAGCAGAAGGAAGAATTCACTGAAAACTCAAAGAAACAAAATGAAATTTTGAGTCAAAACTTATTAAAACAAATGGAGGAACAAAACAAGCAAACGAACGAAAAATTTGATAGCATCAAGGAAGATAACAGACAAACCAATGAGAAAATAGACGGTATGAAGGAAGAGATTAACAAGAACTCAAGGGTACAAAATGAGAAAATGAGTGAAAATTTAATAAAACAGATGGAGGAGAGATTTGACCAAAACAGAGAAGAAACTAATGAAAATTTTAGGAAACAAAACGAGCATAATAATGAGAATTTAAGACAAATCCAGGAGGAGAATAAACGGATAAATGAGAAAATCGACAGTATTAAGGAAAGTACTAATGAAACCTTAAGGCAAACTATAAGTGAAAATAATAACCAAATGAAGGAAGAGTTCATTCTCTTCAAATCAATGAAGAGAATTTAAGAAGAATTAATGGTAGAATTGAACAGGTAAATGATACAATTAACCAGAAGATGGACAAAATCGATGAGGAAAGGAAGCAAGAAATAGCTGACACTAATGAGAGATTGAGAAAAGCTAACGAAACCATCACACAAAACAAACTAATGGTAAATACCAGAATAGACCAGGTCCAAGAAGATAATCGTATTCAAATAGAAGGAATACAAAAGGAACAAGAAAACTTAGTAAATTTACAGAAACAAACCGGAGAAAGGTGTGACAATATTAACACTACAGTGAACAATTTAACTGGTCAAGTACGCCAAAACCAAGAAGAAATTGAATTAATTAGAACTAGACCAAATAATATCACCATATTTCCACAAATGAAACCAGAGAAGGGATTAATTTCAAAAATTATCATAGAAACCCCATGGAATTCCTGGCCAGAATCGAGGAACATTTTAACAAACATAGAATAACTAGCTGGAGCTCGATTAGAGACATGTTAGATAAGCATTTTAGGGAGATTACGGACAACTGGTGGACAGCAACCAGGAATGAGATAATGGACTACGCTCAAATTAAAAAATTATTTAAAGAAAAATATTGGTCCGAAGCTATACAAAATATTATCAGGGACAACATTTGTCAGGGAAGATATGATGTAAATAGAGGTACATCTCCAACTACTTACTTCTGGGGAAAGGTGTGTTTGGCTAGACACCTGGAGCCAAGAATACCTGAAGAACCCCTAGTAACTAAAATGGCATACCATTATGATGCAGGAATTGCCAGAGCACGCCTGGGAAGTCAAATTAAAACGGTCCACACAATGGCTGACTTGTTAGAAAATTATGACCACGAGGGTTACTACAAAAGAAGCAGACAACGAACTGATCAGTGCGGTTGAAGAAATAATAACCATGGAATGAATAATAATCACAATAATAATATGAATAACCGGAATAATTATAACTTTAATGGCAACGATCGTATTTACAACCAAAATGTTACCCCAAATAATAACCAACAAGCAAACTTCAATCGCAATCCAATCAATAACAATAGTAACAACAGGCCCAATCAAAATTACAATCCTGGTAATAGAATTAACAATAATTATAATAATTACCGAACCAACCAAAATTATAATAATTTTAGAAATAATCCAGGAGTTAATGCCAATCATAACAACCAGGGTAATTATAATAATAATTGTCCGTACCGACCCCGAATCAATTATATTAGTGCAGAAGAAGGGGATTACTGGAGATACCAACAACCTCGGAGTAACAATTTTAATAACAGCTATGATCGAAGAGGAAATCCCAGAGGGATGAATCACAATGACAACCGAGTAAGAAGTCGAAGCCAGGAGGACTTCTGAGAACCGAGGGGGAGTGAACAAATAGACAACCGAGAAGGTGAACAACCAGGAACCGGCACACCATTCCAGGCAAATCAACAGTCATGCCCGGAAAATAATCATGATGGCATTAATTTAAACGGGGGGAGGCAGTGATAAACACTCGCGACCCCTCACTGCTCCTATCTACTGGGTACAAAAACAACCAAAGTTTAAGGACTAATAGTCAAAACCTTACTATTGTTTACAACTATTATTTGAAGAATCTTCGAGAAGAACTGTTGGAGGAAACGGTGACAAGTAGAACCAACCAGCATAATGAAATCTTATACATAATCGCTAAAATTGAAGGAATTCCCACACGAGTAATGATAGATACTGGTGCAAATGTGTCACTTATTATCGACGCTGAACTGGAGAGAATACAGAAACAAAGTAAAAATATAATACCTACCTTACCTGTCAATAATGTTATTTTAATAGGTGCCACTGGGCGTCAAAATAAAACAGTGCGAAAGCAAGTGTCATTGGAACTAGAAAGCAAGGGTGTTACAGTTAATATTATATGTCTGGTCGCAATCGGCCTACCATTCGAAATACTAATCGGATGCGATATGCTAAGGAAATATTCAGCCATTATTGATCTGAGCAAGGAGAAGGTGTCCTTGAGCTCAGAAGGTGCTGTGTGGACGGCAGAGTTAATAGGAAGCGATGGTGCCCCTCTTAACCGTACCCACCACCAAGTTAGGGAATTAAATTTTTTAAAGAATGACACCCAATGCAGAAAAATAATCTATAATATGACAAATGAAGACCTGTGGAACAGTAAATTACAGGAGATAAGAGAGTTTAGACACCAAGGCACAGATAATTTGACAGCAGAACAAGTAGAAGATCTCATTATGATATATAAGAAGTATAAACATGTATTTTCAGAAGAACCAGGAAAAGTAAAAAACTATCAGTGTAGAATACAATTTAAAGAACCAGCAGAATTTCACAGAAAATCCTATCCTATACCATATTCATTGAAGGAGGCGGTTAGGGCTGAAATTAATAAAATGTTGTTAAATGATATAATTGAGCATAGCCAATCACCATATACTAGCCCAATAGTAGCAATCCATCAGAAAGAATACTGAGAGAAGTTGGTAGAATCTTAAGAACCGATTGTCATCACCAACAAAGGAAGTGGCCCGATTACTTATAAGCCACAGAAGATTTTTTAAACTTGGCTTATCATCCATCCATAAATTGCACTCCACACACTGCCATGTATGAAAAACAACCACCCAGAGAGATCCAAGAATTAATTAAGTTTCCTGAGTCTCCACAGTACCAATTTAATAAGTTAAAATTTTATAATCAGGTGATAGAAAATCTGGAAAAACGTAGAAACAAATACCAGAAAATCAAGGGTAAAATAATTAAATATGAAGTAGGAGAGAAGGTGTTGTTAAAGAACAGGGAATTGCCTAGCACTCTAGAAGGGATATCAAAGAAGTTATTGTTACTCTTCGTAGGACCCTACACCATAACAAAAAACCACAACATCAACACGTACGAATTAACTGACCCCATTTCAAAGAAGATCAAGGGCAATTATAATCAACAATCCATGAAGAAAAATCACGAGGAAGAAAAAGAAAATGTACCATAAGTAATTATGTCCTCACACCTAATGAAGTGTTCAGAAATAATTACTTCTGAAGGGGGGCAATTTGTAATGAAACAAAATGTTGTAAAAAGAATTATAAATATAATAATGAAACCCTATCCAGAGAGGGAACACGAAATCATAATCAATCGCAAATTAAAAGAAAATATCAAGTTTTGAAAAATCAGTAAGGAACCAAATATGATTCAACAACATCAACCTTTGACTTGTTTAATATCATCAAGACCCAGCCAGTATTTACCCAGCAGAATAGGGCAGTAAACAAACTAAATTTAAATAAAGAAACCTAATAGGCCTAAATAACTTACCATGAATAAACAAACCCGATAAAAAGTACAAATTAAAAAATAAAATTGTATCAACTAAAATAAATTGTGTTAATTGTATTAACTTTATTATAAAAATGTTGTTTAACAAAATTGTGTACATAAAAAGAGAGAATAAGGGGCACAACCCCTTACAGTGATAAAGGTGGTAATAAACACTGAAAAGTGGTATAATAATAGTGACACAAACTACAGTTAAACAGTGTACTATTTATTTTTTATAAAAAGTGTTTTGTTGTTATTAACAGAAAGTAAAAATGATTTACCATACAGACAATAGTTCAACAGTATGAATAAATTAAAATTGTCAAACCAAGTATTATTATTAAGAGTTTTGTGATATATTATAAGAGTTCATGTTATTAGTTAGTTAATTTAAATATATGTATCTCATGGAGTGAAGGTATAACTTACCATCAACCATTATAAATTGTTCCATCATATATCACAAAAATTCACTAAGTACTAAGGTTTTACAGGTATAAACCAAGGCATGATTAGTACCAAATTGTTTGTAATTGTATAATTAATAATCGTATAAACATTGTATGAATCATTAGGATATAATGATAAAATTATATTGTAAAGGTACTGATTTTTACCATTTATTATATATTACCATCAGAAGATTCCAGTACAGTATTATAATAATACTTGCTGCTCACTGCTGCCAGAATTTCACTTACCGTCATAATCCCATTAAACTTACCTTATTATTGCCCAGGTCGCCAACATAATTTTTAGATGAATATGTAAACTTAAACACTCTTGCCCTTATAAAAACTGTAACATAATCCTGCTATCTGACCACCCTTCTCAGAAAAATCCCAAAGAACGTTAGGCGAGGTTTTCAGCACAGAATAGGAAATGGCCACGGCGCAATAACTTAATCTACCACATGTTTTGTATTGAGACAAATCTTATTTTATTCACCATATCATACTCCCTTCTTCTCAACAACTAGAAACAAACGTACTTTATCAAGATTCTTTAAACAACTACTTTTAGCTAGGAACCAGTACTTTGATGGATTAATGCTCCCCTTATCCCTCACACACACTCTCTCACTCTTTACAATTGCTACATATAGTTTTTATCCCCCTCTTACTAAGCGCTTTACTGTTTTAAAAGTCAAAAACTTACTGGCCAATGTGTTCACCGTGCTTCTTTTCTCACTATTCCACTTATGCTACCATTTTCCCATACACTTTCACTTACACCACACTTGCGTGTTCACTTACTTTACTTTACGTTGAGAATTCATCATGTATCATGTTCACTGTGTCTTTATAGTATTCTTCATTGAAATTTCCATACGTTTCGGTAGGTCTAGGCTACTCTTTCCGCTTCGACCTACTGAAATTTCCGAGGCCACTGATATAAAGTTTAACTTATTGAACTGTATGCTGCTCTTTACTGTCTGATGCAAACACTAGTGAAGAACTGCTTACTGTGATTCACACAAACAGACTGCTGCTGGGGATATTACGTAATACGTCTAGTCTGGCTGTCTAGACATCATTGTTTATGCTAACATTGAATGTTGCACTGGGGCACCTCACAGGTGGATACTGACAATAAAACATTAAAACTGAAATGAAATTGAAACTATTGTAGCCCACAATTCTGTACCGTTACAATATGTTAAAAGTAATTTGTAAAATTTGAAGTAGCTAAGGGGTATTGGTCATATAACACTTAAACTGTACATAAGAGGCCAATCAGAATTTAAGAAGTTTTGGTCAGTTCGGTGACTAAAAAAGAAGAAATGACTCTTTATTGTTAATTGTGATTGAGAACAGTTTAAGAGTGCTCGCTGAGATATTATTAAAAAGAAAATCTAAACTCAGAAACGGTTTTGTGGAAGAAAATTTTATGACCACCACTGAAAATAAAAAATTTCTTAACTTCAATCGTCTCACTAACCAGGAACAAACACCATAAAGAAAATATCAAGCAAAAACAAGGAGACGTACAGCGAATATCCCCTAGAAGTGTAACGTATAATTCGACTTTATAACTGACAATATTATTAATCCAAAACGAACAACCACTAGACAACACTATAATTCACATTACCACTAATCACTAGTGAACATTTTAATAAGTGAAAAACAATATATATAAGAATCAGTGGGTACAAGGAACACATTTATTTAAACACATTAGTAAAACTTCAGTTATTATCTGGCACGGACGAAGGCAGCCATGATGATGACGTCACACTAACCGGCATGCTCTGTATGAGGCGTACTCAATATCATCAGACATTGTATGTTTTTTCTTAATAAATTTTGTAACTCTCTTTTTAGATTATAAGTACTAGAAAGATTTGTAATGTACTCTATACTGTTGTTTATTATGTAATGGAACTTTTCGTAGCAGCCACAAGAATTCCCACGAAATATGTTTAACCTATTTTTATTATTCACTCCTGAGATAACTATCGATTGTTACTAACGTGTGTATCGAATGAAAATTTCCATCAATTTGAATTACAATTGCAAAGATTAAACGATAATGTTAATAAATCATATCCATCCGTTATTATTTCATGAAAATAAGATATTATCAACATTTATTTTATAATTACAAAGACCAAGAAGACGTCGAGGAATCGTTGGAATCACATAAACTACAAAACCAAGATTAACCTTAACGAATACGGTTAAGCCTAATATCGAAGGTGAACACTGAGAATTGTTTGGGACGGCCCGACCGCTACATTCGAATTAATTTTGAAGTTTTAACTGCTGAATTGAAATAATAATAATTCTAATTATTAAAACAAGGCAGAATAATTCATTTCATAAAATTTATATATGAAATCACGTTACAAAACACGCAACATAAATAAATCACGAACAACTGATACACTATTTACTCAATCGGTTTTCATCATTGAACAAACCAATCTTTATCACAACTTATAAAATTAATAATACCCGATTACAAGTTTTGTAATAAAATTGGCGCACCAACTAGTGAGGCTGAAATTAGGGAATATTAGGTGAAGAAATTAAAACAAGCAAATTAATTTCCTAATTTTTAGCTGGCGACTGCTATAGGTTCCAAGAAATAATAAAGATGCGTAAGAGGGCAACATCATTGAAACGGACGAAGGAGGCAGAGAAAGAAGTCAGGATGGAAAAGAAAGAAGTAACATCGGTGGAGGATGTGGAGACGGTAGCAAGAAAGGAAGATAGAGGAGACCCGAATTGTAACGGGGCTAAAAGGAGGGGCTTTTTATTTTATTAAAATATCAAAATTACAAAATTAAAATATCATAAATTGTTTTCATCTGTGTGGCCAGCCACGTGTTGAATAAAAGCGTTGTTCAAACAAAGGAACGGTACAGTGTAGCTGTACGATGGAATGTGTCAAGGGGCAACAACGCAATAAAATTCCAGGAACTGTAGTGTTGAGTGACACGCGCAAACACCAGCAGGTGCGCAACTGACGCCAAGAAGCAAAAACAACATGGCCTGGTTGTGAATTCTATGTGCCATGTGCTTTCGACAAGGCGGATGCGAGTTTAAGGACACACCCATGTATGTGACGTAATTACAGGCAGTGAGATTTCGTCGACGTCCAACACACGGGTGTAACCCTTGTTGAGTGAACAGTGACGGACGATTCGATCCTAAGGCATTGTAAGTTCCGCTATGCCGAACTTCTGGTGGGAGATGAGTTAGTGATGCTCGCTCTCAGTTAAATTGCCTCCGTTTCCCGGCCGGGAGAGCTACGAAGTCGCGCGTTTCTAAATTTATTAATCTTTGGTAAAAAAGTGTCAATTTGTGCTTACAAAACGTATCGATATCTAAAGTGGAGCCAGTGAACTGACTGAAAATCTTTAACGTGAATATGACCAACGAAACATGTGAATATAACTAGTGCAGCACGCGGCGACGAGAGGGACATTTCAAGTCAGGTTACCGATTTTAATTCCTTTTAAATTCAATGAGCGGTATTCAATAATGGGAAGGGAAATGGAATGAATGAGTGTGTGCAGCAATCTGGGTCGTCTTAATTAATTAATTAAATATTATATTAATTACAATGTTGAAATAAATGTTTAGATTAGATGCAATAATATCAAGCAGTAATATGTCAATGTTGAAAGAAAGAGTAACAAATTCATGCCTTTTTAAAAGTACAGATGATGAAATAAAATCTCAGTTGTTTTCTATATAAGCGAATCGAGTGAATTATTAATATAACCTTGCAATCATCCTTGCATTTCCACGTTCGTGTGATGTAACTCTGGGCAATACAAGGTAAGTGGAATAATTTATGAAATAATTTTTGTGATTTAAATGTATTAATAAATAAATAATATCACAAATGGCGCCACGAACTTGGAACGAATTTTAGAAATTAAATTCCACACCTACATATGAAATGCAAGTTTGATGTAAGGTTGAGTAACGGAATGCAAAACATCCGTAGAAGTACGTAATTTACGCATTATTTACATAAGATTGAAATTGTGTTATGATAAATTAAATTAATTAAAGTAAATTAATAAATATAAATTATAAAGAATAAGAGATGGCTACTAACGAAAATGAAGTTGATGTAATTGTAGGCGATAAAGCCGAATATAAATTGATGGATGAAAGCAATGAAAATACGTTAACTGAATCGGCTGATAAAAGCGATTCTGGTATTCAGACAGAGTCACTGTCAATCAGTGACAGTAATGTAGACGAATCTATCAAAATTAGTGAGGCAGGAGCAAATTCCACTCCTGTCATAAGTAAAACAAAAGAAAAAGAATATTCAACGAGTGATATATTTAATTTTATGAGAGCAATGTCCGATGATATTAAGCAGAGTGTGAATAGTCGTTTTGATAACAATGATATAAAATTTAATGAACTGAAAAGAGATATTAATGAGGTCAAAATTAAGTGTGAGAGTAGTTTTAACGAATTGAAATATGAATTAAACGAAAAGTTGAGACATTCATTAAATAGAATAATAATAATGAATAATAGAATCGATGAAATAGAGAGTAGTATGGTAGAAAAAATCGATAAACAAATACAGGAAGTAACTGAAAATTTTGAATGTAAAATAAGCGAATGTAATGCTAGTAGTGAGTACAAGTTTAATTGTGTAATAGATAAGATTCAGACATGTGAAACTAATACCAATTTCAAAATCAATGAAATCGAAAGTAATTGCAAAACAGACATACAATCTATACAAAATACAGTGAATATTATAGATAAGCGTAACGTACAAGTTGAGTGTTTAAATAATAATAAATTTATATCAACTGAGCAGAGCATAGTTAATATTAAAGATGAATTGAATATAGCCATAAATAAAAGACTTAATAGCGTTACTGAACAAACAGTGATTACTAGAGATATGAATAGTGATATTGATTTGGAATTGTTTAATTGTGAAAATAGGGGGGTACACCCTATGCAGTTTTTAAATAGAGTTAAAGAATTCAATCAGTTTTGTCGAAGTAGTTGGGAAGTACAGTTGCTAAAGATAATGAAGTGTTTTAGAGGGAATTCCACGGTATGGGCGGAGGTACATAAAGTAGAGTGGGTAAATTATCAGAGTTTTGAGACGGCCTTTAGAGAGAAATATTGGTCGGAAGAAGAACAAGAAATATTGCGGAGTAAAATTATGGGACCAGGTAATTTTGGGACCCAAGGGGGTAACGTGACAATGTACGTCATGCGACTATATAATGAGGCAAAATATTTAGAGCCACCGTTACCGTTTCGGTCATTCGTCCGTCACATAAGTAAGCATTTGCCGAGAGAAATACAGATTACGTTAATGACCCGAGAGATTCTAGAGATTACGGAACTACAGAAAATATTGGATATATTTCAAAATATAAGAGAACGTGATATGAGTAGGCGGATAAACACACCAGTAACACATATAAATGGGAATTATAATCAATCCTGGGGAATGCCAAACTTTCACAGAGGGGCACGTGGGGGAAATAATGATAATCGAGGCGAGGGTTGGAGGTGCGCCGACTGTAACGTTGATAACTATTCAATAAGAACCACATGTTTTAGATGTCACAAACCGAGAGAATGTCAACGCAGCGAGAGAACGTATCAGCCACAAAATCAACCGCAGAGAGGAGCAGAGAGCAACCGAGGAGCACCGAGGGGAAATGGAAGTGGAAACAGAGGCAGAGGTGGATATAACCAGGCCGTAGCAGGTCCATCCACGGGAAACTAGAAGAGACAATGGGGAACCGGGCCCATCCATTGTCGGAGGAGAACCTGGAGGTCCAAGAGGAGTGTAACTACCGCAGCAACATAATTATCAAGGACATGGCGGAGGAGTTACTGGAGGAGGATGCTGCAGAAATGACAGAAACCAAAACGGGACTGACGGAGGTATTTGTAACCATAGAAGGTAAGGATTATAAAACATTGAGTGACACAGGTAGTGAGATATCAGTAGTTTCAGAGAATGTACTGGGTGAATTACAAAGGGTAAATAAAAATATTCCATCATTACCAGTTGCGGGAGTAACAGTAGTGGGGGAGACTGAGGTACGAAGTAAACGAGTCACTAAACAAGTACAATTAAACATATACATTAATGAAATAGAATTTGAGAATACTTTTCTAGTAGTTAAGGGTTTGAATTTATATATAATTCTGGGAAATGATTTCTTGGAGAGAAATAAAGCAGTGTTTGATTTTAACTAGAGAATAGTAGAATTTAATAAGGGGCATGAACCAGTCAGGGTAGATTTTAAGAGGGTGTTAGATAAAGTTAGAGTTACGGGTGTAAAGATGATAGAAAGCCGAGTAGGCGAGGGAATTATAGAAACACGAGTGAATATATGTCAAGAGAGTGAGAGCTTGGAGAATGATGAGAGAGTATGGGAAACTAGGGCAGATAAATTTTTTAATGAGGGTGGAGTTGTAGGGAGTCCCCAACGACAGGAGTTGTGGGCAGTTATTGAACGTTTTAGAGATGTATTTGCTGAGTTGCCTGGAAAAGCCAGGGACTACGTATGCGAGTTGAAGATTCGGGAGCACTCACCCTACATGCAGAGAAGTTATCCAGTGCCGTTTTCGAAGAGGAGAGCCGTTTAAGAAGAGTTGGACCGCATGATGGAAGGGGACATCATTGAAAGATCTATATCGCCTTACTCGAATCCATTGGTAGTGGTCATCAAAAAGGATGGAAAGGTAAGATTGTGTTTAGACGCCAGAAAAATTAATCAGATTATAATACCTGACCGGGAGTCACCGGAAGCTATGAATGAAATTTTTCAAAAGTTTAGTGGAGTCAGATATATGACGTCCTTAGATTTAACAGCAGGCTACTGGCAAGTTCCATTAGCGCCAGAGAGCCGGAAATTTACTGCATTTCTTTTCAATGGTAAGAACTATCAATTTAAACGTCTGCCATTCGGACTAAACACTAGCGTAGCCAGTCTTATAAAATGCTTAGATATGATTTTACAACCCCCAAGGATTTAGATTTTTTAACTGTATATGTTGACGACATACTAATAGCATCAAGAACATTCTCTGAACACTTAGAACACATAGAATATCTTTTAAATAAATTGAAAAATGGTGGATTAACTGTTAATTGGGAGAAATCAAAATTTTTACAAACTGAGATACATTTTTTAGGTTTTATTATCACTCCCGAAGGTATTTTAGCAAACCCAGACAAATTAGAAGCTATCATACGTTTTCCAGAACCAAAAAACATTAAACAGTTGCAGAGCTTTTTAGGATTATGCAATTTTTATCGAAAATTTCAGAGAAACTATGCGCATATTACCTCTAAACTAAGTGCGGTTTTGCAAAAGAACAAACAATGGAAATGGGGAAAGGAGGAAAGAATTGTTTTCAATGAGATTAAAGAGAAATTTATAAACATGATAATGATGAATCACCCCGATTTTCAGAAAAAGTTTTATTTACAGACAGATGCCAGCAACATAGCCCTCGGCGCAGAACTTTACCAGGAGGGTGAGGATCAGGAGCACCAGACCATCGCTTTTGCCAGCAGAACTTTATTGGCAGCAGAAAGGAATTACACCACGACAGAGAAAGAATTGCTGAGCATCGTCTTTGCGGTGAAGAAA
The DNA here is from genome assembly GCA_034769895.1 of Magicicada septendecula. Lineage (NCBI taxonomy): Eukaryota > Metazoa > Arthropoda > Insecta > Hemiptera > Cicadidae > Magicicada > Magicicada septendecula. The sequence goes on along the minus strand of JAWRYS010000913.1, from coordinate 82,844 downwards.
TTCCGCACTTACCTGCTAGGAAACCAAACAGTCATCAGGACCGATCATAAGGCCTTATCATTTCTGAACACATGTAAGCTGACGCATAGCAGATTAACTAGGTGGGTGCTAGCATTACAAGCATATCATTTTTCATGGGAATATATTAAGGGAACCGATAACAAAGTACCCAACACTCTGTCCAGGGTAGATACAATAGATAATAAGACAGGGAGGGATCTGAAAGAAATAGAAATTTTTCGATTAACCAGAGAAGATAGAATTTTTGGGGAGGAATTAAGGGAAATTAAAAACATACAAAGATCAGAAAATAAATTAGGTAAGATAACAGCTAGTTTAGAAGCAGATATAAATGGTTCAGAGTATAATACACATTTCCAGATATATTAGGGAATTCTGTTTAAGAAAGTAGACGGGGGTGAACGGGATTGGAGGTTAATGATACCTGATGAATTAGTAGATAGAATTATTTGGGATTGCCACATAAGATATGGTCATTTTGGTGCGAAAAAATGTACAAATGTATTAAAAGAATCTTGTGTTTTTAAAAATATGGAGAAGAGAGTTAGAAGAGTATTAAGAGTTTGCGATTTGTGTCAAAAGTCTAAAGTAGTAAATTATAGGGTTGAAGGGGAAATGAAGTATATTAAAGTAGAAAGACCTTTCGATTTAGTTGCAGTAGATTTATATGGGCCATTGCCTAAAGGTAGAGGAGGAGTGGTGTATATTTTTGTTGTTTTAGACACTTTTACCAAGTTTGTTAGGTTGTACAGCGTAAAGAGTAAAGTGTAAAGCGTACTAGCAAGGTGCTCAGCGAAAAGATCACCAAGGACTACATGATCAACGTAGGGAAGCCGAAGGTAATTTTATCTGATCATGGACCGCAGTTCATCAGCGGTAAGTGGAGACAGACTCTCGGCTGGGAAGGCATCATCCCCAAGCATACGGCAGTTTACCATCCACAGTCGAACCAGGCAGAGCGGGTGATGCGAGAAATTGGCAGGATATTCAGGGCGTATTGTCACTCCAAACACTCAGAGTGGCCTTTATACGTAAAGAAGGTGGAGGATTGGTTAAACAGCACAACCCACGATTCGACAGGATTTACACCGTACGAACTAATCAAGGGAAACCGTCCACCCAGAATATTAGAACAACTTTTTGAATATCCACCGGAAGAAAGAGTTCTGGACAGGGATGTAAAAATACAACTTGCAAACGAGAGTCTGCTCACCAAGGGAGAGAGGAGAAATCGGAAGCATGATGAAAAGGGTAAGTGGGTTAAATATGAGATAGGACAGTTAGTATTGGTAAGAAGGCATGACTTGTCTAGTGCACAAGATAAAGAAATAAAGAAGTTTTTCCTCTTATATGAAGGACCTTATGAGATTGTAGAAATAAAAATGAATAATGCATATGTACTACACAATCAGCTGACACAGGAGATAGTGTGGACGCATAATGCTACGAATTTAAAATTATATTGGTCTAGGTAAACAAATTTTTTGTTGAATTTTAACATGATATTTATGTTTTCAGAAGGGACTCTCCCCCATTTTCGGGCGGTCACGACCTTACCAGTCCTGGCCGTGGTTTGCGGCACTTGGAGGCGGACCATGGTTGGCAGAACTTCCTTCGGGCAGGGAAACGACGATGGTCCGGCTCCACCAAAATTGGTAGAGATTTGAAATTTACACCACATTTGAACGGGGAGGGGGACCCCTAAAGGTACGTGACACAAATTTTTTTATACACTCAAGGTGCAGCGGTCAGGTATACCTGTCACGTGCCATCACTGCTTTCGAGTGTTTGTAAATAATGGAGGCTATATATCTATTAAAGGCAGTGCATTCAAATAAAATTTTAGTGTCTGTGGCGAAACTAAATTTAGCCATTGACAGCAATTCCAGTGTAATCTGAAAAGACGAATTTTGTTGGGAGGGAGATTGGGTGATAGGATAGACGGCGGGTTTGTATAAATGGGAGAAAAGGAGTAGAGTTGAGTTTAAAAGTGGGGAGTGAATTCACAAAGTGGGTCTATTCTGTTGCCAATTTTCCCTCGTAGCAAAACCCCGGCTTTTCGGGCGATTACTGTCTTACCACCACTTATAGTAGTAATAATAGACAGCCTCCAATGTAAATAGTTATCAATATATAATTTGGAATGTTTATAATTTTAAATTTATGTCAATTTTAGTAAATAAGTGACCAAGTATAATTGTAAAGTTCGTAGTACCAGTGAGAGTTGGGACGTGCAGAAGCGTGTAGAATAAATTAGAAACTTATCATACAAGATATGTGGGTAATTTTGGGGGGTTGAGTGGTGTTAATAGAAGTGATATACTTATGGGATGTAGAAACTGTAACTGTAGAAGGGTTAGTTTAGTTATTAGGTTGGCTAGTACAGTGGTGGCATGTGCCACTGTAGGTAGCGGTAAGTGTTGGGGGTAACAGAGAGTGTTACCTCCATCGGAGGCCAAAATGGCGTAAAATACACGGCACAACTTTTATATAATTTTATATTATATGCTGATTGATTGCCGTGCCGTGTATCATAATGACGAAGAGAACATGCCTGAATTTAGAGATGATTTCCCCGCCTTTTTGGGCGATTACTGCCTTACCAGCACTAATCGTGGTTTTGGATGGCGGCCAGCTATGGCCAACAATTGTAAATTTGACCATAGCTGGTTTGAAATTGGTGGATATTTGAAATTAATGGGGGATGACTTTAGGGGAAATCCCCGGAACTATGGAACAGTGGCTGCCACTCTGTTCGCGTGGGAACAGTAAACCAGGTGGTAGAACCGCATTAAGGGCATATCAATTTGAAACAAAAGATATGATGATATCTACCTAATTTTAAAATGTAACGCAGAAGCAAGGACAAGGAGATGTTAAATTCCTCCACCAATGCCATCCTTGTGGATGCAAATGGGCGCAACAGTCCACCACCAGAAAACAATAGTGTGTGTGGTTAAGGAGGTTACTCAGAGGAGCAACGAATTAAAATTTTGTAACTGAATAATGATGACTCGCTCCTGAAGTAATTAAATAATTGTATCTTGATTTGAGAAATAGGTGCATTAGATGTTTATCATATTGTGTTTAGTATGTCTTATTGTGTTTTTATTTTATTATGTTAGGATATAAGTTTTGTAAACGTGTAATGTATTTCCCATGATGTAATGTTTGGAATGTAATTAGGGTAAGGTCGTTCACCTTGCTAAGAAAATCAGCTGATCAGCAGTAGAATATCACTTATAAATGATTTGCAATTTTTCAATGTAGTTAAATATTTGAATATAATGAAAATTGAGCATAATTGATGTTCAAATATAATGATTTCAATGTGGTTAAAGATTTTAATTTAAATGATGATAAAATGAATTGTGATAGTTAAGAATTTTAAATGGTTTGTAAAAAGTGGTAAAGTTGATTTTGGGTGATTATTATTGAGTTAGGACATTTAGATCAGTCCATGTTGAGATAAAAGGGGTACTAGAGAGAATAATATTGTTGTGAATTAATGTAATGTAGAATTTGAGAGGGAATAGTGACACAGTAGCTATGGGGAAAATATGTAGAGTATTGATTGATATATATTGATGTAATAAGTAAATGGAGACATTTTTTGTGGACGAAAGTGATGTTTTGGGAGAGTAATTAGTTGATGGGAATTTTGTAAGGAGGGTGGTGTGATACGGAGTCCGCAACGAAAGGTGTTGGGACAGGAAGGGACCGTTTAGCGCCGGAAAGGGTTGCCTAGGGAGAGTCCAGGGACCAGATAAGGGAGTGAGCTTTGGGAGGGGAACGCACATCCTGAGTACAAAGGGGTAGAGAGTAATTTTTTTATATATATAAGGGTAGAATGATGCGATATGAGTTGAGTAGTAAGTGGGTTTAGAGATTGGTTGATAGATGTTTTTGATAGAGAAGGGGTGTCATGTTAGTTAAAGCTGTTAGGGACGTTAGAGTCAGAAGGGGATTAAGAGTATATATATATATATATATATATATATATATATATATGCCAAGTTGTAAATCAAGTTATTATGAATAATTAAGTTACCCAAACTAATGGAGATTGAGAATGTTAAAGAAAGTAAATCATAGGCAAAACATAAAATTAATTAAAACATGTGACAAATTTTAATAGAATTTGAGAATAATGTAAAGCTATAAAATGTGTAATTTTGATTAATTTAAATGTCAGCTTTATTGTTAATTGTAATAATACTATGGTAATTTTAAATGTCTTATTTTATTATGTTTTATTGTGTTTAAAGATAAAAAATTTTGAAGATGTTTTATGTACTTCATGATGTAGATCTATGTATAACATATGTAGGTCAAGGTCGTTGACTTGACCCAGTGTGATCAGCTGATGGTTGATGTTATAAACTAGACCAGTTTTTGGCAATTGCTTGATGCAAATTTTGACATTTAAGTGATTGAAATAATTTTAAATTTTTCCTAAATTGATAAAAATTAATATTTTGATAAATTTAAATTTTTTAGAAAAAAAAATTTTGTTTTATTTTATGCCTGCCATATAGGTGATGTTTGAATTTAAAGTGTATTATTGTTTATGTGTATTACTAGTGTTTTATTGAGTTATATTGTTTAGAACATAGAGTATTAAACATTATTCATGTTTTAGTAAGATGTTCAATTTGTTTTTTCTTTGTGATTGTTGTAGTGGAGAAAATTAATAGAGTTAATGGATTCATGCAAAAGATTTTTATTTTGATTTTTGAGAAAGAAATGGTAATCTAACAATTTGATTTTAATTGAAACGAAATTTTTGAATTTGAAAATAAATTTTGAAAGGATGTATTAATACGTATATGTATGCGCCCAGTATTGCTGAAGGCGACCCAGTATGCATGACAGGGGGAACATATCGGTTGAGGATCTGGCATGGTATAAGGCCAGGGATTTGGAGTTTGGGGGTAGCATGTTAGAAGGTTAGGTGCGCTGTGGTGCGTGTCTGTTCGATTTTATGGTGTTGGGATCTCGTATAGAGAAGTCCAGTAATCTCGTTCAGGTGCGGCCATAGTCGCCGAGCCAGGGGGGTAGTTTACCCATGATATGTAAGAACTAAGGGGGGGTTGTTGGCACCTTATCCTCACCGATCCTCTTAGGGGTTTAGCAATGAGATTTCTTCTGTTTCGGCAGAAGATCTCTCATTGGGGGGTATTGTAACGGGGCTAAAAGGAGGGGCTTTGTATTTTATTAAAATATCAAAATTACAAAATTAAAAATCATAAATTGTTTTCATCTGTGTGGCCAGCCACGTGAAACCAAAGGAACGGTACGGTGTAGCTGTACGATGGAATGTGTCAAGGGGCACAATGCAATAAAATTCCAGGACTGTAGTGTTGAGTGTCACGCGCAAACACCAGCAGGTGCGCAACTGACGCCAAGAAGCAAAAACAACTTGGCCTGGTTGTGAATTCTATGTGCCATGTGCTTTCGACAAGGCGGATGCGAGTTTAAGGACACACCCATTTATGTGACGTAATTACAGGCAGTGAGATTTCGTCGACGTCCATCACATGGGTGTAACCCATGTTGAGTGAACAGTCATGGACGATTCGATCCTAAGGCATTGTAAGTTCCGCTATGCCGAACTTCTGGTGGGAGATGAGTTAGTGACGCTCGCTCTCAGTTAAATTGCCTCCATTTCCCGGCCAGGAGCGCTACGAAGTCGCGCGTTTCTAAATTTATTAATCTTTGGTAAAAAAGTGTCAATTTGTGCTTACAAAATGAATCGATATCTAAAGTGGAGCCAGTGAACTGACTGAAAACCTTTAACGTAAATATGACCAACGAAACATGTGAATATAACTAGTGCAGCATGCGGCGACGAGAGGGACATTTCAAGTCAGGTTACCGATTTTAATTCCTTTTAAATTCAATGAGCGGTATTCAATAATGGGAAGGGAAATGGAATGAATGAGTGCGTGCAGCAATCTGGGTCGTCTTAATTAATTAATTAAATATTATATTAATTACAATGTTGAAATAAATGTTTAGATTAGATGCAATAATATCAAGCAGTAATATGTCAATGTTGAAAGAAAGAGTAACAAATTCATCCTTTTTAAAAGTACAGATGATGAAATAAAATCTCAGTTGTTTTCTATATAAGCGAATCGAGTGAATTATTAATATAACCTTGCAATCATCCTTGCATTTCCACGTTCGTGTGATGTAACTCTGGGCAATACAAGGTAAGTGGAATAATTTATGAAATAATTTTTGTGATTTAAATGTATTAATAAATAAATAATATCACAGAATCTTATAAAATTAATGGAGTTAATGAATAGTATGAGTGAAAAAATGGACAGAAATAAGGAAGAAACAAATGACAATTTTAAGAAGCAGAAGGAAGAATTCACTGAAAACTCAAAGAAACAAAATGAAATTTTGAGTCAAAACTTATTAAAACAAATGGAGGAACAAAACAAGCAAACAAACGAAAAATTTGATAGCATCAAGGAAGATAACAGACAAACCAATGAGAAAATAGACGGTATGAAGGAAGAGATTAATGAGAACTCAGGGGTACAAAATGAGAAAATGAGTGAAAATATAATAAAACAGATGGAGGAGAGATTTGACCAAAACAGAGAAGAAACTAATGAAAATTTTAGGAAACAAAACGAGCATAATAATGAGAATTTAAGACAAATCCAGGAGGAGAATAAACAGATAAATGAGAAAATCGACAGTATTAAGGAAAGTACTAATGAAACCTTAAGGCAAACTATAAGTGAAAATAATAACCAAATGAAGGAAGAGTTCATTCTCTTCAAATCAATGAAGAGAATTTAAGAAGAATTAATGGTAGAATTGAACAGGTAAATGATACAATTAACCAGAAGATGGACAAAATCGATGAGGAAAGGAAGCAAGAAATAGCTGACACTAATAAGAGATTGAGAAAAGCTAACGAAACCATCACACAAAACAAACTGATGGTAAATACCAGAATAGACCAGGTCCAAGAAGATAATCGTATTCAAATAGAAGGAATACAAAAGGAACAAGAAAACTTAGTAAATTTACAGAAACAAACCGGAGAAAGGTGTGACAATATTAACACTACAGTGAACAATTTAACTGGTCAAGTACGCCAAAACCAAGAAGAAATTGAATTAATTAGAACTAGACCAAATAATATCACCCATATTTCCACAAATGAAACCAGAGAAGGGATTAATTTCAAAAATTATCGTAGAAACCCCATGGAATTCCTGGCCAGAATCGAGGAACATTTTAACAAACATAGAATAACTAGCTGGAGCTCGATTAGAGAGATGTTAGATAAGCATTTTAGGGAGATTACGGACAACTGGTGGACAGCAACCAGGAACGAGATAATGGACTACGCTCAATTTAAAAAATTATTTAAAGAAAAATATTGGTCCGACAAAATATTATCAGGGACAACATTTGTCAGGGAAGATATGATGTAAATAGAGGTACATCTCCAACTACTTACTTCTGGGGAAAGGTGTGTTTGGCTAGACACCTGGAGCCAAGAATACCTGATGAATCCCTAGTAACTAAAATGGCATACCATTATGACGCAGGAATTGCCAGAGCACGCCTGGGAAGTCAAATTAAAACGGTCCACGCAATGGCTGACTTGTTACAAAATTATGAGCACGAGGGTTACTACAAAAGAAGCAGACAAAGAAATGATCAGTGCGGTTGAAGAAATAATAACCATGGAATGCATAATAATCACAATAATAATATGAATAACCGGAATAATTATAACTTTAATGGCAACGATCGTATTTACAACCAAAATGTTACCCCAAATAATAACCAGCAAGCAAACTTCAATCGCAATCCAATCAATAATAATAGTAACAACAGGCCCAATCAAAATTACAATCCTGGTAATAGAATTAACAATAATTATAATAATTACCGAACCAACCAAAATTATAATAATTTTAGAAATAATCCAGGAGTTAATGCCAATCATAACAACCAGGGTAATTATAATAATAATCGTCCGTACCGACCCCGAATCAATTATATTAGTGCAGAAGAAGGGGATTACTGGAGATACCAACAACCTCGGAGGAACAATTTTAATAACAGCTATGATCGAAGAGGGAATCCCAGAGGGATGAATCACAATGACAACCGAGTAAGAAGTCGAAGCCAGAAGGACTTCTGAGAACCGAGGGGGAGTGAACAAATAGACAACCGAGAAGGTGAACAACCAGGAACCGGCACACCATTCCAGGCAAATCAACAGTCATGCCCGGAAAATAATCATGATGGCATTAATTTAAACGGGAGGAGGCAGTGATAAACCCTCGCGACCCCTCACTGCTATCTACTGGGTACAAAAACAACCAAAGTTTAAGGACTGATAGTCAAAACCTTCCTATTATTTACAACTATTATTTGAAGAATCTTCGAGAACTGTTGGAGAAAACGGTGACAAGTAGAACCAACCAGCATAATGAAATCTTATACATAATCCCTAAAATTGAAGGAATTCCCACACGAGTAATGATAGATACTGGTGCAAATGTGTCACTTATTAACGACGCTGAACTGGAGATAATACAGAAACAAAGTAAAAATATAATACCTACCTTACCTGTCAATAATGTTATTTTAATAGGTGCCACTGGGCGTCAAAATAAAACAGTGCGAAAGCAAGTGTCATTGGAACATTGGAGCAAGGGTGTTACAGTTAATATTATATGTCTGGTCGCAATCGGCCTACCATTCGAAATACTAATCGGATGCGATATGCTGAGGAAATATTCAGCCATTATTGATCTGAGCAAGGAGAAGGTGTCCTTGAGCTCAGAAGGTGCTGTGTGGACGGCAGAGTTAATAGGAAGCGATGGTGCCCCTCTTAACCGTACCCACCACCAAGTTAGGGAATTAAATTTTTTAAAGAATGACACCCAATGCAGAAAAATAATCTATAATATGACAAATGAAGACCTGTGGAACAGTAAATTACAGGAGATAAGAGAGTTTAGACACCAAGGCACAGATAATTTGACAGCAGAACAAGTAGAAGATCTCATTATGATATATAAGAAGTATAAACATGTATTTTCAGAAGAACCAGGAAAAGTAAAAAACTATCAGTGTAGAATACAATTTAAAGAACCAGCAGAATTTCACAGAAAATCCTATCCTATACCATATTCATTGAAGGAGGCAGTTAGGGCTAAAATTAATAAAATGTTGTTAAATGATATAATTGAGCATAGCCAATCACCATATACTAGCCCAGTAGTAGCAATCCATCAGAAAGAATACTGAGAGAAGTTGCTGGAATCTTAAGAACCGATTGTCATCACCAACAAAGGAAGTGGCCCGATTACTTATAAGCCACAGAAGATTTTTTAAACTTGGCTTATCATCCATCCATAAATTGCACTCCATACACTGCCATGTATGAAAAACAACCACCCAGAGAGATCCAAGGATTAATTATGTTTCCTGAGTCTCCACAGTACCAATTTAATAAGTTAAAATTTTATAATCAGGTGACAGAAAATCTGGGAAAACGTAGAAACAAATACCAGAAAATCAAGGGTAAAATAATTAAATATGAAGTAGAAGAGAAGGTGTTGTTAAAGAACAGGGAATTGCCTAGCACTCTAGAAGGGATACCAAAGAAGTTATTGTTACTCTACGTAGGACCCTACACCATAACAAAAAACCACAACAACAACACGTACGAATTAACCGACCCCATTTCAAAGAAGATCAAAGGCAATTATAATCAACAAACCATGAAGAAATATCACGAGGAAGAAAAAGAAAATGTAACATAAGTAATTATGTCCTCACACCTAATGAAGTGTTCAGAAATAATTACTTCTAAAGGGGGCCAATTTGTAATGAAACAAAATGTTGTAAAAAGAATTATAAATATAATAATGAAACCCTATCCAGAGAGGGAACAGAAATCATAATCAATTGCTAATTAAAAGAAAATATCAAGTTTTGAAATATCAGTAAGGAACCAAATATGATTCAACAACATCAACCTTTGACTTATTTAATATCATCAAGACCCAGCCAGTATTTACCCAGTAGAATAGGGCAGTAAACAAACTAAATTTAAATAAAGAAATCTAACAGGCCTAAATAACTTACCATGAATAAACAAACCCGATAAAAAGTACAAATTAAAAAAAAAAATTGTATCAACTAAAATAAATTGTGTTAATTGTATTAACTTTATTATAAAAATGTTGTTAAACAAAATTGTGTACATAAAAAGAGAGAATAAGGGGCACAACCCCTTACAGTGATAAAGGTGGTAATAAACACTGAAAAGTGGCATAATAATAGTGACACAAACTACAGTTAAACAATGTACTATTTATTTTTTATAAAAAGTGTTTTGTTGTTATTAACAGAAAGTAAAAATGATTTACCATACAGACAATAGTTCAACAGTATGAACAAATTAAAATTGTCAAACCAAGTATTATTATTAAGAGTTTTGTGATATATTATAAGAGTTCATGTTATTAGTTAGTTAATTTAAATATATGTATCTCATGGAGTCAAGGTATAACTTACCATCAACCATTATAAATTGTTCCATCATATATCACACAAATTCACTAAGTACTAAGGTTTTACAGGTATAAACCAAGGCATGATTAGTACCAAATTGTTTGTAATTTTATAATTAATAATCATATACACATTGTATGAATCATTAGGATATAATGATAAAATTATATGTTAAAAGTAATTTGTAAAATTTAAAGTAGCTAAGGGGTATTGGTCATATAACACTTAAACTGTACATAAGGGGCCAATCAGAATTTAAGAAGTTTTGGTCAGTTCGGTGACTAAAAAAGAAGAAATGACTCTTTATTGTTAATTGTGATTGAGAACAGTTTAAGAGTGCTCGCTGAGATATTATTAAAAAGAAAATCTAAACTCAGAAACCGTTTTGTGGAAGAAAATTTTATGACCACCACTGAAAATAAAAAATTTCTTAACTTCAATCATCTCACTAACCAGGAACAAACACCATAAAGAAAATATCAAGCAAAAACAAGGAGACGTACAGCGAATATCGCCTAGAAGTGTAACGTATAATTCGACTTTATAACTGACAATATTATTAATCCAAAACGAACAACCACTAGACAACACTATAATTCACATTACCACTAATCACTAGTGAACATTTTAATAATTGAAAAACAATATATATAAAAATCAGTGGGTACAAGGAACACATTTATTTAAACACATTAGTAAAACTTCAGTTATTATCTGGAACGGACGAAGGCAGCCATGATGATGACGTCACACTAACCGGCACGCTCTGTACGAGGCGTACTCAATATCATCAGACATTGTATGTTTTTTCTTAATAAATTTTATAACTCTCTTTTTAGATTATAAGTACTAGAAAGATTTGTAATGTACTCTATATTGTTGTTTATTATGTAATGGAACTTTTCGTAGCAGCCACAAGAATTCCCACGAAATATGTTTAACCTATTTTTATTATTCACTCCTGAGATAACTATCGATTGTTACTAACGTGTGTATCGAATGAAAATTTCCATCAATTTGAATTACAATTGCAAAGATTAAATGATAATGTTAATAAATCATATCCATGCATTATTATTTCATGAAAATAAGATATACTCAACATTTATTTTATAATTACAAAGACCAAGAAGAAGTCGAGGAATCATTGGAATCACATAAACTACAAAACCAAGATTTACCTTAACGAATAGGGTTAAGCCTAATATCGAAGGTGAACACTGAGAATTGTTTGGGACGACTCGACCGCTACATTCGAATTAATTTTGAAGTTTTAACTGCTGAATTGAAATAATAATAATTCTAATTATTAAAACAAGGCAGAATAATTCATTTCATAAAATTTATATATGAAATCACGTTACAAAACATGCAACATAAATAAATCACGAACAACTAATACACTATTTACTCAATCGGTTTTCATCATTGAACAAACCAATCTTTATCACAACTTATAAAATTAATAATACCCGATTATGAGTTTTGTAATACTCTAAACATAAATTATATTTTCATTTTTTAGCTGTTGATAATTAATCTTGTTAACTGACAGTTCTCAAACTTCTGACCAACTATTGTTAGTTTAACATTGGTTTAACTATTAATGACCTCATCGATATAAAATTAATTGAGACACTCTTAGAGTTTATATCGAAAAAACTATCATCATCTTTATAACTCTTATCTACTGATTAAATAAAATGAATTTGAGAATTCTCTTTATAATTACCTACTTAATGAAAATAATAAGGTGCAATGCCCTTTATTCGTTCGTATGTACACATAGTATTAATGTTGTTCGATAAAATATATCGTCAATTTCTTAACTTCCTTAAATAAAGTAAAAAATCACTTTACTCCCTGTATATCGCGTAATTGCTATGGATTATACACTTAGCAATTCATGTCGCACTATTAAGTCTTCACTAATCTTCAAATATAACGTTACAATGATTTTGCCAAATTGAGGTTATGTTTTCATTGTTTACATTTGATAACATGCACAAAGCTAGGTTAGACTGTTGTTTTCGGGCGATGCGGAGCTGCCGTCTGTCCTCTTCAATGGTTATTCAAAAAGTGTCCCAAGATGGCGTTCGTTTCTGCTGTTCTCGTTTGCATTCCTTGTAAAATTTTTCGAATTTTCTCTCTTTTGATTGGCTGAAGATCTTTACTTGAGCGCACGTACCCCTCTTCGCTAATTTATTTAATTGTTACAATAAGCGTGGGTCTTCGGGTTCAAGAGTACGAACTGACGCTAAACATTTTTCCAAAATAAATCAAATATTTTTAAATTGATATAACTTTCTTATCACACCTCAGATTGTGAATCTAAGCTTACTACGGTATGGCGAATATTTGGCTCTTAATTTAGAGTCCACACATATGTTTTCGTCCATGATTAAGGAAGATATTGTTTGAAATTAACACTTTGCACTATTTATTAATAAATGTATGTATTCTTTGATTAGAACTAACTAATGACAATCACATCTCTTCGAGATTATGCTTTTCAAGTCCTTTTACACTCTTTACTTATCATCTACTTATGATTATTAACAAAATATATCTCCTATGCTAAAGTTGCATTAGGCCTACGAGTCTATTAACTATATTGACTAATTACAATTGAATATTTGTTTCTGGGCAATTTCTGTGGTGTCCCAATTACACATACAGTGTCAGTACAACTACCAGGGGCGGATTTATGCACAGGCAGACTAGGCACTTGCCTGGGGCGGCAAATTTTGGGGAGCGGCAAAATTTGAGTTAAGAAATGATATTTTTAGATTCAAACAAATTTACAAGTATAAAAGCCAGTTGAATTAAGCACACACGAATATAAAAATTATCTTCACTTAATTTGTAACTATAACGCAGTTATCGTTTTTCACCCAAAAGTAATACGGGCGAATGTTTATGTTTTCAACCGTTGAAATATTTGGCGTTGATCATCCGAGAGATTTTAGATGTTGGCAATCCAGATCAAAGTGAGAAATGTAGATCTATCAATGTAATACCGAATTGTAGGTTGGTTCCAGAAACCGAGGCAAGCTAATATTTAAGGAATCGAGACATTCTAGTGATACCGACAATAACTGTGATAGCAGTGAAGGTGAAAATACTGTTCACACAGTTCAGCCAGAGAGGTCCGTTGTGGAGGAACCTTCATTTTTGAAGAACGAAGAGCCAGTTCACGTCAAAAATCATGATGAAATGTCATCAAATCAGGTAGGGAAGGTCTTAGATTCTGATCCTATTAATTGGCAAATGAACGAGAGCACACGCGATTATGTTATTAATTTTGCTGTTTTAGCTTATTTGAATTTTTTGTGTGTTATTACACTTTCTATTCAGATTATATTTTGTAATCTGAATAGACTTGCTGTTTGCACCCTTATTTGAAATTTTGTCTTTTGTATGCTGCTCTATATTATTATATATTATATTGGAATTTGAATTGTGTTTGCAATTTGCCTATGTATTAGGATTTATATTGGAATTTAAATTTTGTATTATACATATTTTTACAGGATTTCCTTTTGTATAAATATATGAGTTAACTGTTGTATTGTGTATCATATATTGTGTATTATTTAATTTATATTTATAATTATATTGTATAATTGTAAATATTTTTCCCTTGTGGTTGATTTTAGCAAGTCTCTGTTGGGGTTTGTTTTTTGATTTTGTTGGCCTTTTTTTGGAGGTGAGTACAATGACTGCAAGGTTGTCTGCTGCTGCTTTTCAGAGTTGTTAGGGGCTATTTCTCTCCAGACTCTGGTTCTGCGACTGGAATCTTTAAAGCGCAATTCGCTGGCTGAGGCGAAATTCTTATCCAAAGAACTGCAGACTTTTTTATCAGTCTACTAAAGCACTGTTGGAACCATATTTCAATACAGAGAGCCTGCCTGAAGGTGTAGAGGAGTCTGATGCCTCTGCTGCTTTAAACCATTAATCTAACATCTATTTGGAGTGCAGCGCTTGCTTTGAGATTTGTTCCATCTCATTCTGCTTCTGGGGCAGCATCCCCAGTCTGGCACCACGATACATTCGGCTGGGCTGAACTACCCCTGTTGACCCTACCCATCTTCGATGGTCATTTGCCAGCCTGATAAGAGTTCTACTCTACAATCATTACTCTGGTTCATGAGAATGTCGCCCTCGCCCCTAAACAAAAATTGCTGTATTTATTGTCACATGTTAAAGGAGCAGCTTGTGACAAGATCTCGACACTGCCAGTGAATACTGACAGCTACGATTTTGCTACGTCTATTCTTACAGCCCGATACCTCAACTACCATACCTCAAAGGCTGGCAGTCAAAATCTATTGCCAGATTCTTTTACAGCTTCACTATGTCAGTGAAGTCATCAAGCGTGATCTGTGATTTTGATGGCACATTCACATCTAATGTTCGGTCGTTGCAGTCCTTGAGGGCTGAGGACATATTCCAGGATATTTTTGCGCTCTTTCTCATGTCAAAACTGTATATGCAATTGAGAGAAAGATTCAAGGCCCATTCAGGTTCGTCAGACCATGTTCCTAAAGTGGAGACCCTTATCAAGTTCTTGACCTTTATGGGTGAGCAAAAGAAACAGGCCATGCTGTCTAGTTCAATGGCAGCCCGTCTCAGCCCCACGGATCTGTCACTCACCAGAAATCTTCTTGTCTTGCATCGCGGACTACTTCAGCTCATGACTCCAGATGGAAATGTTCCATCTGCAAATCCTGTCATTCGATTGTGGAGTGTAAAATAATCTCTTAACCTGAGCCCATCTGACCGTTAACAAACAGGTCCAGTGCCTAAAATTATGCTTGTCATCTGCTGATAAGGACAAATCTGCTGACAAGTATGCAGTTTGCACTGGCATTCCTATCACACACTTAATTTTCCCAAGCAAACTGCCAACGAAGGTGAACAGTCATCTAAGGGAGATGATCAATCCTTGATTCCCCCCACCACCATTGTGAACACTCCACAAACTCTCGCCACCTCTACTGGTGAAAATAGGGGTGCTGTTGGCTACTTGCCTGGTATATATTGCTACTTGGACGTTTATATTGCCAGAGCCGTTCTGGATATTGCACCTCAGGCTTCCTTCATTTCAGAACATTGTGTGCAGCAGTTGGGATCTCAGCATGTGAGCAGTACTTTGGACATGGATGGTATTAGAACTATTCAGGCGTTGTCTCATGGTGTTTGTCATTTGCCGTCCCGACACTAGGAGTGGAGGTGATCACCCTCAACTACACCTTTGCAATTATGGGGAATATAACGCACAGTATTCTTCGATTTTTGGTGTCACCTGCTGTTAGGGAGGCTACAAGGAGGTTGGTGTTAGCCGATCAGACTTTTGACACTTGTGCTGTGGTGGATGTTTTGGTGGGATTGGACATGGTCTCTGCTGTTCTTACAGGGCAGGTGGTTCCCTTGGGCTCTAGTCTTCCAATCACTGTTGGGACCAAATTTGATTTTGTTATTATGGGCTCTGTTCCCACATCCTCTGTTGATCGTTGTCTAGTAAGTGTCCTCTGACATTAATAACTCCTGATGCAGTTTGCCCCTGTCACTTCCATGCAGCGTACCATCAGGTTCCAGTGTCTACTTGTGTGGTACTGACAGCATCGTTGACTTCTCTACAGGATGATGAACCATTAGTATTGTGCATAAGGTTCTAGGAGGTCAAAGAACCCCCAACTCTTACAGCTCCAAGACATCCTGATGAGATTACGGCTGAGGATTTCTATGAACAAACATCTTTGTGTTTATCTTTGGACCAATATATAGGTAAACATATATTCTGGCGCAATCCTCCAGTGGCTCTCGGGGACTCATAAATAGTTCTATATCCCGTCTCCTGACTTTGGAGTGGAGATTTGTCCACGACTTAAAGTTTAAGGAGTTGCATGTTAAATTCACAGACAATTATATTACCCAGAGACACATGGTGCCCATTACTGATCCCAATTTTTTTAAGAGTTTTATTACCCATCATGGGGTTTTTCAAAAATAAGGATGAATGGACAACCTTGCCATCTTGGGACATATACAGTCTCCTTTAAATCCTGCCAACTGTGCTTCCCATGGCCTTTTGGCTGAATCTGTCATTGGTCTGGTCCTCCATTCCTTCCTAAAGACCAGTTCACTTGCCCATCATCTTCTCCTCTGCCGAGTAGAATTGACCTGGAATTGACCAATTTTCAGTCTTGTATGACTGCAGTATCGCCTATCTTTTGTGCACACATTTATGCCTGGCCTCATTTGTTGGGGGTTTTTAGTTTGCTTTTGAAATGGCCCAAGTGCCATTCGGGGATTCTATTGTCACCACTCTCACTGAGGCAGTTGGCCATTAAATATATATGCCGGTATGTGCAGACTTGCTGCTTTTCTGCAGAACTCTGTTATACTGTGGCTGGTTGTACTGCTCCCCCCAGAATCTACCAGCTGGCACCGTTTGTGGATGCGTTTGGGTTGATAAGATGTCATAGTCGAATAAGTCATAATGTCCTGTGCGGTGTCCTATCTTATTGCCTAAGGACCATCAGTTTGTTGTCCTCCTTACCAGGACATTGGCTAGAACATGCTGGTCCGTTGCTGACTCAGAGTCAATTGTCAAATATTTATTGGATCTTGTCTGCCCATCAGGCCACCACGAGTTGTCTAAATCACTGCACTGTATGTTTTAGGGTCAAGCCTCGTCCCATGTGTCCTCTGATAGGGGCTTTATCTTCTGTTCATTGTAACCCCTCATTTCCATTTGCCTATGTAGGGATGGATTATGCTGGACCTTATCTTTTAAGGTCATCGGTACTGCATAAAGCCTCTCAAATCAAGATCTATGTGTGCAAAATTCTTGCCCCATTACCCCCCTATCCGATGATCCAGAAGATTTAAGTGCCCTTAGTCCAGGCCACGCCGACCTTTAGTAGCCCTAGTTGAATTGCATGGGGATGGTTCAACCAAGCATTACCGTGCTGTTTCTTACCTCCTTCAGTGATTCTGGAGGAAATGGACGTTAGAATACCTCCCTTGTTTGTGCTAAGTGGATTCGTCCTATACCCAACTTTTCTGTGGTAGATTTGGTGGTGGTAAAGGAGGTCAACTCTCCTGCTCTTCTCCTCCTCTACGCCCTCTAGGGCGTATTATTTTTGTTATTTCTGATAGGCACGTTCAGGTTAGGCATTCGACTGTCGTAATTGGTGGAGGGACCACCAACCAGCTAGCCATTAAGTTGTATCATTTGCATGTCAAGGATTCTCTCTAATGGGTCTCACATGCATCTCCCATGACCGTTGGGGCAGAGTCTAGTGTTTTCTCTTCCTGCTGTTTTTATGTTTATTTTTTTTCTTATCATTGGTTGGCCTTTCTGGGTTCTGTCCAATGGGGGGCAGTGTTCAGTATTTTAGCATGTAAAATATTTACATATGTAGATCAACTCGCATGCACTAGCGACTGTTTTTGCAATGTGCTCGGTGTGTGCCTGTGTTAGTTATGTCAGACTCGGAACACCAAATGGACAGCATGTAGCTGGGACCACCAAATGGACAGCATGTAGCTGGGACTGACTCACACATGGCTACACAGAATTCGCATAGAACCAGGTTTTCACATTCATAAATGCTTATTGTCTTCATAAAAATTAAATGTTGTTTATGATTCATTCTTATCAATAGTAAAGAGAAAAAATTGTCTCTTTGCTGTCTTACCACTAAGTTTGATTATAAATTTACAATCAATATTAATTTTAATAGTAAATTCTCGGTCCACTTAAATAGAAGCTCAAACACAACAGGCAAAACTACAGACAACTAAAGTGATGACCATGTATTATGAACAAATCATTTGTATCAGTTCACCACAAGAGACTAGACTTGTGGGGCTCAGCCAGTACCAGATGCATTATGATAATCCCCCCCCCCATTCCTATTCATCACATATAATCAAGAAAATCTTGGTCACACACCAAATTTTTAAGGTCAGGTTAGATTACATTGGATATACCAAAGAAAACTATAAAAAAAGTTTCCAACCACAATAGCCCCACTGGATTAAGTTCGTGGAGTCACAAGTGGTCTACTTCTAAAAAAACTGGATTGGAAGCCATCAGGTATGCTATTTTGTTTCCTGGCAAACAGCTATATACTTTTTGAACATACCTTGTAATACCTTGCACCATATCATTTCAGAAAGTGATTTGTTCCCTTTTTTCATCAACAATCAAGATATTGGACATAATTACTAACTTAAAAATATGGCTATCACACATCCATAGATACACACGCACGCACACACACAAAATATCAGCTGATGCAAAAAAATATTCACCAGCTCTTTCAGACACATGTAATATACAGAAACGTGCATAGTTTAAAAATTTTTTAAATAATACTATTTTCAATAGGCATCAAAGTATTACCTGATCATTGCCTTTTTCATAGAAATAAACATAGTGATTAAGGAGTTCTACAAATAGCTGTGTCTGTACAGAGAGATCCATACATTGGTTTGCAATTCTCACTCCTTTCTTCAGGCACTCAACTACTCTTTTTCCATCATGAATCTAGACAAAACCACACATTATGAAAGTTTAAATATACATGTATTTTGAAGTACACCCAATGCCAAATATCAAAATAAGCTGGGTGCAAATTGGTGAAACATTAAATTTTTATACAAACTAGAAAATAATAACAATGTGCATCAGGTATATGTTACATCAGGGGTATATTTATTATACCTCTTCTCCAGTAACTGTCTTTCCAGACCAGAAAAGATGACAGCATGTTGCAACTCCACGACATTGGTCAGGCTTTTTAAGAAGTTTTGATGCAGCAAGAGCACACTGTGTTCGAACAGGTTCTGCATTTTCTTCACCAAAGCAGCTCATTCGTTCAAAAGATGCAATAAGTAATGTAATAGCAGCAAGCTGACTTTTGCTATCCGATATTTCATCTTCATACAGAGAAAATGCCTGAAAATTATGAATACTGATCATTTTCTCCATTTAATCAAACTACTGACATTACTTTATTGTTTATCTTATGTTTCTTATCTCTAATATGGATCTAAAGTCTTAACACTACTTAAAACTATCAAAGTGAAAAATGTTATTCAGCTGCACTCTTCTGTATATTAGTTATCACTGGTACTACAACTAGAAGATAAAATATAAGTAACACACATCAAACAGAAAATTAAAATATATTTGTGTATATATATATATATATATTATTTAAAATTTATAATTATATTACCTCAAGATGTTCTTTTCCTTATTTGGAACATGTTTCGAGAGTTCTTTTCTTGTTCTCTCATCTTCAGCCTTAGCGATCTTGTTTCTGGTGAAGTATTTGTGTGTTGGCTTCTGGATGTTATTAAGGTAGTTTGTTGGTCTTTGGTCTTTTAAAGTTGTATTATTGTGTGTGATTGTGGTATATGTTTTTGTATTTTGTGTATTTTCGATGTTGCGTGCTTTGAATATTGTGTCATGTTTTGTATTGATTTGTATTTGTTCTGGTATTAGTTTGTTTTGTGTTTTGTAGACCAAATACCAGAACAAATACAAATCAATACAAAACATGACACAATATTCAAAGCACTCAACATCGAAAATACACAAAATACAAAAACATATACCACAATCACACACAATAATACACCTTTAAAAGACCAAAGACCAACAAACTACCTTAATAACATCCAGAAGCCAACACACAAATACTTCACCAGAAACAAGATCGCTAAGGCTGAAGATGAGAGAACAAGAACTCTCGAAACATGTTCCAAATAAAGAAAAGAACATCTTGAGGTAATATAATTATAAATTTTAAATAATTTTTAGATAATAATTTTTAGATAATTTTTATATAGTGGTGTGCAACAGTGATCATTCTGCTTGTAATTTATATATATCAAGAAACGAACTGTAGCAGAAAGTGATCGAATATATATATATTATATTATATATATTATATATTATATATATATATTATATATATATATAGTAACTAAATAATTTTTTGTTTACAGGTTTATTTAGTTTTAACGGGTTGCTTTTAATTCGTTTATCGTAAAAAGTTATCAAGTGTAAGTTGATTCCATTTGTATAAAAACGGATTTGTTGCCGTAATCGGTTCTGTCTTCGAGCGCCCTGTTCTTCCTTTCAAGTAATCTGGTCCGTTCGCTGCTCACTCTCCTGGTTGCTGCCTGTAATTGTCCTGTAAATTCTCTAATTCTCTACAATGACAACTCTTTCCAGTCAAAATAATAATATTTATTTTTATTTCAATTGTTCAGAAAAGGGTCAGTCGACTTGTGTCGAAACAAAATAATGGTCGGGTCGACTCTACTGCTCAATTCGATTATGACACTAACAACCTTCAGTAAACAAATTAATTGTAATAATTATATTAAATCTCAGGGTTTAAGGGTTCTCTGAGACTGCTATTGAATTCAGAGAATGCACACAAAAATACAATACATCACAAAAGGTAAGTAAAATTTAAAATCTTCATACTATATTCTATTAATCGTTGCTAAGCAACGACTGTAGTTTCGTGGCTATAGCGGACAGCAGTAATTCCACAAGATGGCTGCTCACACGTCTAACCTGTATTACGAGCTGTTCATTTCGAACTCACCGAAATTATTTTAAACTAAATGTTTTAGTGTTCAAAGGTTTAGTTTTTAAGCTTTTCTTTTAATTAATGATCACTGGTGTCTGTACTGTTGGTGTAGATAGTGTCTACGATAGTGTTGTGTAATCGTATCTGTAGTGTGGCTGTGAATTAAGTTCGGTCTCACCCACAGAAGTTCGTTCGCTCTAGGTAGTCAGTATTTTCTGAGGTTCTGCACTTATTTTTAGTTTTAATTCAATTATTTCTGTTTTCTCTTCTTCCCCAGTGTTTACCGCTTCTGTTGGTAATTATTATTGATTGCCAATGGTCTAAAAAACATTACTTGTATTTAATTAGAATTGGTTTCATCAGAGCACATCTGCCCTCGGCAATGGTTAACAATACAACTCTCTTTTTGCTTCTTCCTCAACGGTCTCCTGACCTTACAATACTGGCCTGTGATTGGT
The DNA here is from genome assembly GCA_034769895.1 of Magicicada septendecula. Classification (NCBI taxonomy): domain Eukaryota; kingdom Metazoa; phylum Arthropoda; class Insecta; order Hemiptera; family Cicadidae; genus Magicicada; species Magicicada septendecula. Next base: position 61,162 of record JAWRYS010000913.1, on the reverse strand, counting down.
CAAAACTGAGAGTTCATTAGGTCACATGGTCAGTTTACAAAAATCAAATGTTCATTTACCTATAAGAAAAAACTCCTTTTTTAGCCTTAAGTTTCCTTAAATTTAAATTACATCATGTTTTTCTTTATATAATTATGAGCATTTTGATACCTTATTTACATAAGTTGGTTATTATAAAGGGTGTTTCCCACCTTACAAAATTTCTAACTTTGGGCCTACACTTTTGGTTTCCTTACATTTATTTACTAATCTAATTGTTTCTGACATTATTCCTTTTATCCTGAATTTGTGGCTTAGGCCATTAGTGGTTTTTCAATACTATTTTATAATTTACATTTATTATTACTTAAACTCTGATTCTGAACCCTTTTTTTCTGATTTTACTATTTACTAAACGAGTCTGGACCCTTAACATTATTTAACAAATGGTTACAATAAAATCCTTTAACATATCATTCAATATACTGCCTCTATGGCCTAGTCTACAATTATTAATTGACAAATAATATAACTAGTATTAATACAATAACCTGATAAGAACAGAATCATCCGGCATGCTATGTTTTAAGCATGGCCTACATGGTTAAACCTTGTATTTTACAATTAGCCACAATCATTATTTAACTGGCATACTATTCAGCCATCCCACTAATCTTAACCAGTACTACTAATCAGTGATATTGTTCATGGGTTTTCGATTCCTAATGCATCACCTTCTGATTCTGCTCATAGGCTCCAACTATTTCTAACAATATGGTTCATGAATAAACACCCATAAACTTTGGCATGAAACACAAACATAACTAGTCATGCCAAAACTTTTGTAAACATCTTAACATAATCTAAAACCCCCATCACAACTCACTATTAACGTGGTCCATGGGTTTTCTTTATATAAAAGTATTTAATCCACACTTCTGCCATTACCCCCTCACTGACACTTTTTGTGTTTGGAAATATCACTGGTACTTCACTGACACTTTATTAGTTGGGTGTTTGTTTGTTCGTACTATCTAATATCAGGGATCATCAGCTTTCACAGTCTGTTTCCGTTTGCTTAGTAACTACGTTTATCCCACACTCTTTCACATCAACATAATTACAAAAGGTTTGTGTTATTTTATACTTATTTTACATTTTGATTGGTTTAACTACCTGCATTGTATTTTTACTTTTATTATTTATATGAGACAGTCTTTCTTTTTTGTAACTAAAGTTTTTTTTTTGTTTTTTATTGGTCTATGTTAATAGCCTAGGTGACTCTGCCTACTATTATTCCTACTGAATTGAGCTTTGGGACAGGGTTACTATTATGTCCATTATATATATATTATATTATACTGGTGAAGTATTTGTGTGTTGGCTTCTGGATGTTATTAAGGTAGTTTGTTGGTCTTTGGTCCTTCAAAGTTGCATTATTGTGTGTGGTTGTGGTATCTGTTTTTGTATTTCACCAGAAACAAAATGGCGAAGGCTGAAGATGGGAGAACAAGATCTCCCGAAACATGTTCCTAAAGGAAAAAAGTATATCTTGAGGTAAATTAGTTATAAGTATTATAGATTATATACATCAAGAAACGGACTGTAGCAGAAAGTGATTGAAATATATATATAGTAACGATTTATTTCTTATGTGCTCTTAAAAAGTGTGTTTTGTGTGTATATCGTGCGTTCGCCTCACACGTGTGGTCGTTACTTAATGTTTACGCTGACGGTGTCCACAGCGTTCTTTCGAATTACCGGTACACACGAGTGGAATCCTTACCTGTTCTTCTATAAGTGTTTGTATTTCCCGGGTGGCGCCAAATTGTTTTAACTGAAAACAATTAAAATGGAAAATAGGACGATTGAGTGTTCGTGGCTATGACGGTATGGTGAATTCAATTATTCCCGCCGCGTGCTTTTTGATCATGTAGTTCGCAGAGTTGCCAATGTCTAGCGTTTACCGCCACTGTCGCTCGTCCCTAGTATACACAAATTATATAACACAATTTCCTATGGAATAAAGAACAGTGGTTACGACTCTGTACTCGTTTATTAAATTGTGATTAGTAATTATTTAGTATTATACAATAATTATATTTTGTTCTTAAACAAAATTGCTCCGACAGTGAGACAATTATTCTCAAGGCTTGGCGAAATCGATTTTGAACGATTTTAGTTAGTCAGACATGGCGTCTACAGAAATGTTTATTTTTTACAATTTTTTGTTCAATAAATCTGGATTCTTTTGGTTTACGAAAAAAGGATCAGTTATGATTACAATAAAGTACACTACCTTACATTACTGGTACTTATATACTATAAGGAGTAATTACAATTTGTTCTTGAAGTGTTATAATGTGTGTTTCAAAAGTTCGTAATTTTTGTACAGGTTATTTTTCTCGTTCACATAAGATTGGTGTTTTGTTTTTCAATTAATCTTTGAAAGAAATAAGATCATCAGTTTATAGTGAGAGTTCAAAGTGTAGTGAAAAAAATTAAAGAGAATTTTTAATTTGAATTCGGGTAATTCAGCAATACTTATCAATCAGTTGACTTAAGGTGGAGTGTCATTCAGTTGAATTAGGTTGGGTCATCGTTTAGTCTTCAATCTTCAATCATCTTGGGATTCAATCGCGCCTTGCGTCTTTTTCGTATTAGTTGATCGAATTTAATTAATTTGGAATTAATTAATCTGGTCTGTTGCCTAGGTTGAATGTATTAGTTCCTCATCAGTAGTTTGGTTCTTCATTTTAATAAATTTGGTTACTTTTGGTTGTTTTAAATTAAAAATTGGGCCATTTACGGCTTGGCGTCCATTCCTCTTGAGCGTCACTTTGGAATTAACAGTTTCTAACTGAATATTCATAAATAACGTTCAGTTGTCATGGTAACTGATTGATTCTGATTGACTATTCATGACTTAAGCACATTGTTAGAATATTTGAATTTTTATTAAAAATGACTAAATATCTTCTGATTGCTATTATTCTTCAGTCTTCTTATTTAAGTATGAGATATTATCACAACTGTTCGTATTTTCTTTCAAAGATCATTTTGACATCCCACAAAGCTGGGTTTGCTTATGTATTATGTTTTGACAGTTATGTTGATATTATTTAATTACATTTCTTTCTTATTTGATGTCCTTAATTTAAAATTTATCTCTTAAAATGATTCACTAATTATCATTGACTAGTTACTTGCCTTGGATTTGCTAATATCATAGTTAATTTCTTACAATTTGTTGTTATTGGTTTCTTACAGTTAGGCATTTCATAGGCCTAGGTAGTAATTGGCTATATTTTCTTATTTTATACAAATTACATATTATTTTAACCTTATACATGTTTTGTTTTGTGTTACAAGTGATTTGTTTATTTGTTGAATTGTTTTGCGTCTGTTTTATTATAATTGTATGTTTTCATTATTTTACATATTATGGTTTGTCTATTATTTTCTAACTACCTTTCCAGTATTATTAGATTTATATTAATTTTTATCTTTTTTCTTATTTATATTGACATTGTTTATAATTGGTCTATTATTTACTATTCTAATTATCTTGTTGATTCATCCTCTTCGTTCACTTATTAATTTAATAATATATATAAAACTTTCACATATGAACTTACTATTCGTTGTCACTTTCCCAAATGTTTCGAGGTGATGTTCCTCTTCTGTGTATGGATCAGTGTATCGAATAGTGTATGTGATTTATAATGTAATTGTTCATTTAATATGTTGTTTGGTTGTACTGTGTGATGTCTGTATATTTCAAATTGTTCAGCTGTGTTTAGTTTTCTACTTTTAGGTAAGTAGTGTAATATTTCCATGTTGTCTTCTATGTTTGTGTAACTGTGGTTTTCGTTATGTAAATGTGTGGCAAATGTGGAATGTATGTAGTTTGTGGTGAGGGCTTTTCCACCATCCCTTCCCACCATCAACCCCCACCACACACAACTATATTCCGTAACCGTTATTCTGTAATCGACATACAGTATACTCCCACTGAAGAAGAGGAACATCACCTCGAAACGTTTGGGAAAGTGACAACGAATAGTAAGTTCATATGTGAAAGTTTTATATATATTATTACATTTACTATTCTCTATAAAATATAACATAACATTTAGGCTTATGGTCTGTATAACTCTTTCAGCCATATTACTATTCATAAACTTAATCAAACATTTCTTTAACAGTTATTATGCTACTCTTGTTTACAATTTGTTACTTCTTATTTATTTTTTCGTGATAAACATCATCACGTCATTTACTTTAGTTAATTAACTATCCCTTAGAACATGGGATATTTATTGTTTTTGCATTTCTATTCTTTACCATATTTTTCTATTCTAATCTTTACTAGCTAACCATGGTAACACTCACATTTTGACTCTTCCTGGAATTTTTTCCCTGAATATCCTTGTATTCCTCATCTACAATTAATCTTAATCATAATAATAACAATATCCTTATTTACTAACACTGCTCACCATTAGCCTTTAGTGTTTATCACTGGTTTTTGGGCGTCTATCCCTATCAATAGGGTTTCTATTTATTTTGTGGGGTTTACACTTACACTTTGCACTTTTTATATTATTTAAGTGTTACTAGTGGGTATTCCCTAACATTAAATTCTTGTTCTCACTTACTCATGTTCACTATCTAACTATCTCTCACTTTACAATGGTTAGTTATACTGTTAACAAGTTCATATCATTATAGAGTGATTTATAATATTTACTCTCTATTTATTTGGTTAGTGTACTTTTAGTTTGTCATTACTTTATTGGATTTTAATACTTATCATTTACATTGATTAATTAGTTGATACTAATAATTATTCTTTTACATTTATTATTTATTGGTTTCTTTTTCATTGCTTTATTTGAGTGTAACATTTCTCCTTTTCTGTTCTATATTATTCATTTGTGTCTTTTCATTTCTTCTCATTTTATTTCATTCATATATTGTTTGTTTCCTTTTCATTCACCTTCTCATTTGATTTCACTTATTTCATTTATATGTCCTATCACTGGGATTGGGGCTTGTTCTACCTACTCACTTACCATCTACTGGGTTATTATGGTTAAATCGCATTGTACTATCATTTTTTTTTTCAAGTTTTGTTTCGTTGCTTGCTACATTTCTCTTATCAGAGGTTACTTTTATTATTACCTTTATTTGTTTGATCGCATAATTATGTTAATTACACATTCCTTTATCTCTGACTCATCCCTTTTTATTCATAGTGTTAATCATTTAGTATTTTATTCTTATCATGTTGCTTCATAAATGTATGTTGAAGATATGTACCCTTACATATTATTTATATATATATATATATATTGTTACAACACAAAAAGCCACCCCAATACCAGGGAAAAAACTATAATGAATCAACTATATTAAATGAATGAAAATAAAATGACTATGACCCAACCCAAGTGATTGACCCAATAAAAGAAAATAAAATGAGAAGGTATATGAAAAAGACACAAACAAATAATAAAGAAAATAAAATGAGAAATATTAAACTCAAATGATGATGAAAAAGGCACAAACAAATAATAAATGTAAATGATAAATATTAAAATCAAATAAAATAATCGCAATTAAAGTACACTAACCAAAGAAATAGATAGTATATGTTATGAATAACTCTATAACGATAAGTGAATCAGAACATGAAATTTGTTAACATAACAACTAATAGTTGTGAATAAAACAATTAAAAAACCCAGAAGTGAGAGATAGGTAGGAAGTGAACGTGATTAAGTGAGTAAGAGAAATCAATATTAGGGAATAACCACTAGTAACACTAAAGTACAGTGAAAAAGTGCAAAGTGCCAGTGTAACCCAAAATAAATAGAAAACACAACATGTAGCTAAAAACACCAAAACCAGTGATAAACACTATAGTTTAAGGGTGATAAATACCAAACAATAGGAATAACCAGAATATTGTTATTATAATTATAAATGATAGTAGTTTAGGAATACAGTGGTATTCAGGGTAAAAATCCCAAAATGATTAAAAATGTTATTGTTACAATAGTTAAGTAGTAAAAAAATATATATATATATATATATATAGTAAAAGTTAAAAGAAAAATATACTAAATAATATAAGTGCAAAATAAGTAAAACATCCTTGGATCTTAAAATGTTCAAAGGGATAATTAGCAAGATAAAATAAATGGTGTTATAATGTTCTTCACCAAGATAGTTATTTGTTCAATTAAGTTTATAAGAAGGAATATGGCTGAAAAAAGTAAACAGACCATAAACCTAAATTTTTGTGTTATGTTTTATAAGTAATATTAAATGATAGACAAGTTATAAAAAATGGCAATATAGATAAGTAAGGAGAGAAAATTTTACAAACAATAATAATAATCTTCAGAGTAAAGACAGGAAAAGAAATTAGAGAATAATAGACAGGCCATGATTTTGTAAAGTAATAAGAACATACAATTATTATAAAACAGCCCAAATTAATTCAAAATGTAAACAAGTCATAAGTGACACCAAGGAAAACATATGTAAATGTAAAATAATCTTTAATTTGTGTAAAATAAGAAGATATAGCCAATTACTAATTAGGCCTATAAAATGCCTAACTGTATAAATCCAAAATAAACAAATTGTAAGAAATTAACTATTGTATTAGAAAATCCAGGGCAAGTAACTTGTTAAGTACAATTAGTGAATCATATTAAGATGTCAAAGTTAAATTAAAAGCATAAAATAAGAAAGAAATGTATTAACATAATATTAACATTATTGTGAAAAAAAAATCAAACTAGGAGAGCCAAATAACCAGATTAATAACAATTGAAAATAATTAAAACTTCCAATTGATTGAAAAAGAAGCCAGACTATAACGTGTCACCTACGTTATAACATCGGGAACCAGTGCATACTTACCTCTGATCAATTGCACGGGCTGCCATACTAGTAATCAACTTTTAATTACTAGATAAACCAGCTGTAGTTATAACTAAAGGGAACTTTTACATGGGGGTATGATGATTTATTCACTCACTGTTTTAGTGTAAAGTAAGGACATCTCTTTATTAAATCATTACTACAACAGCTCTACATAAATATTCCCATATAAGGTTTTCTGAATAAAAGATTGCAATTTATAACAGATTTTGGTAAAGAACTGGGGCAAAACACATGGATTTATCAGTGCTAGCATTATCCACGGATCTGGGACCTTAAACTTGTTTATGAGTTAAGCTCGCTTATTTATATTCTATAATACTATTTGGGGGCCATCTGAAGAATGGACTTAATCTAAAAATTTGTATCAGTGAAACTATACATATACATCAGCATTATTCGGTACTACAAATATTTTGAATTCTAAAACATACTACATCTTATAAAGTGGTTATCATTAAAGTCTTTCTATTTTTTTTATTTCAAATGTCTTTAATAATTCATTGGTTACAATTTTAATTAATCATGGAGAACAAGTCTCCGTGTCACCTGCCATATCCATCAGTTTACTCGTAGTCAGGGTCCTTGGTCCTTATGGTGTTCGTCAGCGGTTGATATTAAGTGGAGTTAACTTTCCTGTTGAAGTTCCTGAAGTGGTTAGTTCATAATGAAGTAGCGTGGAGGTTCTCAGAAGTCTCATAGTTGAACATCGTTAGTAGTATAAGTGCCGTAAATGTTCTTGTTTGTTGCAGAATCGCACGTCACATTATTGTTTATAAAAGTTCTCACTTTTGCTAGCTCGTACCATATTATTTAAAACAACATAGACATCTTACAAAATTAAACAAAGGAGATGTCATCCCTTACACAGTTATTTATACATTTCGGTTTTTTACATTTAGACTACTACCACACTAATTTGGCAATACCTTTGCTACACATTGTTGTAACTGTCTTCTAAATACAAATATTCTGTCTTTTTCTGAGACATGGTTCAAGCGCGTGTTTTCTACGTGAGCGCTTCATCTCGACTCTCTACTATCTAGGAAGGGTCAGTTAATCGCGCGGAGTTTACGCGTCGCAACAAAATAGTTCCACATTTATCCTCTATTTAAGGGGTTAAAGTTTGACCTTTTAATTATCCAAAGATATTCTTAATTACAGACTTCATTATAGTATACTACTGTGGTCTTCTTTATTTATTTATTTAATATTAATTTTCAAGGATTATTAGTTTGTTTAGGGGTCGGTATTCAAGTTAATTCCGGTTAGCGCATGTCTATGCAGGGTTAATTAACAAGGGTTTCCCTATCTGTACACTCGCATTCCTTTTATTGTATTATTAAAACTCTTTATTAAATATTATTATGATTTATGATAGCGATAAAATTAGTTTAAATGTGCGATTTATTAAAATTTCTCAGCTTTTACATTACCTATTTATTAATTATTTTATTTTTAATTAATGAAATCGTCACAAGACGTACTCCAAATTATAAATGAAGGAAGACTGATGATTATATGGACCAACCTAACTAAAAAACTGAATGACTTCTCGCCCGAATTCAACAGATTTGTTAAGTATATCTAAAATACCCGAATTTATGGAATAAATTCTAATTAACTTTTTCTCACAACACAAATAACTCTCACTCCGAACTGATAACCATATTTCTTTCAAGGATTAATTGAAAATAAAAACTGAACTTGTATGTAAACAGAAAATAACCTGTATACAAATTATGAATTCTTCACACACTTCAAAAACGGATTGTAATTAACTCTAATAGTATATAAGTACCATTGATGTGAGGTAGTGTACTTTATTATCATCTTATTAACATTTTTTCGTAACCAAAAGAACTCAGATTAAACGAACTGTAGAAAATAAACTTCGGCAACAGCCATGTCGAGTTAGTATCGTTTTAAATCAACTTTAGCCAACCTGAGAAAAATTGTCTATTCACTGCTGGAGCAACTTTGTTTAATAACAGTATATAATTTTGTATTTAATAGAATAACTGATAATTTCACGTTAATAAACTAGTACTGAGTAGTAATAACCGTCCTTTATTTCATTGTAAATTGTATTGTAAAGTTTGTGTACTTCAGCGACGAGCGAAATTGTCTGTCAGCATTAGACGTCGGCAGCATGGCAAACTACTAGAGAGATTCATACGCCCGCCAATTGCGAGGGTAATTTGAATCAGTCAACACCGTCTAGAACGACCGCTCAATTTCATAATTTTTAATTGTTTTCATAAACAATCTGGCACCACCCGGGAATGAAATATACTCATTAAAGGACAGGTAAGGTTTACACTCGCGAGATATTGTACTGGTAATTCGTGAGAACGCGACGGACATCATCAGCGAAACAAAAAGAAAAAGTAAGTAAGTAAACATAAAGTAACGACTACAACGTGTGAGGCCAACACACGTAAAAACACTCATTTTTATAGAGACGATAAGAGTTTCGTCGTTACAAATTGGCGACCAACTAGTGTGGCTAGAATTAAAGACTAGCGGCGGTTACGAGAAACAATGAAACACTCCATGATCACCAGGGGAAGACCAAAGAGGGCTGAAGACACCGACAAAGAAGACAAGGAGACAACACAGATTGAAGAAATGGAAATGATCGAGGAATTGATAGAAGAGGATGCCCAAGGGGACCAACCAGAAAACCCAATACAAGACAGGGAAAAGGAACAACATGAGGGTGACAAGGAAGAAGTTAGAGGAGACCCGAACATACTAAAATTAATAGAATTAATGAATAGTATGAATGAAAACTCAAAGAAAACAAATGAAAAAATTGACCAAATGAAAGAAGAAACTAAGGACAATTTTGAGAAACAGGAGGAAAAAATAGACAAAATGGAGGAAAAAATAAATGAAAATTCAAGGAGACAAAATGAGATTTTAAGGGAATATATTGAGACACTAAAAAATAAAATCGAAAGCAATAATGAGACATTAAAGCAACAGATAAACAAGAAAATGAAGGAACACAGTGATACTTTACAGAAGAAACAAGAAACCCTACAACAGTGATTAACGGAGGACATCCAAAAAAGAAATGAAGAACTGAAGGAAGAATTGAGGGGACAAAGAAGGAAGAAAGTGAGAAGAACAGAGAAGAATTAAGATACATACTAATAGGGTATCGTGAAGAAGTCAAGCAGACAAAAACCGGGATGAATAAGAAATGGGAAGAAACAAATTACCAAGCAGATCAACTTAATGAAACATTAGATAGTGGTTTCATACAATTGAATGAAACACTAGACAGCACTTCTGAAGGTATCAATGAAAAAATAAGAAATAAAAAAGACTCAAATGCATTGTTACCTGAAAATAAAAGTAACAAAAACAAAGAGAAAATTAAGCACATAGAAACCAACCGTAGAAGAGTAAAGAAGAACCAAATAATTAAGAAGATTAAGAAAACAAAAGATATAGAAAAAGTATATAAAAAGAAACTAATAAAAACACGAGAAGAATTGGAGATGATGAAGCATTCCCTAATTAATGTGTTTAATTTACCAATTCCCGACCATAGTGAATTAATGGATTATAAAGATTGTAGGAGAACTCTGAAAGAAATTCTAGAATGGATTCACAACAAACCAGCGAATAAAAACTTCAGCAAATCTATATTTAAATGGAAAATACCAGAAACAGAAATGCAGAATAAAAAATCAGCGATAACATTAATGAGGGAGGTACAATTAACTTCTTTGATTAATAAATAAAATAATCAAGTGATTGAAGCAGTCATTGATACTAATGAACACATGGTATTAGAAGAATTGCTGTACGAGGTAGCAGAGAACTATTTCACAAGGACGGAAATAGTTATGCACACAAGAGTGATCCGACCAACAAGTGAGGATGAAATCATACACCATGGGTAAACTAAGTGCAAATGAACACTGAAAAATGGGACTGAGTTTCAGAGTAATGACCAAGCAAACCAATGGAAAGGAAGGAGCATTAAATTCATTAAACCAATTAATAATAATCAAAAGAAAAAACATAAATGATATTTAAGGAAAAAACTTAAGAACAAGTGACAAGAAATGACTAAACGACCAAGACAAAGTGAATGAGAAGAGCTATCAAACCATAATAAATAAGTTTACATGTCATCCAGAATAAATGTTAACCATCAAACATTTGAAGGAGAAGAGGAGAAAATCACCAATGAGAATTATATAGTGAAGGTTATAAGAAATTATCCAGAATAAATGTTGACAATCAGACATTTGAAGGAGAAAAGGAGAAAATCGCCAAGGTGTATTATATATTAAAGGAGAGAAAGGACCTGGAAGAGATACTCAATGAGATCGTACAACATCAGAAACAAGATACCAAATTAGCCAACATACGAAGGAGAGTAATGGAATCAGAAGAAATTATTAACAAATTTTATTGCATACATAAGGATTTGTTATTCACTAAAACCAAAAGGAATCATGGAAATTGGAAGCTAGTAGTTCCAACATCTCTAGAAAATAAATTAATTAAGGACTACCATGTCAGATACGAACACATGGGAGCTTTAAAAATAGTCAAAGCTTTGGAAGAAGAAATGTTTATTAAAAGTATAACACGAAAAGTGATTAAAAATATCAAAACCTGCACTATATGCCAAATGGTTAAAACCAATAATCAGAGAAAGGATGGAATGATGATACCCATCACATCGAATAATAAACTTGAAAAAAAGTGTTTCTTGATATATGTGGACCATTCCCACGTAGCGGAGGGAGGCATAGATTCAAGTTCATTGTAATTCTACTTTACCATTAAACCACATACACCAAATTATACGCTATCAACAGAGCAACCACAAAGAAAATCTTGGAAATAATTAAAAACAAATACATACCTGAAGTTAGAAAACCATATACTATAATAACCGATCACAGAACACAGTTTAAAGGAAGAAGATGGAGAAGAGAGAAACTATTGGAAATAAATATAAAAACATACAAAACGTCAGTATACCATCAAAGCAGTAATCCCGCGGAAAGAGTATTGAGAGAGGTGGGACGCATTTTGAGAACATACTGCCATGATAAACAAAGAGAATGTCAAAAATATTTAATATCAACAGAAGAATTTTTAAACATAAGTTACCACCATTTCATTGAAAACACCCCATATTCTATGATGTTTGGAAGAAAGCCACATAGAGAGATACAGGATTTAATTGACTTTCCAACCAACCCAGAAGACCCGTGTGAAGAAAAGAAATACTACAACAGGATCATGGAGAAGATAGAAAAACAAAAAACCAAATATTCACTGAACCAGAAAAAAATAATTAACTATACTTAGGAGAAAAAGTCCTAATAAAAAATAGTGAACTACCTAGTACATTCGAAGGTATAGCCAAGAAACTATTATTATTATACGTAGGACCTTATATCATAACAAAAGACAATGGCAACAATACGTATGAAGTAAGCAATCCAATAACTAAAAAGATCAAGGGAGTATATAACAAAGTTTCCATCAAGAAGTTCTACGAGGAAGGATGAACAAACAGAAAAAATAACAAATTACAAAATTCAAAAAAAAATATGTAAGATCACCTTACGCTATTATTTCGAAAATGTATGCGGTAAAATAAAAAATGAACTACAAAAGTCAAAAAATATGTAAGACGCTATTATTTAGAAAACGTATGAGGTAAAATAAAAACTGAATTGCAAATTTCAAAAAGAATAAGTAAGATCAACTTACACTACCATTTAGGAAACATATGAGATAAGAGATAAAATAAAGGAAAAACTACAAAATTCCTAAATAGTAAGTACAACCAACTTACACTAATATTTAGAAAATATGTGAGCTAATTTAAACTAAACAAACGAAGTGAAAACAAGAATTAATAATACAAGAAAATTAGAAAGGAGACCAATTAAAATAAACAAATATAGAACCAAGCAAGAACTGCCTAGACAAATAAATAAAAGTGTAAAGAATATAGAATATTCAGAGAAAGTAAAAAGAACTGGTACAAGAAAAACTATAAAGCAAATATACAGCAAGTGGCTAAAGCAAAATAAGGGTAATCAACAAAGAACAAGAAAAGAAAAGATGTCTAAAATAATTAAAATGATCACAAGAAGAAAAGAAAAACCAACTAATTAAAAGTTAGAAATAATTAAATTAACAAATAAATAAATAAAAACAATCAACTGTGTGAGTATATAACAGAATCTAGCAAAGGTACAGCGGAAGGAAGAATGAGCAGAAAAAAGTTAAAATGATCTAAAGAACCATGAAGTGGACAATCCCCAAAATATTATATGAAAGTCACAAGATGACAAAAAGGTATTTAAGATTGACTGAGAATAGGTCCAGCAATCAATTAACTGAGCAGAGATGATGTTCCTCTGGTCTCAGAAAAAAAAGGTAGTAATGGATGAAACCAGCTAATAAAAGTTAGGGAAATTATATAACAGGGAGAACGCACTAATGGAAATAAGAAAAAACAGATCTAAAAGATAACTAAATAAAAATGAGTGGAACAAGTAAGGAGAGAAACAAGAAGGAAGAAATAAACAAGATGAAAAAGGAAAAAATTATGTATAACTGATAATTTTATAAAAAAATATATGCTAGTGTTTTACCAAAATGATCAATTTTGATGGAGAGGCATTATGTTACAACACAAAAAGCCACCCCAATAACAGGGAAAAAACTATAATGAATCAACTATATTAAATGAATGAAAATAAAATGACTATGACGAGACAAATGACTATGACCCAACCCAAGTGATTGACCCAATAAAAGAAAATAAAATGAGAAGGTATATGAAAAAGACACAAACAAATAATAAAGAAAATAAAATGAGAAATATTAAACTCAAATGATGATGAAAAAGGCACAAACAAATAATAAATGTAAATGATAAATATTAAAATCAAATAAAATAATCACAATTAAAGTACACTAACCAAAGAAATAGATAGTATATGTTATGAATAACTCTATAATGATAAGTGAATCAGAACATGAAATTTGTTAACATAACAACTAATAGTTGTGAATAAAACAATAAAAAACCCAGAAGTGAGAGATAGGTAGGAAGTGAACGAGATTAAGTGAGTAAGAGAAATCAATATTAGGCAATAACCACTAGTAACACTAAAGTACAGTGAAAAAGTGCAAAGTGCCAGTGTAACCCAAAATAAATAGAAAACACAACATGTAGGTAAAAACACCAAAACCAGTGATAAACACTATAGTTTAAGGGTGATAAATACCAAACAATAGGAATAACCAGAATATTGTTATTATAATTATAAATGATAGTAGTTTCGGAATACAGTGGTATTCAGGGTAAAAATCCCAAAATGATTAAAAATGTTATTGTTACAATAGTTAAGTAGTAAAAAAAAATATATATATATAGTAAGAGTTAAAAGAAAAATATACTAAATAATACAAGTGCAAAATAAGTAAAACATCCTTGGATCTTAAAATGTTCAAAGGGATAATTAGCAAGATAAAATAAATTGTGTTATAATGTGCTTCATTAAGATAGTTATTTGTTCAATTAAGTGTATAAGAAGGAATATGGCTGAAAAAAAGTAAACAGACAATAAACCTAAATTTTTGTGTTATGTTTTATAAGTAATATTAAATGATAGACAAGTTATAAAAAATGGCAATATAGATAAGTAAGGAGAGAAAATTTTACAAACAATAATAATAATCTTCAGAGTAAAGACAGGAAAAGAAATTAGAGAATAATAGACAGGCCATGATTTTGTAAAGTAATAAGAACATACAATTATTATAAAACAGCCCAAATTAATTCAAAATATAAACAAGTCATAAGTGACACCAAGCAAAACATATGTAAATGTAAAATAATCTTTAATTTGTGTAAAATAAGAAGATATAGCCAATTACTAATTAGGCCTATAAAATGCCTAACTGTATAAATCCAAAATAAACAAATTGTAAGAAATTAACTATTGTATTAGAAAATCCAGGGCAAGTAACTATTTAAGTACAATTAGTGAATCATATTAAGATGTCAAAGTTAAATTAAAAGCATAAAATAAGAAAGAAATGTAATAACATAATATTAACATTATTGTCAAAACTTTAATACATAAACAAACACAGCTTTGTGGGATGTCAAAATGATTTTTGAAAGAAAATATACACAGTTAACCCAAAATAAATAGAAAACATAACATGTAGGTAAAAACACCAAAACCAGTGATAAACACTATAGTTTAAGGGTGATAAATACCAAACAATAGGAATAACCAGAATATTGTTATTATAATTATAAATGATAGTAGTTTCGGAATACAGTGGTATTCAGGGTAAAAATCCCAAAATGATTAAAAATGTTATTGTTACAATAGTTAAGTAGTAAAAAAATATATATATATATAGTAAGGGTTAAAAGAAAAATATACTAAATAATACAAGTGCAAAATAAGTAAAACATCCTTGGATCTTAAAATGTTCAAAGGGATAATTAGCAAGATAAAATAAATTGTGTTATAATGTGCTTCATTAAGATAGTTATTTGTTCAATTAAGTGTATAAGAAGGAATATGGCTGAAAAAAAGTAAACAGACAATAAACCTAAATTTTTGTGTTATGTTTTATAAGTAATATTAAATGATAGACAAGTTATAAAAAATGGCAATATAGATAAGTAAGGAGAGAAAATTTTACAAACAATAATAATAATCTTCAGAGTAAAGACAGGAAAAGAAATTAGAGAATAATAGACAGGCCATGATTTTGTAAAGTAATAAGAACATACAATTATTATAAAACAGCCCAAATTAATTCAAAATATAAACAAGTCATAAGTGACACCAAGCAAAACATATGTAAATGTAAAATAATCTTTAATTTGTGTAAAATAAGAAGATATAGCCAATTACTAATTAGGCCTATAAAATGCCTAACTGTATAAATCCAAAATAAACAAATTGTAAGAAATTAACTATTGTATTAGAAAATCCAGGGCAAGTAACTATTTAAGTACAATTAGTGAATCATATTAAGATGTCAAAGTTAAATTAAAAGCATAAAATAAGAAAGAAATGTAATAACATAATATTAACATTATTGTCAAAACTTTAATACATAAACAAACACAGCTTTGTGGGATGTCAAAATGATTTTTGAAAGAAAATATACACAGTTAACCCAAAATAAATAGAAAACATAACATGTAGGTAAAAACACCAAAACCAGTGATAAACACTATAGTTTAAGGGTGATAAATACCAAACAATAGGAATAACCAGAATATTGTTATTATAATTATAAATGATAGTAGTTTCGGAATACAGTGGTATTCAGGGTAAAAATCCCAAAATGATTAAAAATGTTATTGTTACAATAGTTAAGTAGTAAAAAAATATATATATATAGTAAGAGTTAAAAGAAAAATATACTAAATAATACAAGTGCAAAATAAGTAAAACATCCTTGGATCTTAAAATGTTCAAAGGGATAATTAGCAAGATAAAATAAATTGTGTTATAATGTGCTTCATTAAGATAGTTATTTGTTCAATTAAGTGTATAAGAAGGAATATGGCTGAAAAAAAGTAAACAGACAATAAACCTAAATTTTTGTGTTATGTTTTATAAGTAATATTAAATGATAGACAAGTTATAAAAAATGGCAATATAGATAAGTAAGGAGAGAAAATTTTACAAACAATAATAATAATCTTCAGAGTAAAGACAGGAAAAGAAATTAGAGAATAATAGACAGGCCATGATTTTGTAAAGTAATAAGAACATACAATTATTATAAAACAGCCCAAATTAATTCAAAATATAAACAAGTCATAAGTGACACCAAGCAAAACATATGTAAATGTAAAATAATCTTTAATTTGTGTAAAATAAGAAGATATAGCCAATTACTAATTAGGCCTATAAAATGCCTAACTGTATAAATCCAAAATAAACAAATTGTAAGAAATTAACTATTGTATTAGAAAATCCAGGGCAAGTAACTATTTAAGTACAATTAGTGAATCATATTAAGATGTCAAAGTTAAATTAAAACCATAAAATAAGAAAGAAATGTAATAACATAATATTAACATTATTGTCAAAACTTTAATACATAAACAAACACAGCTTTGTGGGATGTCAAAATGATTTTTGAAAGAAAATATACACAGTTAACCCAAAATAAATAGAAAACATAACATGTAGGTAAAAACACCAAAACCAGTGATAAACACTATAGTTTAAGGGTGATAAATACCAAACAATAGGAATATCCAGAATATTGTTATTATAATTATAAATGATAGTAGTTAGGAATACACTGGTATTCAGGGTAAAAATCCCAAAATGATTAAAAATGTTATTGTTACAATAGTTAAGTAGTAAAACAAAATAGATATATATATATAGTCACTTTTTGCTACAGTCCGTTTCTTGATATATATATATATAATACATTTAATATTTATAATTAAATTTACCTCAAGATGTTATTTTTATCCTTTATTGGAACATGTTTCGGGTGCTATCTTGTACCCATCCTCCGGAAGGGTGGAGATTATTGTCAAAACTTTAATACATAAACAAACACAGCTTTGTGGGATGTCAAAATGATCTTTGAAAAAAAATATAAACAGTTGTGATAATATCTCATACATAGATAAGAAGATAGAAGAATAATACTAATCACAAGATATTTATTCATTTTGAATTAAAATTCAAATATTATAACAATAGACATAAAATATGATCAGCCAATGAGAGTACAGGCAGTTGCCATAATAACGGAACGTTATTTATTATAATTCCGTTAAAAAGAATTAGTTCATTATTGACGCTCAAGACATACAGAAGCCAAACCATAGTCGACTCAATTTTAATTTAAAATAGTCCAAAATAAGTCGAAATTTTATAAAATGAAGATGCAAGAAGTCTGATGAAGACCGAATCAAACTAGGAGAGCCAAATAACCAGATTAATAACAACTGAAAATAATTAAAACTTCCAATTGATTGAAAAAGAAGCCAGATGTACTCCAAATTATAAATGAAGGAAGATAGATGATTATATGGACCAACCTAACTAAAAAACTGAATGACTTCTCACCCGAATTCAACAGATTTGTTAAGTATATCTGAAATACCCGAATTTATGGAATAAATTCTAATTAACTTTTTCTCACAACACAAATAACTCTCACTCCAAACTGATAACCATATTTCTTTCAAGGATTAATTGAAAATAAAAACTGAACTTGTATGTAAACAGAAAATAACCTGTATACAAATTACAAATTCTTCACACACACTTTTTAACACTTCAAAAACGAATTGTAATTAACTCTAATAGTATATAAGTACCATTGATGTAAGGTAGTGTACTTTATTATCATCTTATTAATATTTTTTCGTAACCAAAAGAACTCAGATTAAACGAACTGTAGAAAATAAACTTTGGCAACAGCCATGTCGAGTTAGTATCATTTTAAATCAACTTTAGCCAACCTGAGAAAAATCTGTCTATTCATTGCCGGAGCAACTTTGTTTAATAACAGTATATAATTTTGTATTTAATAGAATAACTGATAATTTCACGTTAATAAACTAGTACTGAGTAGTAATAACCGTCCTTTATTTCATTGTAAATTGTAACGGGGCAAAAGGGAGGGGTTTTATTTTATTAAATATTTGTAACAATTCATTTCATATGCGTGGCCAGTCACATGTTGAATCTAAATCGTCGCGAACAAAGAACGGTGATGAAGCAATTACAATGGAATGTGCGTGTCGCCCACCACTGTTTGAATTCTTGGAACTTTAAGCATGTGTGACACACACACACACACACAAGCATGCAAACACCAGCAGGCACGCAACCGACGCCGATTTGATAAAACAATATGGCCCAGAGACGATATTTTTTGCCACATGCTTCAGAGGTGACGGAAACACAATTGTAGGACACGCCTTTCCAATGAATAAAAATGTTATTAAAATATCAGTATGGAGAACCATACAGGACTTCCATGTTCTAAGATTTATATTTAAAATCATATTCGAAATGAAATATTTTCATAGAAACTACTTCTTTCTACTTATTGCTTCAGCCTTAAACCACAGTACTGTGGTCACTAACGTATACCACCTCACGTTTTCGCACTCGATTTTTACTGAGATGGAAGTCGATGGCACTGCCGAAAAGTCTGGTTTTGCAGAAAACATTGGACTACGGCTAAACAGCCTGGGAAGGAATTTTAACAAAGAACTACTTCTTTGTTGCCGATAACGTAGTACACATACAAAATTCTCCCCTCCACCTTCAACTATAATTTTCATTTATAGAAAATTACCCCCACCCCGTTCACCTAACCTCTTCATTTATAGATATTTCATCTACGTTTCTACAGTGGATTATTATGAGCTTCTTATCAAGATACTTTATTTATCAAAATTAAGTACTTTACTCTTGTTAAACATAAAACGTTGCAGGTAAACTACCCGTTTCTCTAAACCGATCTTCACCAAAATCAATAGACCTTCAGTCCTCTACAATGCAGGGATGCATGCAAAAAAATATTTGATTCTGTTTCAATTTGCGGCAGTTATCGTTCATCATGAAAACATTTCTCTTGTTACAACATAACATGTTTCAGGTAAACTACCCCTTTCCCTTTACTGATCTTCACCAAAATCAACAGGCCTTGAGCTCTCTACAATTTAGGAAGGTGTGCAAAAAAATATTTGATTTTCTTTGAAATTACGGCAGTTATCGTTCGTCATAGAAAAAATTACCCTTGTTAAAACATAAAACGTTGCAGGTAAACTACCCATTTCTCTAAACCGATCTTCACCAAAATCAATAGACCTTCAGTCCTTTACAATTCAGGGCTGTATGCAAAACATTATTTGATTCTGTTTGAATTTGTGGCTGTTATCGTTTGCCATAGAAAAAATATTACCCTTGATAAAATAACGTTAATGGTAACTACCCCTTTCCCTTAACGGATCTTCAACAAAATCAAAAGACCTTGAGTTCTGTATAACTCAAAAAGGTATGCAAAAGAGTAGTTGATTCTGTTTGAATTTACGGCAGTTATCGTTCGTCATAGAAAACATTAACCTTGTTAAAACATAAAAGGTTGCAGGTAAACTACGCGCCATTCCCTTAACCAATCTTCAACAAAATCAACACACCTTGAGTTCGGTATAATTAAAAAAGGTATGAAAAAAAAAGTTGATTCTGTTTGAATTTGCGGCTGTTATTGTTTGCCATAGAAAAAAATTACCCTTGATAAAAACAAATGTTGCCAGTAAACTACCCCTTTCCCTTAACCGATCTTCACCAAAAAAAAAGGTCTTGTTTACTCTACAAATCAATGCTGTATGCAAAAAATTATTTGATTCTGTTTGAATTTGCGGCTATCGTTTGCCATAGAAAAAAATTACCCTTGATAAGAAAAAAATTGCAGGTAAACTACCCCTTCCCGTTAACCGATCTTCACCAAAAACAACAGAGCTTGAGTACTCTACAAATCAGAGCTGTATGCAAAGAATTATTTGATTTTGTTTGAATTTGCGACTCTTATCGTTGCCATAGAAAATACCCTTTTAAAACATAAAACGTTGCAGGAAAACTACCCCTTTCCCTTAACCGATCTTCACCAAAAACAATAAGTCCTGAGAACTCTACAATTCAGGGCTGTATGCAAAACATTATTTGATTCTGTTTACATTTGCGGCTTTTATCGTTTGCCATAGAAAATACCCTTGTTAAAATATAAAATGTTGCCGGTAAACTACCCCTTTCCCTTAACCGATTTTCACCAAAACCAATAGGTCTTGAGAACTCTACAAATCAGAGCTGTATGCAAAAAATTATTTGATTCTGTTTGAATTTGCGGCTGTTATCGTTTGCCATAGACAAAAAATCTAAGACAGACACACAGACAGACACACACACACACACACACACTTTTTGAAAAATGACTTTTTTTCATGTTTTGAGTATAGTACAATCAGAATCTGCAATAATCTCGAACACAATTTTTCTTGCCATCACCATACTTCCATTTCCTTACGGAACATGGAAGTAAAAATGCACTTTATAAATATATTCAAAAATAGTTTTTCTTCCAATCATTGAAGATTTTGACAATAAAATAACTTTTAAAACACAGATAAAACAGAAGAATTTATAGTTAATAATAATTGCATAACATTAAATAAAGATACCATAAACAAATATCAAACACAAATAACAAATATACTTAAAAATTGTACCCAAATCATAAATCCTAAAAAACTCCTTTAAATATAAAATGGATAATACTTGTGCACCAAAATTAAATTCTTTAATAAAATTACATAAAATCAATAAACCTATCACCTTTAATAAACGCTAGAACCGCACCAAATTATAAAATATCAAAATTACTAACACAAATCTTAAAACATAAAATTGAACTTCCAGCAAAATACAATATAAAAAATAGTATCGAATTCACGGAACATTCAATATCGAACTGCATTAATTCAATATCTGTATGGCGCATGTATCAACTGTCCTCACTCTCCCTAAAATTCTTCAACTTTCAGGGTCTGTTCTTTTTATGCCCATCCACAGATATAAATTCTCACTAAGTAGAAGAGAAACCTCAAATATTGTAGTTTTACGTATAATAGTTACATAATATTTTTTTATTAGTTTTTAACTATTAATATTAATACGCGCAATGGACATATTTTTACATTTATTAATAAAAGTTACATTTATTTAAATTTAACTAAATGTTAACAATTCTTTACAGACACTGTGACCAATATGTGTTCATAATTTTGTTAAAAAATATTTATTTTGATAATTTCTGTAGAAATTGTAAGTTAAGAAATGTATACTTGCGAACTCAAAAAAATGATAAATTTTAAAACTCGCTCATTTTATGCCAATAAATCAATACTAATTTTTATTATTTTTTTCAAAAACCTATATATGTAAAGTTCATATTGTGAAGTTTTTTTTAATGTAAATACATTTGTAATAAATTGTTAATATGTTTATGCATTAGTTGAAAAAATAAAAAACAAAAAAGTTATTACTTTATTTTAAGTATTTATTAATAATTTAATTATTTTCTCTTCATTTTATATAAAAGTGCAAACATTTAGCTTTAAAATGCTTTTTGATTTTTGTCTCTACGACAATTATAACGGATTTTATTAAAATTTGTATGTTGCAATGTCAGAAAAAATTAGCCTTCCCGCTCATCGGGGTGGACTCCGACAATCAATTTTTTTCTAATATTTCAATTCCATTTTTCTCACAAAGTATTGGCCTGAAAAAAAAAATGATAAATAGCTTTTTTGTAGAGAATTTAATACTCTTTAATTTTTGTACTTTGTCTTTGGTTCGTAGATTTATTTTTTAAGATAATTGAAAAAACTAATTTTTTGTACCTTCTCCTCCTCTTTTTCGAAAAACCGCGACTGAATTTATGTAATCTTTTTTTTAAATTGTTTCTCACCCTTTTATCTAGCCTTATGCAAAAAATCTCGTATAAGCCACTTAATTTGAATTTTTTTCCTTCAGCGACTACTAAATTCAGTAACTACTTCAGCAATTAAATGATTTACACTCAGTATTTAAATAAGTTTATATTTAATTAAATTATTTACCAAAATTTAAAACACACAAAATCAATTCCCTAGCCACAAGATTTAAAAAAACAAAAGGTTGTACAACAAAAGCCTGCTACTGTTCATACTGTGCATATTTAAAAATGTATACGTCATGTGGCAACAGCGATTCATTACGTCTGCTCTCCGGTACCAGCGACACGGCGCGTGACACCTGAAGAATACGAGGCAAGCCAATCCAGCATCAGCATTCGGAGCGAGCCAATCAGCGATCCCGGTTAGTTAATAAAACCCGGGCTGGCAGAAAATTTTGGGCACTCTTCATCGCCACGCCATCGAACGCACTTCACCTCCTCTCTTCTCTCGGACGACATCGACGCGGAATCAACCGGAAGGAACGGCCAAAGAATAGAATCGGCGTTCTTGCGTCTTCGCCCTCCAGTTCCGCGCCAGCAATGGATTTCGCTGGGCCGGCAGCCGACTCTACAGCCAATGCCGAAAGATGAGGAGGACTGCAGTACGCCACGAACAGCGGGCGAAACCGCCGAACATCTCAGCGCGGCACAACCAACATCAGCTTTCTCGCCACCAGGTCCTTTTTAGGGCCACCAAAAACACTAGAGTGTACGATTGGCGCCATTTGTCATGCGGCAAGCCTTTTGTCCGGTGACAAGTGGCGCCCAATGTGGGGCGACGATCATCTTGCAGATGCAAGATCCAGCCACGCCAGCGAGCTACCAGCTGACACACAAAACAACATGGCGCCCAACAAACACCTCTACAAGATTCGGAGAAGAGCAGTAGGCTGTCTACCGGAGAGCATTCAAGACCCAGGAGAGTTGTGGCAACAGCGATTTTTTTTTTTTTTTTTTTTTTTTTTTTTTTTTTTTTTTTTTTTTTTTTCCCCTCTGGGCTGTGCGGTTGTGCGTCGCAGAGACAAACCGCTCGGGATCTGAGTTCCGAGCTACCTTCCGGAACTCCTGCCTCGTGCCCCTGCCCAAGTAGGGCGTGTGCTCTATAGCAGGCCGATTCTCGGCTGTTGTGCTAGCCTACACTAGCGCAGTATACACCGAGGGCGTTTCCACGAATCACCGGACGTATACGGTACCTTCCCAGCCCAGCCACTAGAGGATTGTCTGGGAACCACGCCGCACGTGCATAAAATTTGCGTGCAAGCTGCCTGAATGTGTCGTCTAAGGAGCGGACGCCAAGTCCTCTCCTTAGAAGGCGAGATGAAAAGCGACGGGGGACTTTGGCCGCTAGCCGAAGACCCCTGGTCGAGGACGCTCTGCAACTTCTTTTTATGCATTGTGGCGAGGTAACCCCATTCCGGATAGGCGTAGGTAATGACCGGCAGCAGATACACGCCGACGATCATCCTGCCCAATTTCCTGGTCATGGCTGAGCTGATCAGGAGTGGAAACAGTGCGCACAGACGAGTGGATGCTCGCTGAGAACTGTCTGCGCGTGGGTACACCAGGTGAGCCGAGGTGTAATCCAAGGTTCTTGACCTCTTTAGACCAGCGCAAGTGCGCTCTGCCGATACGTAACTGCCTAACAGGGTTCTTCCGTCGCTTAGAGAATTCGACGGCTACACTCTTGGTAGCGTTGAGTTGCACTCCCCCAATTCTCAGTCCAGTCCACGAGCGTGTCGAGCTGGCGCTGCAGTCGTTGGACGGCCCTTTCCACATGACGATCGGCCGTAAATACGGCCATGTTGTCCGCAAAGAGGGCCATCTGGACTCCAGGCTGTCTTGGCACTTCGTTGACGTAGATCGAGAACAGAAGGGGGCCTAGAACACTACCTTGAGGGATGCCGGCTGTGATTCGTCTCTCGGAAGAGACTGAATCTCCAACTCTCACGCAGAAGGTCCTCTCCGTCAGAAAGCTAGCAACCAGATGGAGGTAGCAGTCCAGGAGCTGGACTTCCCTAAGCTTGAATAATAGGCCATCATGCCATATGCTGTCGAAGGCTTTTTCAACATCTAAGAAACAGCCAACGGTTCTCTCCGACACCCGGCTTCCGTGACGCTTTCCACCATTCTCATCAGTTGATGAGTGGTCGAATGCCCCACACGAAAGCCGAACTGTTCGGGGACCAGCACGTCAAAGTTGGTTAGATGTTCTCGTACACGACGCTGCACGAGGCGCTCAAAAACTCTGGACGTAGCGGAGAGTAGGCTGATAGGCCAGAGGTGTTCAGAGCGGGTGGTATCCTTCCCCTGCTTCGGGATCACGATGACTGTCGCCTTTTGCTATTTCTTGGGAAAGTAGGCCACTCTGAGACACGCGTTGAACAAATCAGTCAAGAATTGAACTCCAGGCTCGGGAAGAAGTCGTAGAGCGGTGTTCGTAACACCGTCCGGGCCTGGAGCTTTTCTTGGCTGAAGTTCAGCGAGCTGATCTGAGACCTCTTCCAAAGAGATGGGTTCGGGCTCCGCCGTGATCGGAAGAGACAGAAAGTCTTCCACAGCCATCTCGACTTGTTCGTCGAATCCTCCGGGCGACCCAGGAGTCGTCCGAACGGTCCAACAATGGCGGGGAGTGGAGGTCGTCGCCTCCGTCCCGTCAATACAGTAGGTATTCTGTACGGGTGACTTTGCGGGTCCACATCCCCCGTTCGAGCCACAGCGAGTTCCCAACAGCTACGTCGGAATGCCTTCAGACTGCCACTCAGTCGTCCGATGAGCCGATTGTATGCTGCCTTATCGGCTGGATCACGGGTCCTCTGCCAACGTTTCCGGAAGTAATTCCTCTCGCCAGCGATAAGAGAGACTTCCTCAGGGATGCGTTGGTAGTCAGGCGTGAAACCAGTTCGCGTACGTGAAGACACGCCTATAGCTGAGATGATTGCCTCTTCGATTCCCGCTACTGCTTCGTCTAGGAGGCGAACAGAATTGAGTGGGGCCGCTGGCGGCAATCGACGGCACAAGGCCGGGCCGTAGCGATCCCAATCGATAACCTTCTTCTGGTCAGAATGTGCATAGGCGTGTTGGGTAGCGACGTGGACCAAGATAGGGTTGTGGTCGGATGTCAGCTCCGTAAGTGAGAATACCTCGACCGGACAGACAACTCCTTGGGTCACCACGATATCCAGAACATCGGGAGCCGCGTTAGGCAGTGTCGGAAAGAACGTGGGTTGCGCTGGACCAAACACCATCGCCCGGCGCGATTCAACAAAACTGAGCAAGCGCCTCCCGTTCGGAGTAGTCAAGCGACTATTCCAAACGCGATGCTTGCAATTCAGATCGCCGGCCAAAATTACCCTTCGGTGGGAATCGAAGATGACATCCAGGTCGCCGACAAGCAGTTCAGCTTGTGGAGGCTTATATGCTGAAACCACGAGGACGCCACCAAGAGCTCCGTCGACCTCAATGGCGGTGGCCTCTAGGTTGGTTAGCTGCGGCAAAGCGACACGATGATGACCTATGGAGGTCCTCACCGCGATCGCCGTGCCGCCTCCTCGTCGGCCAACTCGGTCATCCCGATAGACCACATAATTTGGTAATCGAAACCGGTTCGCCGGGGTCAGGTGGGTTTCAGAGAGGAGAAGTACGTCGGGTTTGAACCGAGCCAGGAATTCTAGAAGGTCGGAATGCTTGGAACCGATGGAGTTAGCATTCCAGGCTATGAGCGAGAGATCTCGTTTAAGGGCTCGGTTGATAGAAGACCTATGACTTCGCAGGCTTCCACCAAGAGCATGAATCTCTCAGTTGGGTCAGCAGTTTCCAGGCGGTCTCAGATGGACCTGAAGGTGGATGCGACTTTCTTGAAGTTGTAGCCAGACAGAAAGTCGCGGACGAACTGTGCGTCATCGGATATGACGGACTGGGCGGTTTGCCTGGAAACTGAGGCCGTGTAAGAGCAACCAGGTTTTACGGCAGATCGGGTCATGGTGGAAGCCACTAGACCATGGGCAGACGGTTTTGAATTAGCGACAGGAAAGTACGCTGTTGCGCTTCGTCGGACTTATCCCGGGAAGCAGGACTTTTCTTGGGCTGTGGGCAGGCAGGAGCTCGGGGCCGAGCATCCGGTGTGGTTATCCCTTTGTTTTTGGTTTTTGTGATGCCTGCTCGCAGAAATCACGGAGGTGGCAGTGGTGGTGAGGCTACCTCTGCTTCAGAGGCGGGAGTTGGAGGTTCCACGGAGGTGGAGGGTTGATTCTCTGGCTCCATAACCGAGATGGCGGCTACAGGGCTAGTCTCTGCTACAGAAGGCGACGCAGTACGTTTTTGTGCCTTTGTAGGGGCTGGAGGTGGAGCCGGACAGGGCACGTGCTTGGCCGGTTGTGCCTTTGGTTGCGGCCTAGCCTGTGTTTAGGGTGCCTCTGTGGTTGGGGCTGCAAAACTGGCTGCCTTGGCTTCGGGAGGGGCCCCTGCGGCTTTTGCTTCCGCAGGAGCTATGCCTTGTAGACCGGGCAGTTAATATTATTGGCTGCATGGCCTTGGCCACAATTTATGCAGCAAAAATTGGACTTGTCTGTCACAGTGCAGGCCTGCGTTGAATGTCCCAAGGAACAACATAAACAGGCCGGGGCACTGCGACAGATGTCGGTATGATGGCCGAACCTCGGGCACTGGTGGCACTGCGCGAGCTTGCCCAGGGGACGACTGGATTCCAGCCTGACGCGGAAGCCAAACAGCCGCATCAGTTGGAATATCTTGTCTGCGGCCTCGCCCTTCTCGAGCTGGAGACGGACGAGCGGGAGAGGTACTCGTGTTTCTGAGTTGGTGAACAGGCGAAAAATTGCCTGCACCGGGTACCCGAGTTCTCGGAGTTCCAAAAGGATCTCCTGGGGATCTGTATGCGCGTCAAGCCCACGCAGAATTACTGACAAGGGCTTGACTCGCTTGGGAGAAAAGGTATGGTATTGCAGGCTGTGTGCCTGCAGAAAGGCCTCGACCAAGCGATGGTCCTCGAGCTGACGGACGACAATCTTGACCATATCACTGCCAAGCAGTTTCAGATCAAGCTTGTCGGCCGACAGACCGTGGGCCGCGATCAGCCGCCTCTATAAGGCGGCGACATTGGACACCCCGTGGCCGACAGGGGCGGCGCGCGACTAACTGCGGCAGCAGCCGGAGCTGCTACCGAAGCAGTCGGAACCACGGCCTGTTGGCCCTGAGAAGGCCCGATGTCCATGGTCGAGGTCCGAGAGGATGCGGATCCGGTAGAATAGGTCCTCTTCGGTTTCTTAGTCGGACGTCTACGCCGACCAATGGTTGCGAATTCGTCCGACTCGTCCACCGGGAGAGGGGGAAGCGGATTCGGGAGAGGATCATCCGTATCCATCGCCCGAGGCGATTCAGGCGAGTCGCCCACGTGGGGCAAGGCAGAGCTGAGCAACTCGGCACTTTGAGCCGTTGCCCGTAGTAGGCATGCTGGCCAGGTGCGGCTGTCGGGCACAGACTGCTAGGCAGTCACCGCCAGATACCAGGGATCTCGGGTCCAGCCGAAGCCGGGTTACCCGCGCGACTTCCCTGCTCACGACGATGCGGGAGGAGCTGGGTTAACGACCAGCTTCGTTGAATACCAGTCCTTACCAAGACTGGTGTCCACTGGTCCCTTTACCCCGGCGATATCCAAGCTCGCTTACCACTGGTGGGGGCTTGCAAGGATCGTCCGGGGCAGCACTACCTAACAGTCGCGAGCAGGTTAGGATTTACCAGCGATTCATTACGTCTGCTCTCCGGTACCAGCAACACAGCGCATGACACCTGAAGAATATGAGGCGAGCCAATCCGGCATCAGCATTCGGAGCGAGCCAATCAGTGATCCCGGTTGGTTAATAAAACCCGGGCCGGCAGAAAATTTTGGGCACTCTTCATCGCCACGCCATCGGACGCACTTTACCTCTCTCCTCTCTCGGACGACATCGACGCGGAGTCAGCCGGAAGGAACAGCCGAAGAATAGAACCGGCGTTCTTGCGTCTTCGCCCTCCAGTTCCGCGCCAGCGATGGATTTCGCTGGGCCGGCAGCCGACTCTACAGCCAATGCCGAAAGAAGAGGAGGACTGCAGTACGCCACGAACAGCGGGCGCAGCCGCCGAACATCTCAGCGCGGCACGACCAACGTCAGCTTTCTTGCCACCAGGTCCTTTTTAGGGCCACCAAAAACACTAGAGTGTACGATTGGCGCCATTTGTCATGCGGCAAGCCTTTTGTCCGGTGACAGTCATATTAAACACAATAATGAAATTATATACCACTCCTTTTTAATTCTATTTGTCTGTAAGGTACTAAGTATCACACACTTATATTATTATACTTTTTAGATTTCTATGAAAGTACTAACATTCAGTAAAGTCAGTGCCCTCAAGTCATTTAAGTATTTTATAGGAAGCAACATACAAAAGATTCCATGGGCACTACTTAAATTTATAAGTCATAATTCCTCTATTTAATTTCTCTCTGTACAACATACACACACACACACACACACATGCACACATGCATGAGCTTTCCATCTTATGTTGGCACTGTTCAACAATATTCACAAGCAATGTTGACATTAGATAATCACCCGTAAGCCTAGCTTAATGTCACACCAACACTTGTTGGCTATGAATGCTGATGGTAACCATCTGAAGTGGGCGTGTAAGAAATTAAATAGAAGTGAGCAGGCATTTGGCTAGAGCAGACAATGACAAATGACTATAGAGGCTGTTAGATTGGAAATCAAAAAACCATACAAGTTTCTATAACAACAGCCCTCTGTAAGGATGTCTGGTTAAGTGTTGTGGTACTGAGAACTGAAGATTTACTCTGGAGAAAAATTATTGAAAAATTACAGGAAAACCATTCACACATGTAACGGGACATTTTGGGCCTATTTTTGGGGTAATAAAGAAATTTGTATTTTTTTAATAAAACAAATAACATTTTTTTACTATGATAGGGACAAAACGTAAACAAAGGTATATTTATTGTTAGCGACAGTGGTAGCGGCAGTGGTAGCACTGCTGGTGACATTATAAAGGAAAATTATTGAAGCGAGTTAAACAACCAACGAAACTGTGCCAAGGTCAGACAATGACACACAAAACAGCGTAAACAAATTATGTAACTGAACATCAGGCGATGTTACGTCAGAGCCTAGCCTAACGGTGGAATGCAGTTGGCGTAGTAATACAAACTTAAAAACAATGAGAATTGGTCATACAACCACGGCGACTTTATAAAATAGTGCCATTGGCCTAGCCCCAGTCTAAATTCAACACTCGCGCGAGTGACAAGTACAAGGTTCCGGAACGTAAATCGCGGGCGCCCGCAGTACAGAAAAATGTGGTATAAAATCGAAATTTATGCGTAAATAATGTAAATGAACAGTTTTCTTGATACAATGACAGTTTCGGAGATGTAAAATTATTCATTAACGTAAAATGTGTGTGTGGAGAAATGCGACGTTGTCTGGACTCAAACTCAGCTAAGTAGTCTACAAGAATGAAAACAAAATTTTCAATTATGATTTAAATATTCAAAATTGTAATATTCACATTTAAAGATTTTCACGATTAATAGAGAGCTCTTAGAATCCTGGGGTAGATATGTATGTGTGTGTGAGTGAAAGCGCTGGTTTCCGTTGTGTTAGTTAAGTTAAGTATTAAGCGAATTATTTTGTATTTATATTTCCTGTTTTATTTTGACTATTGCTGAACAAATTATATTCAACTTACTAATGATCCATTTTATGTCTATATTTTACTTGAATTACTATGGGAACAAAATGTAAAAGAGGGAGAAAAGAATAATTTGTTTGATAAAATTGAAATACCAATAAATTTTAAATCATGGGAAACAATATAAAGTTTTCTTTATTTTGAACAACCAATTCTGATCTCCTGTTCACCGAAAAGAACCCGAGAAAAAAATGGTAAGTACAAATTTTTTTGTTCTGTTTCTTGTAATTAATAAATACAAGATGGCGCCCGAAGACATTCTAGACAGTAAACAGTGAACAGTAACCTTAGAATCAGTTCAATTAATTTATCAAGAAAATGATACAGCACAATTGGCTTCCGAACTTAGGGACATTTATATAAAAAATATTTTTTTTATATAAATATAGGCCTACTTGGGAGAACAGAATGGTTGTTTAAGGTAACTAAAAAATGTGTAAACATAAGTAGTAAGGTTATAATATGATTGATAGATGTGTATTATAAATAAGTAAGAATTAAATAAAATGATGAATACTAATGAAAATATTAACAATGAAGTCAGTTTCACTGATAGTCAAACTGAAAGTCAAATAAATAGCAATTTAAGCGAGACTGAATCGAGAATAATGGAAGGCGTAAAGAGTCAATCGACGCCGACCTCAGTTAAGAAAGAGAATAATAGTGATATGATGAGTATGATGCAGTTATTGTTGAATAAATTTGATAGCAAATTTGATGAACTTAAAACAGAAATTACTAAAGTACAAATCAATTGTGAGAGTAACTATAACAAATTGAAATATGAATTAAATGAAACTTTGAGTCATTCATTAAAAAATATAAATAACAGAGTTGACAAAATAGAGAGTAATGTGGGGGAAAAATTTGATAAACAAAGACAAAAGGTAATTGATAAGTTTGAATGTAAAACAGAGGATAATTATAATGATATGGGTAAAAACGTAGTAGTAGAAAGTGAGTTAATAAGTGATAATGATAATGTTGAAAATAATGAGAATAATTGTAATGTATTTGAAGAATTAGTATCGGAGGTCGATACGATGAAAATAAGTAATGAAAATACTGATGAATGTGTAGAATGTGATTATGAGATGTTAATGTGTGTTAATGAGTTAGAACGAGAGTGGAAAAATAGTATAGTGATAGAATGTGGGCAGAGGGTAAATTTTTCCATTAATTTTTCTGAACCAGAGTGTTCACAAATATTGTTTTTGAAGGGCAAGAGACCCGTATTGGTAGATGAATTGAAGTGTATATTGATGTTGTATAATGTTGTACCCTCTGTCTGTAATAATTGTGAGTGTGTGATGTGGTGTTATGAAGAGACAGAGTTGTGTATTGAGAGAGAGATAGAATTATATAAGTTAAAAAGAAATTATGATGAATTGAGAAAAATATTAGAAGGGGTGAATATAAGCAATATAAAATACTTACCTGTTGAAAGAGAGATAGAGAATTATTTTGATGATATCTTTATAAACAATGAACACTTACCTGATGTAATAGTAGAGGAATATAAAAAGGATAAAATAACTTACCTGACGTTGACCAATAATACTGATGGAGACTGGACAATAATAACTTATGTTGACAAGATTTATGAAATATTAATAGGGAATAACCCTATAAATTATAATGGCATCATGAATGAAATAAAGTTAATGGATTATTATAATAATAATAATAACAAATTGTGTGTGGATAACAATGATGCATGTTACAAATATATTAGATATCTATATGACGATGGAGGTTGAACTAAAATATGAGTGTATGGACATTGTTAAATATTGTAAATTTTGGTAATGACCTTGCAGACCTGGACAATGAAGTGTGAAAAAATGAAACAGTTAAAGACAAAAGTTTGTAAATATATTTGTAGTGAATTCAATTGTGCGTATTGTAAGATGTTAGGTAAACAATGTGTATATGTATTAGAAAATGTTGTGAGAATAATAATAATATTATTAATATTTTGCAGTCTAAATAAATAATAAAAATAAATATGAAGACAATAATTGATTTGTAAATTTTTGATAATAATTGAAATACCGTATTTTCGCGTGTACCACGCGCCCTCGTGTAACACGCGCACCCCTTATTTTTAGGTCCTACAAAAAAAAAAAAAAAAAATCGCGTATTCAAAAATGTGAAAAAAAATCATATACCGGTATTTGGAATAGTATTACCATATATCTATTGTAAGGGAAAAACTGTAATAACTAATGAAATAAACGTCAAGTTACTTTTTTTGTTACACTAACTTACGGATTTATTTTTATTACAAGTAAATAATGTATGTTTATTACAATGAAAATTAATATTTATTACAACTAGATACAGTAATTAGAAGCGAAGGTTACAGCAATCGTTACAGAACCAGCCGTAATTGTAAATTCGGGTTTGCCAACCTAAAGAAAATTAAGAGTGCATTAGAACAGTACATCAATGAAAACGAACACAGTTATAAACCCAAGGGATACCGGTATGTTTGATGTAGTTTATGAAAATTTTTTACTAGTGTCTTACCTGATTTTCATTCGTCGTTGCTACTGTCGAATGGGGAGTCTTCATCAGAAGCAGACTGCTACTGTCGAATGGGGAGTCTTCATCAGAAGCAGACGCTGCCTCATCTTCACTAACGAACAGTTTATCGTCTTCACTGCCATCCAAGGCGTTGGAAATGCCAGTTTTTTTGAAACTTTTCTTTATTAAGTCTTCTGGTATACTGTCCCATGCTTTGATGATCCAACTGCAGATCAGCGTCAGTGATGGCCTTCGGAGTCTTCCTGTCGGCGTCAGCTCGTGTGGTGCAGTACTCATCCACTGGGTGTACATTTTTTTTAACTGGCACTTGAAGGGCTTATTTATGCACACATCAAGTGGCTGGAGCATCGAAGTCATTCCACCTGGAATAATCACTTGTTCAGTCTTTGTTTCTGATAAAACTTTCTTAACGTCGTCAGTCAGATGGCCACGAAAACTATCCATAACAAGCATCCCTGGGCGTTTTAATAATGCTCCAGGTCGCCGATTCCAAACGCGCTTTATCCAGTCAGGCACTAACTCATTGTCCATCCACCCTTTTTCTTGAGCTTTCATTATCAAACCTGGTGGGAAACTTTCATTTTTTGGAAGGTTTTTCCGCTTCAAGATTACATAAGGAGGCAGTTTCTTTCCATCGGCTAAAACAGTAAGCATTACAGTGCACCGTTGTTTCTCGCAACCAGCTGTACGAATTTTTACAGTTTTGTCACCAACTTTATTTACTGTCGTATCCACAGGCATCTCGAAACAAACTGGAGTTTGATCCGCGTTGCCGATCTGGCATAGTGGATAATTGTTCAGTTTTCTTAACTGAATTACGTAACACTGAAAACACAAGAGTTTATCAGTGTACGCCTCTGGTAAATGTTGAGATATCGTTGTTTTCCATCGAACAGAAAGGTGACTTCTTTTAAAAAACCTTTGAAGCCATCCCCTGCTTGCTTTAAACTCATTTATGTTAATATTCAGCTCCTTCGCAATCTTAATTGCCTCTATTTGGCACATTTCTGTGGAAACAGCATAACCATATTGACGCTTATCATCTATAAACGCTGTAAGTTTAACTTCTAGTTGAGGATATTTTGCAGCTTTACCTCGAAAAGCTCTTTTCTTTAAAGGAGCTTCCGTTAATTTTTCTTTTTTCTTACGCCAGTCTCTGATACACGATTCCGGCACGTCGTATATTCGGCCCGCTGCTCTATTTCCTATTACCTCTGCTTCGTTTATAATTTTTAACTTCTCTCCGGCAGTAAACGAACGCAATCTTTTCCCACATTCCATTGTAAAACGAAACAACACCTTGATAAATTAAAAGAACACAAAACACAAACGAAGACAAATTGTTTAAAATGATATGATACAGTACGATATACCGTAGTAATTACGATTGCCGTAAATTCGATATTGAATAACGTAAATACCGTAACACAATAAACATTTGGTGAATACCGTAAAACACTTCAAAACACAGCTTACGTTTTCACAAACCGGTACAGAACGAACCGAATTTTAACAGTAGACTGTTAGAAACACTATGAAATGCTACCTGCTATTTTGCAGTGGGGGTTGAAAGTGTTGTCTGTGCAATGCTTTAGTCAAGGTCAATATCCGCCCGATGTACGGTACATAGTAGTGACTGAGGTTTGAACAGGAATTGCGGTAGCATAAGGTCAATGACCACTCTGATGAAGATTGGCAAGTTAGTTTCCTCGTGTAACACTCGCACCCCATTTCTACGAAATATTTTTTGGTAAAAAAGGTGCGCGTGGTACACGCGAAAATACGGTATGTTGTGTTTTCATAATCAATTGAAGTAAATAATTTGAGATGTTTCAATATTGTGATTGAAGGTTATATGTTTGAATTTTTATAATGAATTTAAATTATTTGATGAGATTTCCATTTGATAACAATGAATAAATAAATGAAGGTTAAATGGTTTAGTTTGTGGAATAGCATAATGGTTAAAAATAAATAGATTAATAATAGATTTGGAAATTTTGAAAATCTAATTGCAGCACAGGATAAATAATGAAATGATGATATATAAAAAAGTTAATGAAAAATTTCAAACAAGAAGGTTTATAAGTTTTTATATAAATTATTTAAAGGAGAATTGTTTGTTTAATGTAACAATGCTAATAATCCAAGTTAATGTCTATTTGTTTATTATGTTATGTTAAGATGTGTGTGTGTGGCAGGGAGGTTATCCAGGGGGGTAACGAATTAGAAATTTGTTATATTTTAATAATGATGACTTGCTACTAAATAATTTTGTTTTGATTTGAAAAATAGATGCACTACATACTTCCTATATTGTGTTTATTATGTCTTATTGTGTTAATTGCATGTTGTATGTTAGGAATAAGGATTATAAAAATATAATAATATGTTTTCAATGTGTTTATAGATTTTAAAATAAAATGAAATAAAGTTGTGATAGTTAAAATTTTCAATGGGTTGCAAAAGATAGAAGTTGGGTGATGAATATTTGTGGGACATATAGATCTGTCCAAATTGAAGTCAAAGTTAAAGGAATAGTAGAGATGAAAATAATGTAATGTTGTTTTGAGTTAATGTATGTTATAGAATTTTGAGAAGTATTGATGCTGACACAGTAGTAAGGGAGAATATATGTAGAGTTTTGATTGATATATTGTTGTTTATAATTGATGATGTTATTTTGTTGTAGTTGTAGTAAGGTAATAAGATTGAGATTTTTTGGGGATGGCAATTTTGTAGTAGGGGGTAGTGTAATGTGGGAGTCCGCAACATAATGATAAGTTGGGACGGGATTAGGAACGATTTTAGTGGAAAGGGGTTGCCTTAGGTAGAATCCAGGAACCAGATAAGGGAAATGAGTTTTGGGGGGGGAACACGTATCCTAAGTACAAAGGGTTAAGTATTTTTTTTTTATATTGAGAGAAGGTGGCGAATTGAGTTAAAGTAGTAAGTAGTTAGAGGTAGAGAAGGGTTAGTAGATTTTTGGTAGAGAGGGGTGTCATACTAGTTAAAGATTTTGTAAGGGAGCGTTAGAGTAATAAAAGGGGTAAGGTTATGGGTAAATGCCAAGTTGATAAAGTGAATTATAATGAATAACGTAGAATCACCCAAATTAATGAAAGGGAATAATAAATGAAATGATGTGTAAAACGAAAAAAAAAAAAAAAAAATTTTGAGAAACGAATTAATAAAAGTAAAGGGAGTTTAAAAGGTCATTTTATGATTTTATATGCAAATTTAATGATGTAAAGTGTGTAAATTTTTAAATACAAATTGTTTATTTTAAGATAATAATAACCATGTGAATTATGAATGTACTATGTTTTCTTATGTTATATTGTGTTTGTTAGTGTAAGAGAATTTTATGAATTTAAGACATTTTTTTTATGCAAATTGGGGATAAGAGAAATGTGTAATATGGTAATGGGAAATGTTTATTTAAATTCTGATGGGAATCAGGGCAATAATTTTGAATTTTGGGATAAAAGTTAACAAGGGAAAGTAGATAGAATGAGATTATGGAAGTTTAAAATGGGTATCATGTTGCTGTTAGGTATTCTGATATATGTTAGAAGTAAGTAAAAAACAAAACCAGTGCTTCTTAGTGCAAACCAGCATCGCTAGGGGGAAACAGATCAGTTGGGGATATGATGTTGTATAAGGCCACTAGTTGATATTTGATTTGTTGTTTCAGTGTTTGGTGATGCTGTGGCGGCGAACCTGAGCTGGCCAGCGCGTCAGAGCAGGGGCGTTAAGTATCTGTCTGACTCTATGGTGTTGGGATCTCGATAGAGAAGTCCAGTAGTGTCATTCAGGTGCGGTTACAGTCACCGGACCAAGGGTGAGTTAATTATATTTTTTTTGGTAAACCATACAGGGGGTTGTGGCGACATATCCTGGCTGATCCCTTTAGCAAGTATGAATGTGTCAATGAGATTTTTCATGCTTCGGCATAAAATATCTCATTGAGGGGGTATTGTAACGGGACATTTTGGGCCTATTTTTGGGGTAATAAAGAAATTTGTATTTTTTTAATAAAACAAATAACATTTTTTTACTATGATAGGGACAAAACATAAACAAAGGTATATTTATTGTTAGCGACAGTGGTAGCACTGCTGGTGACATTATAAAGGAAAATTATTGAAGCGAGTTAAACAACCAACGAAACTGTGCCAAGGTCAGACAATGACACACAAAACAGCGTAAACAAATTATGTAACTGAACATCAGGCGATGTTACGTCAGAGCCTAGCCTAACGGTGGAATGCAGTTGGCGTAGTAATACAAACTTAAAAACAATGAGAATTGGTCATACAACCACGGCGACTTTATAAAATAGTGCCGTTGGCCTAGCCCCAGTCTAAATTCAACACTCACGCGAGTGACAAGTACAAGGTTCCGGAACGTAAATCGCGGGCGCCCGCAGTACAGAAAAATGTGGTATAAAATCGAAATTTATGTGTAAATAATGTAAATGAACAGTTTTCTTGATATAATGACAGTTTCGGTGATGTAAAATTATTCATTAACGTAAAATGTGTGTGTGGAGAAATGCGACGTCGTCTGGACTCAAACTCAGCTACGTAGTCTACAAGAATGAAAACAAAATTTTCAATTATGATTTAAATATTCAAAAGTGTAATATTCACATTTAAAGATTTTCACGATTAATAGAGAGCTCTTAGAATCCTGGGGTAGATATGTATGTGTGTGTGTGAGTGAAAGCGCTGGTTTCCGTTGTGTTAGTTAAGTTAAGTATTAAGCGAATTATTTTGTATTTATATTTCCTGTTTTATTTTGACTATTGCTGAACAAATTATATTCAACTTAATAATGATCCATTTTATGTCTATATTTTACTTGAATTACTATGGGAACAAAATGTAAAAGAGGGAGAAAAGAATAATTTGTTTGATAAAATTGAAATACCAATAAATTTTAAATCATGGGAAACAATGTAAAGTTTTCTTTATTTTGAACAACCAATTCTGATCTCCTGTTCGCCGAAAAGAACCCGAGAAAAAAATGGTAAGTACAAATTTTTTTGTTCTGTTTCTTGTAATTAATAAATACAAGATGGCACCCGAAGACATTCTAGACAGTAAACAGTGAACAGTAACCTTAGAATCAGTTCAATTAATTTATCAAGAAAATGATATAGTACACACACAAGTCACAGATGAAAATGATCAAAATCTGTGAGTGAGTGTATGTGGGGCATGCTCTCTCTCCCTCACACACACACACACACACACACACACACGTGCGTGTGCAGGCATACACGTGTGCAGCATATGTACACACACAGACACACAAACACACACACACAAATATATATAGTTTCCTAAAAACTCATCTCAGGTACGTTTATTGTTATATATTTTTTGTATAATTGTGTGCCACTTGAAATATATTCATATACTTTTTTATAGAATTTTTCTTATTTTATGTCTTATAAAAATACGTATTTAAATATGTTCATAATAACTGGACACATAAATGTGAGTTGACAAATATTTCAAAAATTACATAAATTTACAATAATTGTAAATTATTCACAATTTGTAAATTGATAATAAAATTATATCAATTATATACAATTGTATCAATATAATACAATTTATGTCAAGGGTAGTTCTAAATCAAAGTTTCAGTTTAACTTAAGAAATGTGAAGGTACACCCACCAAAAAGCCATGATCACCTCAGCGACCATGCAGGAACTACTCAAACACCTTTGAAATTGACTGGCAAGAGAGATATGGGGCAATGTTTTTCAGGGAGCATACGCAGCTTGCATGGTTTGGGAATCATGACTATCTTTGCACATTTCCACAGGCTGGGGAGGTAATGAAGCCACAGACATCTATTAAACAGCTTGTGAACTAGCAAGATGAGGCTGGGGGAATCATCAGGGGTGGGAGAAGTATCCAGAAAGGAAGTCTGCAACCACGGCCGAGTGTTTGGGATCGCACACGCCTCTGTGGACAATAAATTGCTTCTCCATGGAGTCGGCAAAGATCCAGAGATTGAAGGGGATGGCAGGTCCTTCTTTTGCCAACAAGTCAACTTGCAACCTACCACACAGATCTGGGCCAGACTTCCAGAGACTCGAGGTACGAGTCCCAATGCTCTGCTGTGGTATCACGCAGAATCTGCTTGACAAGGTCAGATTGTGCATCAACCTCCGTTTTACAGCAGGGTCCCAGGTTTGCTGCCATCAATGGTGGAGCTCACGCAGTTTGCGGATGGCTAGGATCACCTCTTCTGAAGTTGAGATCCTCTGTTAGTCTCAGAGACTTGATAAGTGTTTTTGTCCATAGCAGACGTGACGATTTCTTGAAGATAGCTGGCCAAGCGGTCCGCATCAGCCTGGGTGGCGATCGGAGCTGGCGGGTCAAAAGGCACTGTTTGGTGGAATTCGTCGTGGTAAGAGCTCAATTGACTCTCTTCAACACAGTGGGGGGGTTGGAGAGGTGAGTCCGTGAGCTGAACCGTGACAAGTATCAGGTTGTGATCAGACGAAAGATCTGACATAACTTCTACTATGATGGGACAGGCCAGGTCCTTGAGAACAACAATGTCAAAAATATCCACAAGTCCACAATTGGGAACATGGGTCAGTGAGGTAGGACCAAGAACGTAAACGTTACGGGATGAAACTGACCCTAACTGTAGAGCGAGCAGCCAACAGGTGTGACACAGCTGTTCCACAGGGGATGCTTAGAGATGAAGTCTCTGGCAGCAACAGTGGAAAGAGAATGGTCGAGGAGGGTGTCCCACTCCTCTTGCAGTGGGGGTCCGTCACACCCAGGCGGGAGGTAAGTCGAAAACTGGCAGGGAGA
Source organism: Magicicada septendecula (assembly GCA_034769895.1). NCBI lineage: Eukaryota > Metazoa > Arthropoda > Insecta > Hemiptera > Cicadidae > Magicicada > Magicicada septendecula. The sequence goes on along the minus strand of JAWRYS010000913.1, from coordinate 21,481 downwards.
AATTAATTTATTCAATAGGATTTGACATGCTGGACTCCAAACCAATCAGAATTTAGCTGGTCTGTGATTGGCTAGGATAACTGAAGTTATATAGGGAACCTTGTTTTCTGACTTTGGTTATTGCTTACTCCTCAAGGTGAGGAGTGAGTAGGTGAGGCGCATTCTGCCTGTCATCCTTGAGAATGTTTTCTCACTTTTTACTTGTTCATCAGAAGAAAACTGACTTCATATAAATGTTCCTTCAGCTTCCTGAACAGGTGGAAATCACAGAGCACCAGATCTGCATTGTAAGGGGGGTGCTCAAGAGTTTCTCACCCCATCCTCCTGATTTTTTGAAGTTTTCTCTCAGCAGTATGGGGAGTTGCATTGTCAGTATTCCAACTGTTTTCAGCGAATAGTTTCCCGTAATTTGTGTGATGTTTCAATGTAACAGTCTGCGTTAATTGTTGCTCCTTTGTGAATTAAATTCACCAACAACAGTCCCTTCCTGTCAATAACTGACTGATGTAATCTCACCACAAACAACAACACAAACAGACAACCACTGCCTCCTACATTAGATAAGTCTAAATCTTGCAATAATTCCTTTTTTGTTCAACAAGGCAAACAGTCCTGGTTTAGAGCAACTACACATTCATCTGCTGATAGGGACTACACAACAGCAACTGTCACACTCCAAAACTTTTTTTCCATCAGTTCAAATTACAATTGAAAAATGAATTACAACTGATAAAGTAATGACCATATTTAGATAACAAATTTTCTCTATACATTGTACAAAGTAGTAAGGTCAGTATGCACTCAAGAAGTCCTACACAAATTTTGTAAATTAAAGATTACAAAAAAAAAGCTATTAAAAAATTGAGACAAGTTAAGAAAGTTATTACACATACATTTTTCAACATGTTGATTAATATTTTTCCTAATCATGTTCAATATACTAACACTGTTTTGAGAAGTTTCAAACATGTTTGTTGTTCTTGAACACTTCCATACTTTTCCCTGAATATAAACTGCAGCCAGTACTTCAACTTTTAAAGTTAGACTGCAGAAGAATATGAACATCAGAACAAAATTCATGAGAAATTTCAAGAAACTCGAAAATAACATCATAATTGAATGTTATATATTCTAGGGACTACATAATTGGAGATTAGATTATTCTATGTTCTTATGTTACGACCTTTTTATTCTACATGGGCTTTTATTTTAATGTATGGTACAATCTTCAATATACAACACAATCTTTAATCATTATTAATTTGTGTTTGCACTGATTTCAGTTATTATGAACTAATTAATATTTCTTCTTACAGTCATGGTTTTTAATTACAGCCTGCTCTTTTACAAAATTATTTATGGGCATTCCCAACTTAATATTTAAATGTGCCTAAAATTTCATTATTGGGCTTCACAACAGCTTTTTAAAAAATTACTATTTTTAAGACTCATTAGTAATTACCACTTGACCAAAATAGTAACATACACTGTTACTAATACTTTGGCATACTAACACGTTTATGTTGTTTTTCTGTATTGAATAAAATCTATTTAAACACATTCTAAACAAACTGTTAAAAAATATACTTTTACTAATGCAGAAACTTATTAACAATCATCTGTTTGTTACAAATAACTACATCAATGACATGTATTTATTCAGCTCCATATTTAATTACACACCAAAATAATCTGTCACTGGGCACACAATATACATAGACAAGCAAAAAAATATTTATTTTATAACTATAATGATAATAATTATAAATGACACTCTATATAATATTTTTTTAATTATACAAAACTACAAAGTACACAATTAAAATATACCTGTGAAAGAAATTCATATGCAACACTTTCATGATTTTCAAAATAAATTTGTCCAATTGCTAGTGCACCTTGTAGGAAGAGTCGTAATGGTAGTTCAGCTAATTCAGCTTTAATTAAAGCAGTGACAGTCTGATGGCAAAACTGGAATATCTTCTGACACTTCTTCTCCCACATTTCATCCTAAAAGAAACTGAATGATTAATTAAATCAAAATAAGTAATTAACGCAGTATTTTTAGACAATTTCACCAAGATTTTCATAGATTTTAGCTCAAATTCAACATAATTTTTATATAAATACATTGAATAGTTGAGAAAAAAAGTGTACTTAATAAAAAACAATTTACTCAGTACCTGAAAATAATATTTTTACAAAATATCAATCACTAAATAGACTACACAGAAAAATGAATAATAGACACTCATAAGCAGATTATCTTTTTACAAGACAATTGAATAACATAACAATATACTGTAATAACAAATGTGACTCAGCTTTCACAATAAACACCAATATCTCTGAATTGTTATCTATGTGTGTTCCATTAAGTGAGTGATTAATTAACAATAGAAAGCTAAAATCCACCTCTGCTAACAAGTTATGATTGGGTTAACTGAACTTCAATTAAAATACATTTTGGTGCTACTTCAAGAAATGATTTTCAGTTTGCAACAAGATACGCTTCAAAGCCAGAATCTGACTTCATCTTCTAAAACAGGTGTGCTGTAAGTTGTCTGACACAAGGCCAGAAGTTTCATGCCTGTAATGGTATCTTCATGGGATTAAATATTCTGGAGGTAAAACGGGAGGCCCTATCTCAGCAAAACGGTATTTGCATTAAATCAGGTGGAAACTTTCAGGTACTTGAGAAGTAAAGTCAATACGATGGAAAACGAACAGAAGATATTAAGCATAGACTAAGGAAGACAAAACTAAGGTTTAATGAAAAGAAAAAGTTTTGACGTCACGTAATATATGTGAAAGGATACGGAAAATAATTAGATGGATAAAGATAATGAAGAAATGCTGAGACTACTGAATGAAAAAAGAAGAATTTGTAAACCCATAAACAGGAAAAGGAGGCAGTGGATTGAGCAAACTATTTGTGAATGTAAAATGGTAGTATGTGGGATAATAATTGTGTATTATGTTGTGTATGTTACAACTGATAATATAAAATTAATGATGATAGCTTAAAGAGTTTTTATTTGTCACCCGACCCTGACCTAATCTGTGCTTGTGAGTACGGCTAAACAAACTTGGATTTCCCCGTCTTTTGGTAACTTTTTTTTTGCGTCTCCGTTGTTTGTGAGTAATGTGATACATGATACAGCTCCCATATGTCGTCTATCAAGTGTGGGTGGCAACCCTGGGTGTTTCTTTCTACTGTTTGTACCTTCACAAAGGGAGTACAATACATGTATTAAGTCACACTGTATACTGTACATTTTACAACAATAAATTATTCATTTTGTTTTTTCTACTGAGTAAATTGTGAATCTTTAATTTCACTCAAAGACAAAATTAAATGGCTGTACGGCAGCTATGTTACACTCCAGTTCTAAGATACTATGGTTATTTTACTATTCTGAGAAAGTGCGATGGATTAAAATTTTGAGCATCTAGTACTCAACACGAAAATATATTTTAAACATTTTTTCTTATTATATCTCATAATATTATTATATGTGCCACAAAACTTTCAGATAACAGTGTGTGTATTTTAATGTAGACACAGGAACTGTCAGTACAGACAAATTATCATAATTTCATGATACACAGAGCCATAAGTATATGTATACAGAGTAAGATATTTACTTCTTTTTGTAATGCATTATATTTGAAAGCCAGCTGGTAAGCCTGAAACACAAGTGGTGGTAATGTGTGCCTTATACGACGCCCACCTCCACCAAAATGTTTTCTGGCAGTACTCAGTATAAGATACTGTTGATCTGGAATATCAGAACGTAAGTGGTGAATAAATCTGAAAAAAAAAGAATATTTTCAATGCTTACCACATTTTGTAACACTGTTTTATACTGTTTTATATATCACTTGTTACTACCTTTATAACCCAAATAAGAACATCACACACACCATTTTATATACCTTATGTAAATCACACACACACACACACACACACACACACAGAGTAATAATTCTAACATTATATTCCAATGAAATTACTAACCTTCCAAGAAGTCCTTGCTCCTCAGCAAAGTCTTCAGGATCTTCATCTTCTGTTGGCTGATCTGGTTGGTCTTCAATCAAAGGTGATATCATTGATAATATGGTATCAACCTGATTAAAAATCACATTTCACTTTAACAATACCTATGTTCCTACACACAATTTTTGAACATTCAATCACAAATATACATACATTCAAGCTATACAGAATTAAACCAAAATAAATATTATCTTTCTGAAACCTAAACATTTCTCCAATTAATAGTTGGTACATTTATTTAAAAATGATGCCTATTACTCTTTCATCAGATATAAAAAATTAATTGTTATTAACATATCAAATATATTCATAAATGCTAATAAATGCTTTTACACATCAGATTGTAAAATGTTAAGACAATGAAGGTGAGCTGCAAGGCACACTTCTCTGTCAAGAGTCTGGTCTATTTCTTGTTTAAACTTTGCTGTCCAAATTCTTCAAAAATTTCATCTTTAAAAATGTTGATGAATAGTTTAGTAAAGTGAAAGGAGAGTGTAGGTAAGGATTTTGACATAATATAGTTTTCTTTTTGGTTAAAAAGCTTGCTTTCTCATTTTCAATAAATCTATAATGCCATGGAATGCACTGAAACTTGAATTCCTTCCTCACTGCCTGGAGATTTTACTGGGGATTAGATGCAGCATCCCTGGTTGATTATTGAAACTAAACCACTTTGCTTGTAGTGAAGGTGCAAACTAAACTAAGCACTAAACTAAACAAACTAAACTTGGCTTGTAGTGATAAAGTGAAGGTGCTGAATATTACATTTTGAAAATGTTTGGACGAGTTGTAGTTACAATGCTATGGTTATGGTTTCTTGCTTTCCATCAAAATTGTTGTGAAAAGGTCCTACACTAAGACAGAAGTTGAACAAATCACAGTGTATTCCAGCTTCAATGTTGCCATTCTTGTCTATCATTGATCCATCTGTTTAAGCATGCAACCAAACTTCTTTGGGATAATAGGTGTTTATTATTTCTGTGACTAGGGTTTGGATTTTATTTCCATTTGTTTCATCCTTTACCACTTTTTTTCCAACAAGTCTAGTTTATATTTCATGTCTAGGAAATCCAAAGTGATGATGGATATTAATGGATTTTCTTATGCATAAAGTAGGTTGTCTCTCTACAGTGTACCCTGTTTTAACATTAAATGACCTATACAAAACCCATGGATCTTCTCAATGAACTTTAACATATAATGCGTAAATTATGATTCATGAAAAACAAAGAAACAGAACTTCACCAAGGTTTACAATATGCAATTGAAAGAAAAAGTTAGTGCCATTTTTAATTTAATTAGCCAAGAAGCAACGTGTATTAATTCAAAACCCTTTGATAACAAAAAATTGTGATGGCTTTCACACCAGAGGCATACATCTGCTGCCTGGATACAAAATACATATTCATGATAAATTCATAGCTTTCATACTGAAGATGCATGTACCACAAAGCAATGCTGGAAGATCTGTCACTGATGGCTTGTTTATGAATAAGCAAGATGAGGATGCTATTGTTCTGATTCCTGTAGTCAGAAAACACACAAAGATGTTCTCACCTGTGGATGGGTTCATCCCTCCATCCTTCTTGGAAGGGCTTAAGGCAAAATTCTTCCATACTTTATCTTGTTCAGATTTATTGCACTCAATGGACACTGAGTTCTTCAGAATCTGACCTAGCATTTCTTAACACCAATATTGCATGGAAAACTGTGCTGTTGACAATGCCATGGGACCATTGCAGTGTTTCACAGTGATTCATTTGACCAGTGATTCACTGTATTGAAAAATTTAACACATGCTTCAACAGTGTCAGTGAACTTGGGTAAACTGCCATACAAGGTGCATGTCATAAAAAATGAACCAGCTGGTTCTCAACCTGTGTATACTGCTTGCAGCCTGGATGCATGATCTATGTGCATCTTTTGACTGAAAGTTTCAATTTGTTCAGTTGAGACGATTCAATTTGATTCAATGGGACAAATGCATCTGGTATGCAGGCTGCATGTGCAGCACAGTTTGTCTCTTTGGTGTGATAATTGCCTCAGCATTACCAAGTGAATGAAAGATTTCAAAACTACCCATAAGGTAATATTAAATATCGGTATGGAGAACCATACATGACTTCCATGTTCTAAGATTTATATTTAAAATCATATTCGAAATGAAATATTTCCATAGAAACTACGTCTTTCTACTTATTGCTTCAGCATTAACCACAGTACTGTGGTCACTAACGTATACCACCTCACGTTTTCGCAATCGATTTTCACCGATGATGGCAGTCGATGGTACTGCCGAAAAGTCTGGTTTTGCAGAAAACATTGGACTACGGCTAAAGAGCCCGGGAAGCAATTTTAACAAAAAAAACCTACTTCTTTGTTGCCGATAACGTAGTACACATATAAAAAATTCTCCCCTCCACCTTCAACTATAATTTTTAATAATAGAAAATTACACCCCACCCCGTTCACCTAACCTCTTTATTTATAGATATTTCATCTACGTTTCTACAGTGGATTACTATGAGCTTCTTATCAGGATACTTTATTTATAAAAATTAAGTACTTTACTCTTGTTAGATCATAAAATGTTTCAGGTAAACTACCCCTTTCTCTTAACCGATCTTCTCCAAAATCAATAGACCTTCCGTCCTCTGCAATTCAGGGATGTATGCAAAAAAATATTTGATTCTGTTTGAATGTGCGGCAGTTATCGTTCGTCATAACAAAAATTACCCTTTTTAAAACATAAAACGTTGCTGATAAACTACCCCTTCCCATAACCCATCTTCAACAAAATCAACAGACCTTGAGTTCTCTTTAGTTCAAAAAGGTATGGAAAAACCTAGTTGATTCTGTTTGAATTTACGGCAGTTATTGTTCGTCATATAAAAAATTACCCTTGTTAAAACATAAAATGTTGCTGGTAAACTACCCCTTTCCCTTAACCGATCTTCACCAACACCAATAGGTATTGAGAACTCTACAATACAGGGCTGTATGCAAAACATCATTTCATTCTGTTTGAATTTGCGGCTGTTATCATTTACCATAGAAAAAAATTACCCTTGATAAAAAACCGTTGCAGGTAAACTACCCATCTCCCTTAACCGATCTTCACCAAAAGCGAAAGGTCTTGAGTACTCTACAATTCAGGCCTGTATGCAAACAATTATTTGATCCTCTTTGAATTTACGGCAGTTATCGTTCGTCATATAAAAAATTACCCTTGTTAAAACATAAAATGTTGCTGGTAAACTACCCCTTTCCCTTAACCGATCTTCACCAACACCAATAGGTATTGAGAACTCTACAATACAGGGCTGTATGCAAAACATCATTTGATTCTGTTTGAATTTGCGGCTGTTATCGTTTACCATAGAAAAAAATTACCCTTGATAAAAAACCGTTGCAGGTAAACTACCCATCTCACTTAACCGATCTTCACCAAAAGCGAAAGGTCTTGAGTACTCTACAATTCAGGCCTGTATGCAAACAATTATTTGATTCTCTTTGAATTTACAGCAGTTATCGTTCGTCATAGAAAAAATTCCCTTGTTAAAACATAAAACGTTGCAGGTAAACTACCCCTTTCCCTTAACCGATCTTCAACAAAATCAACAGACCTTGAGTTCTGTATAATTCGAAAAGGTATGCAGAAGAGTAGTTGATTCTGTTTTAATATACGGCAGTTATCATTCGTCATAAAAAAAATTACCCTTGATAAAACATAAAATGTTGCAGGTAAACTACCCTATTCCCTTAACCGATCTTCACCAAAACCAACAGGTCTTGAGAACTCTACATTTAAGGGCTGTGTGCAAAATATTATATGATTCTGTTTGAATTTGCGGCTGTTATCGTTTGCCATATAAAATACCCTTGATAAAACAAAAAACGTGGCTGGTAAACTACCCCTTTCCCTTAACCGATCTTCACCAAAAACAATAGGTCTTTAGTACTCAACAAATCAGGGCTGTATGCAAAAACCTATTTGATTCTGTTTGAATTTGCGGCTCTTATCGTTTGCCATAGAAAATACCCTTTTAAAACATAAACGCAGGTAAACTACCCCTTTCCCTTAACCGATCTTCACCAACACCAATAGGTATTGAGAACTCTACAATACAGGGCTGTATGCAAAACATCATTTGATTCTGTTTGAATTTGCGGCTGTTATCGTTTACCATAGAAAAAAATTACCCTTGATAAAAAACCGTTGCAGGTAAACTACCCCTTTCCCTTAAGCGATCTTCACCAAAAATGATAGGTCTTTAGAACTCTACAATTCTGGGCTGTATGCAAAACATTATATGATTCTGTTTGAATTTGCGGCTGTTATCGTTTGCCATACAAAATACCCTTGATAAAACAAAAAACGTGGCAGGTAAACTACCCCTTTCCCTTAACCGATCTTCACCAAAAACAATTGGTCTTTAGTACTCAACAAATCAGGACTGTATGCAATAACGTATTTGATTCTGTTTGAATTTGCGGCTCTTATCGTTTGCCATAGAAAATACCCTTTTAAAACATAAAACGTTGCAGGTAAACTACCCCTTTCCCTTAACCGATCTTCACCAAAAACAAAAGGTCATGAGAACTCTACAATTCAGGGCAGTATGCAAAACATTATTTGATTATGTTTGAATTTGCGGCTGTTATCGATTGCCATAGAAAATACCCTTGTTAAAACATAAAACGTTGCAGGTAAACTACCCCTTTCCTTTAACCGATCTTTACCAAAATCAACAGATCTTGAGAACTCTACAATTCAGGGCTGTATGCGAAACATTATTTGATTCTGTTTGAATTTGCGGCTGTTATCGTTTGCCAAACAAACAAAATTACCCTTGATAAAAAAAACCGTTGCAGGTAAACTACCCCTTTCCCTCAACCGATCTTCACCAAAAACAATAGGTCATGAGTACTCTACAAATCAGGGCTGTATGCAAAAAGTTATTTGATTCTGTTTGAATTTGCGGCTGTTATCGTTTGCCATAGAAAAAAAATCTACAGACACACAGACAGACAGACACTTTTCAAAAAACGACTTTTTTTCATGTTTTGAGTGTAGTACAATCAGAAGCTGCAATAATCTCGAACACGATTTTTTTACTTCCATATTCCTTAAGGAATGGAAGTATGGTGATGGCAAAAAAAATCGTGTTCGAGATTATTGCAGTTTCTGATTCTACTACACTCAAAACATGAAAAAAAGTCGTTTTCCGAAAAGTGTCTGTGTGTGTCTGTCTGTCTGTCTGTCTGTCTGTCTGTCTGTCTGTCTTTCTGTAGATTTTTTTTCTATGGCAAACGATAACTGCCGCAAATTCAAACAGAATCAAATAATTTTTTGCATACAGCCCTGATTTGCAGAGTACTCGCGACCTATTGTTTTTGGTGAAGATCGGTTGAGGGAAAGGGGTAGTTTACCTGCAACGGTTTTTTTTAGCAAGGGTAATTTTGTTTGTTTGGCAAACGATAACAGCCGCAAATTCAAACAGAATCAAATAATGTTTCGCATACAGCCCTGAATTGTAGAGTTCTCAAGATCTGCTGAATTTGGTGAAGATCGGTTAAGGGAAAGGGGTAGTTTACCTGTAACGTTTTATGTTTTAACAAGGGTATTTCCTATGGCAAACGATAACAGCCGCAAATTCAAACATAATCAAAAGATTATTTGCATACAGCCCTAAACTGTAGAGTTCTCAAGGCCTGTTGTTTTTGGTGAAGATCGGTTGAGGGAAAGGGGTAGTTTACCTGCAACGTTTTTTTAACAAGGGTATTTTCTATGGGAAACGATAACAGCCGCAAATTCAAACAGAATCAAATAATGTTTTGCATACAGCCCTGATTTGTAGAGTACTCAAGACCTATTGTTTTTGGTAAAGATCGGTTGAGGGAAAGGGGTAGTTTACCTGCAACGGTTTTTTTTTAGCAAGGGTAATTTTGTTTGTTTGGCAAACGATAACAGCCGCAAATTCAAACAGAATCAAATAATGTTTCGCATACAGCCCTGAATTGTAGAGTTCTCAAGATCTGCTGAATTTGGTGAAGATCGGTTAAGGGAAAGGGGTAGTTTACCTGTAACGTTTTATGTTTTAACAAGGGTATTTCCTATGGCAAACGATAACAGCCGCAAATTCAAACAGAATCAAAAGATTATTTGCATACAGCCCTAAATTGTAGAGTTCTCAAGGCCTGTTGTTTTTGGTGAAGATCGGTTGAGGGAAAGGGGTAGTTTACCTGCAACGTTTTATGTTTTAAAAGGGTATTTTCTATGGCAAACGATAAGAGCCGCAAATTCAAACAGAATCAAATACGTTATTGCATACAGTCCTGATTTGTTGAGTACTAAAGACCAATTGTTTTTGGTGAAGATCGGTTAAGGGAAAGGGGTAGTTTACCTGCCACGTTTTTTGTTTATCAAGGGTATTTTGTATGGCAAACGATAACAGCCGCAAATTCAAACAGAATAAAATAATTTTTTGCATACAGCCCTGATTTGTAGAGTACTCGCGACCTATTGTTTTTGGTGAAGATCGGTTGAGGGAAAGGGGTAGTTTACCTGCAACGGTTTTTTTTTATCAAGGGTAATTTTGTTTGTTTGGCAAACGATAACAGCCGCAAATTCAAACAGAATCAAATAATGTTTCGCATACAGCCCTAAATTGTAGAGTTCTCAAGATCTGTCGTTTTTGGTGAAGATCGGTTAAGGGAAAGAGGTAGTTTACCTGCAACGGTTTTTATCAAGGGTAATTTTTTTCTATGGTAAACGATAACAGCCACAAATTCAAACAGAATCATATAATATTTTGCATACAGCCCTAAAATGTAAAGTTCTCAAGACCTGTTGGTTTTGGTGAAGATCGGTTAAGGGAATAGGGTTGTTTACCAGCAACATTTTATGTTTTATCAAGGGTAATTTTTTTTTGACGAACGATAACTCCCGTACATTAAAACAGAATCAACTACTCTTCTGCATACCTTTTTGAATTATACAGAACTCAAGGTCTGTTGATTTTGTTGAAGAGCGGTTAAGGGAAAGGGGTAGTTTACCAGCAACGTTTTATGTTTTAAAAGGGTATTTTTTCTATGATGAACGATAACAGCCGCAAATTCAAACAGAATCAAATAATTGTTTGCATGCAGGCCTGAATTGTAGAGTACCCAAGACCTGTCGTTTTTGGTGAAGATCGGTTAAGGGAAAGGGGTAGTTTACCTGCAACGGTTTTTTATCAAGGGTAATTTTTTTTCTATAGTAAACGATAACAGCCGCAAATTCAAACAGAATCAAATGATGTTTTGCATACAGCCCTGTATTGTAGAGTTCTCAATACCTATTGGTGTTGGTGAAGATCGGTTAAGGGAAAGGGGTAGTTTACCAGCAACATTTTATGTTTTAACAAGGGTAATTTTTTATATGACGAACGATAACTGCCGTAAATTCAAACAGAATCAACTAGGTTTTTCCATACCTTTTTGAACTAAAGAGAACTCAGGGTCTGTTGATTTTGTTGAAGATGGGTTATGGGAAGGGGTAGTTTATCAGCAACGTTTTATGTTTTAAAAAGTGTAATTTTTTTTATGACGAACGATAACTGCCGAAAATTCAATGAGAATCAAATAATTTTTTGCACCCTTTCCTGAGTTGCAGAGAGCTCAAGGTCTATTGATTTTGGTGAAGATCAGTTTAGGGAAAGGGGTAGTTTACCTGCAACATTTTATGTTGTAACAAGAGAAATGTTTCCATGATAAACGATAACTGCCGCACATTCAAACAGAATCAAATATTTTTTTGCATGCTTCCCTGAATTGTACAGGACGGAATGTCTGTTGATTTTGGAGAAGATCGGTTAAGAGAAAGGGGTAGTTTACCTGAAACATTTTATGATTTAACAAGAGTAAAGTACTTAATTTTTATAAAGTATCCTGATAAGAAGCTCATAGTAATCCACTGTAGAAACTTAGATGAAATATGTATAAATGAAGAAGTTAGGTGAACGGGGTGGGGGTAATTTCCTATTATTAAAAATTATAGTTGAAGGTGGAGGGGAGAATTTTTTATATGTGTACTACGTTATCGGCAACAAAGAAGTAGTTTTTTGTTAAAATTGCTTCCCGGGCTGTTTAGCCGTAGTCCAATGTTTTCTGCAAAACCAGACTTTTCGGCAGTGCCATCGACTGCCATCATCGGTGAAAATCGAGTGCGAAAACGTGAGGTGGTATACGTTAGTGACCACAGTACTGTGGTTAATGCTGAAGCAATAAGTAGAAAGATGTAGTTTCTATGGAAATATTTCATTTCGAATATGATTTTAAATATAAATCTTAGAACATGGAAGTCATGTATGGTTCTCCATACCGATATTTCTTGTTATATATTTATATTATTATTAATAATAAAACTTTTTACAAGAATATATTTTATTATTTTGTAAATTACAGTGTTTCAATAGCATTCAGCTATCAGATATAAATTAATAAATTTAACTTGATACATATATAACATTTAATATTTATAATAACTTTCGAGTAAAGGGTTAGTGAGGATCAGTCAAAAATAACACAAATTTTAACTTGTGTCGACGTTTCGACAATGTTTATTGTCATCATCAGGACAATTGTTGCTGACGCCAAACACACACAACAGTTTTAAATTTGTGTTATTTTTTACCGATCCTCACTAACCCTTCACTGAAAAATTCATTGACTGACGGTCACTACGAATTTAAGGATTTATAATAACTTTACATCAAGATGTTTATTCCTTTATTTGGAACATGTTTCGGGAAACTTATTTTTCCCATCCTCAGCCTTCTTGTTATGTTATTATACATATCAAATGTATTATATATACTTTGTAAAAAATGTGCCATAGTGAGTTTTACTTTGACGTAATTAATAAAATAGCAACAGCATCCCCACACACACAAAGTGCACTACAAAGGGTACCCCTGGTTAAGAGGGGCAAAATGCCCCTTGAAACCAATCATTTTTTTGACTATGTAGGTTTATTACAATTGTAAAAACATTACATTACACAAGGTTCTTAGGTTCCCATCTACCCCCTCTACAGAGGGAGGCTGAAAAATTGACTTTTTTCAATCTTTATTTTTTTTCTCAATTTTTATGAAACGTAAAGTTTCCAAAAAATTTGATCACATTTTTGGCATCAAAAACAATAAACTAAAAAATTACGGTCCCCATGGGATCATGGGATTGTTTCTAAAAAAATTCGAAAAAGTTAAAAAATGCTATATCTCAAGTCCCAAAAGAGCTACAGGCATATTTTTTGTTTTAAGAGTGTACTTTAACAATCTTTGTTAAAGTTTTAACAATAATCTCAAATTTTTTCAGATTTTTTCGAGTGGTGGGCCAACCTCAAAAACGCAACAAAATACATTTTTCGGCTATTTTTAGGGGGTTTTGTTAGCCTGAAAGTAGCTAGTACTCTAAATAATATTAAAAATGTAAAATTATATTATTTTCTTTCATAATATATAATACAAGGTCATTTTTTTAAATAAATAAATTGGAATTCGTGAATTTTTGGTATTTTTAAGCTTATTTTTATATTTAAATGAGCTACAATTTAGTAATATTACTCTTATGTGTGCACAGATATACATATACACACTGTGTGTGTGTGTGTGTGTGTGTGTGTGTGTGTGTGTGTGTGTGTGTGTGTGTGTGTGTGTGTGTGTGTGTGTGTGTGTGTGTGTGTGTGTGTGTGTGTGTGTGTGTGTGTGTGTGTGTGTGTGTGTGTGTGTGTGTGTGTGTGTGTGTGTGTGTGTGTGTGTGTGTGTGTGTGTGTGTGTGTGTGTGTGTGTGTGTGTGTGTGTGTGTGTGACATTTGCAATTCTTATATCTAACTCCTTTAAAGCTTTTTTTTTTTGTATTAAATTAGAAAAGTATGCAACATACTTTAGTTTCAAATAAGAATTTTTTTACGCTTAATAAAGAGATTTTTATTTACTCTGTGCATTCTTAAATACATCAATTATTACTATAGCAACGATTTTACAGAAACAAGAATTTCATTTAACAACTCTGGTTGTACCACGGCTAGGCTAGATGGCACAACCAGGGTGTCTACCAACTCATCATAAAAGAATCCCTGAATATTCCCTGATTTTTCCAGGATAAGTAAGAAAATTCCCTGAGTAACATAAGTGACCAAAATACAACGCATTTACAAAACAAAGAACTTGAGTGGACTACTGATGACCACACGATCAGCCACATTGTGGTCGTGAGCAACTAAAGGTCAACTGCACCGAACACATTTAGCTCAGTGCGCTAAGGTGTGACTTGTAGCGTGCAGGTTGTAGCAGGTTCGAATCCTGCCTCGGCCAACCCGAAGATGGTTTTCTGTTTTGAACACCAGGCAAATTCTGCGTCAGTACGCTAAGGACAAATTCCCCCCCAAATCCCTCCTATTTCTAACCATGGAGAATGTCACCAAACTGAGTGCACCCCGTAAAAGATGGATTAAAGAAAAAAAGCTCAACATTTTCAGCTTTTGTTACAGCTGTTGACCGCTACATTGTGCAGTAAAGTGTTCCAAGACAAGACGAATGGAAGATTTGAAAACAGAGCAGAGTAGGTTATTTAGGTACCGTATTTATGGATATTCAGGGCTTCGCTTAAAATCATTTTAAATTTTTTCCCACCAAAGGTCAAACTGTGCCAATGTGTTCCATTTCACTCATCATATATGCTACAAGAGGAATCAACACTCAAAACTGCATTTATTTTAAAATATGTATTCATATGAGAGGGGCCTTTCACTAATGTCATGGCAATTTCTCACAATCATATTTTTCAGAATGACAAAAGTAACATGAACAAGTGGCCTGTGGCTGGAGTACATGTAAGCGATTTTATGAGAAGGCATGAATATCCATAAATACGGTACCTAAATAACCTACTCTGCTCTGTATATTAATACCGGTTATTTGCCTTGAAGATGAACAATAACAGATGAAGATCGATTGACAACATTAAAAGCTTTTAAAAAAATAAAATGATACTTACATCTTCCCCATCTACCCATCCAGAGCAGGAACTACTCAAATCCAGAGAAGCAAGAGGTGATTTACTCAGACTTCTATTCCACAGATGCTACACTAGATTGCAACTGGACAGGACCAAATAATTGTAAGCTCAGCGCTCTCACCAGATTGGCTGTACACAGCTTCCATCACAAGGCCAGCGTACAAAAGGATTCCATGAACGAAGTACCAGTGTGTATATGTTTTGTACCGGACTTTATGCGATCGTTTTTATTTTAGCATGTGCCATGAAAAAAGTAAATCACTGATTGAGTATAGAGAATGTTAGATCAAATCAAACATATTTGTGTACGTAAGCTTATGGCCATTTGGCTGAAATAAATTCTTATCATCACCTTCCCCATGCCTTAATAATTCAAGAACAGTGTTTATAAAGTTTTAAAGTTTTCAAATTTCTTTAAATTGCACGCACCACACAGCACTGTGCCTCACAAAATAGAACAATAACACAATGTTTGTTTTAATTAAACACCAAGCACTTTTTAGCGACTTCTTGCATTTTTCGTGGAATGTATCAAACTCTTATCGATCACGAGGTCCTGTACATTGGGGCCCACTATTGTGTTCACAGAGTCATACACCAATCGCCTTGCTACCAGGGTCTCGTTGGCCATGTTATCAATAAGATCTTCCTTATTAACAGAGAAACCTCGTTCTAAACTGGAATTACCATGGGAAATGACAAGAACCATTTTCATGACTTTTAGAATCCTCAATTCTGGACTGGACCTTCCAAAAAAATCTCTCCAAAAGTGGTCTGCACGATCTGACAATCTATCGAATGATTTTAGTCTATCAGAGGCACTGGGCTGGGACACAAAGTTTGAGAATTCTCTCGCAGCTTGATCAGCAGTAGGACCATCGATCCATTTATTTTCCACTAAAATGGAGAGCAAGGTTTGTAATCTGCTCTCTGCCAATGATTTTGATGAACTAACTAATTGCGGGTCAAAGCAGGAGACAGCTTTTGTAAATTTATACGAAAGAGGCGAGCGAGTCACCAGTTTCTGACAGATTTTTACGAGACACTCTCTACAATCTCTTTTGAATGTCATCACATCCAATTCCTTCAGTTTCTTTACCTTCTTCAGCTCTGCCATCATGGCATATCTGGCCATATGGCATATCATGAAACACACCACGTGTTTCACTGGTAACAGATTTTCATTTTGAGTTACGTTGATGCAAGAAGGATTGCTGGCTTCCTCCAATACTTCCTTCTTGACAAATCTGTCCATGATAATCCTCAGAGCCCCACACAATGCAGAATACAGAAATGGTATCATAGGGCGATTGCATTGGAATTCTGTCATAAAAGGTTCCAGATCCGATGCCACTGTTCTGAAGAACGCAAGTTTTGGTGCAAGCAAAGAATCCTGTAATGCTTTCTTCACTTCACCAAAGCTCATACAAGAGGGTGCAGAATTCCCTTGCTCAATTCCTCTCACATACACTTTCACATTCGGGAGAATTTCTATTGCTCGTTGAGCTACATTTGCGCACTCTAGCCACCGGACCGCTGAAAATTTCAGTGGAAAGATGCTACTATTCGTTAGGCGTCTGTAGCCTGCGCGTCTAGCTGGAACATTTTTAAAAAGATTGAACAAAGCCCTCAGAAATTTCACCAACATCCATCCCGTTTCTTGAAATCCAGCTTTATAGGCACAATGCATTGTATGCAAGCCGCAACTTCCCACCTCAAGCAAAACAGGGCCTTCAATTTCCTTGATGGACGCCTTGAAATCTCTTAAAAACTTAAAATTTACATTAGGGCCATCCATTGATATATTGATTACCTTCTTCATAAAATGGGGCGGAATCTCCTTGTTGAATGCTGCAAGTAAATCACTTGCTGTTGTGTGACCAAGAAAAGCAGAGGACCAGTAGCGTACTACTACTTCATCCTTGGAATTGTCCCAATAGCGGATATCAATGTCCATCTGTTGCTTCTGAGAAACTTTATTCAGCGATTCGTCAAAACCAACTGTTATAACATCCGCTAGCTCAATCTCGTGAAATAATCTGGTTTTGAAGTATGGAGCAATTCCATGAACAATTACATACCCCATTTTGTCTTTTTGGAGCTGAATCTTGGCAATTTCACTATCGGAAAACATCCGTTTAAAAACACCAACATCCCTGGCAGCAGACCTCATGGTTCGGTGATTCATCACTACCTGAATACACCACAAAATTTCAGCCCTAGTGGAGTCTTCTTTAATCAAAAAATCATTCACTCTTGAATTTCTTCGAAGCAATGAAGAATCATTTCCATCGTCGGTTGCAACAGGCTGAGAAGTGCTAGGGTCAGAGTTATTAAACTGCGGCTTAGCATCCACAGGTGAACTAAAATAATTAGTAATAGCGCCAGAATTTTTTGCAGCAATTTTATGTTTGGAGCCCTCAGCATGGCTACTAACTGCACGCCTGCCCTTATTGCTTAATGAAAACGAATACCGACATAACCTACAACTCGCCCGAAAAGGGCTGTCTTTCACTGCTTCTAGCCATGATTTAAACTTTGGGTCATTCAACCACTCTGACTGAAAACGAGTTTTGCACGCCATAATAAAACGGAATTTTCAAACGATTTTGCACAGTCACGAATTTGGATGCCCACGTGTTTTTAACAACGAACGCACATCACACTAAAAGCATTTTAATCCGCACCACTAAAGAATTAAGAGCACGCAATTAATTGCAAAGCTTCTGCTTTAGATTTTGCGCACAACGCAACAGATTTCAAGAATTTCAAATCACAATAACACACTCAAGCGCGAACGCAACACATACAGTAAGCACCGGTAAACAACAAATGAAGAGATGTAAACACTATTACGGCGCGAAATCACGAAAGTGTAGCCAACACTCAAAACTTTTCAACGTTGCGAAAATAGTTGAAATTCCGATAAAACTCTATATTCACAATATAAATAACAATATTCTTCCCGCTGTGGAAGGTCGAAAATCCATTAAATCCCTACACTTTCACTGTTAAATTTCCAAAACGTCCCCGCTAAACAAAAACTTAAATCTGCAAGATTGAGCGGGAAACCCGCTAAGTTGACAATACTGAACAGACAACACACCCAAGGTTGGGTCAAATACCAATCAGCGCTGGGAACCAATCAAATAGCATACTTCAGTCCCGCGCTGGGAACGAGTGTTCATTGGCTGACTACGGGAATCGAGTAGCGATCGATTACGTCCCGCAAAATTCGAAAGTACAGTAAACCCTCGATTTAACGGACTTCGGATTTAACGGACAGAATTTAACAGGAAAAAAAACGAAAATGTTTTTAGGCTTTTGAAACGTATAATGTGCATAAACTGCAGACTATCCTGTTCTGGCGATGTTGCTTGGCTATCGCAGCATTCTTTCGTTTCTTGTTTTGAAACACGCAAATTTTCTCATCTCCAATTGTATTTGATGAGAACGGAGATAAGAATTAGATAAGAATTCATTTAATTCTTCACGATCCCCGTCTTTGCGTTGTCGTTGACGCAGGCGTCACACACGTTCAGTGGAAGACATCACGACGACTAACACTGAACAATATACACTGATATGCATCTTATTTCACTGTGACCAAATTTATTTATTACTAACATCACCTGGAGCGTTACATTTTTCGATGACGTTACACATTTTGCATCACGCATTTTGTGGAATGACCCCCAGCCTAAAAACATTATCATGTTAAAAAAAAATTTTGACACGAAAAAATCACGATTAAGTTTTTGAAGTCCATGGTTGTGATTTAAATTTGGTGGTAGTTCATAACCATAGCAACGCATTTTCACTCTTGAATATTCGGCTATTTTCCTGATAATTCATATGCACGCGCAGTTCACATTCGTACAGCGTCGCATCAGTTTATTCAGAGAACACAGCGTGTACGCTACATGTGTTTCTATAGTACGAACCTTGCACGTGTTAAATAGAGTCTTAACGAGTTTATACTTGCGTTGTTACAGCAAGGTCCATTACTTTATTAGTGAATTACAGCATAAGTATGTCTGGCGTTATGAAAAAACGTGTGAACTTGAGTATAAAGCAAAAGCTTGAACTAATAAGTAAACTTGAAGGTGGCGCGTCTGTTGCACATGTTTGTGAAGTGTACGGTGTAAAGAAACAAACCGTTTCAGACATTCGAAAGAATAAAGATAAACTTATTCAGTTTTCGCTAAAGTATAGTGTTGATAGTTCGAAGAATGAGGGAGAAAGAAAACACATTAAATTAGCCAAACACAAACAATTAGAGGATGCTGTGTACAAATGGTGTATTCAACAACGTTCTAGTGGCGTCGTTGTTCGTAGTGTCGAGTTGCGGGCTGCTGCTGATAAACTGGCGAAACATATTGGTATCCAATTTCAGGCGAGTGATGGGTGGCTTTGGCTTTTTCGTAAACGGCATGGCATCACAAATAGATCAACATGTGGTGAAGCGATGAGTGCAGACACTGAACAAGTTGAGGCTTTTCGTCAACATATAAAGGAAACGATCGAATCTGAGGGTCTCATTTTGTCTCAGGTCTACAATGCTGATGAGACTGGTCTCTACTTTCGTGCTGTGCCTGAAAATACTCTGGCACACAAACATGAAACTAGCACACCAGGCCGTAAACTCAACAAGGAGCGGCTTTCTGCCCTACTGTGTGCGAATGCTGATGGTTTGCATTGACTTACTCCAGTCATAGTCGGAAACGCAAAGAAACCTCATGCGATAAAGAACATAATGAACCAGTTGCCAGTCATTTATGAAAGTTCAAAAAATGCTTGGTTTACCTTCAGTATTTTTTCAGACTGGTTTTTTAATCATTTTGTGCCAGAAGTGCAACGTTTTCAAGAAGAGACTATGAAAATTCCATCGCATGCAGTGAAAGCCGTCTTACTACTGGACAATGCACCGGCCCATCGCAACTCCGAGAAGTTAGTTAGCAACGACGGAAAAATAAAATGCGTCTTCCTCCCTCCGAACACCACTTCAATTTTACAGCTAATGGACCAAGGAGTCATTGTTGCCTGCAAAAGGCTGTACAAGAAGACGTTTCTTGAAGAGGTGATGGTTGTCTTGAAGGACGAACAAGACCATGAAAACGACACGAGAGGAGCTAGAACGCTGCAAAATCTGCGTGCATACAACATCAAGTCCGCCATCTTTAATTTTGCTGCCGCATGGAAGGAGATGAAGGAAACAACATTGGCTAATGGGTGGACACAGTTGGACTGAACCGGAGTACGATTTCAGAGGATTTGAAACATCCGATTTCTGTGAAACCGTAAAGAAGGCTGGTGAAGACGTAATCGAGAATGACATAGAACAGTGGCTAAACTTGGACGAGGGTGATCCAGGCTACCAAATCCTGAGTCAGGAAGAGATTGCGGAATCTGTTCTACACGACGATCAAGAAGATGGAGATGATGATGATGAAGAAACATCTGTTACAGGAGGCCCTAAATTATCAGCGATAAGAAACAGCATGGACGAAATTATCGCGTACATTGGGGAGTCTTTAGATCCGGAAGTGTGTGCTTATTATGACCATTTTAGACAGTTTTTCTTTAATAATAAAGAAGCAACATTCTAGTGGAAAACAACTGACTCTTGATGCTTTTATCCAGAATAAATAAAGGTGTGTACATAACATTGTATTTGCATGATATTAATAGTACGTATTAAAATACAGATAAGCGATGTTGTTGCTGTTACAATAGAAAACCACACTGGCAGTTTACCCGTTATTTAGATACATGTTACTCACACCCCCTCTACTCATCCTTTGTCTTGCCGCCTACGGAAGGGTCCGAGCACGCACGCATGCGCAGGTACGTACACTTTTCTTCCTATTCATTGTTCAGTTTGCTGTTAAAACGTACGGTTGCAGTCATAAATCATAATGCCAGCGTTAACAACAGCCAGGCAAATTGCTGTTGCTTATGCAGTAAACAACTCATAGATACCAAAAGCGTTCGTCCCGCCAGAAGTCAGGTATAACTTCGAATTTCGTTAGTGCGCGAATGCAAGCTGCAGGCCAATTTAGCGACCATGTTTTTAGGAGAAAAGTGCGGCTTGTATTTGGAACAATACGGTATTTGCATGATATTAATAGTATTAAAATTTCAAGTGTTATAGGCCTATTTGATTTAAATATATCCTCAAAAAACAAAATTTGGGATTTAACGGACTTTCGATTTAACGGACACTCCTCAGCCCCAATTAGTCCGTTAAATCGAGGGTTTACTGTATTGCTACTACGTTTACGGAGAGTAGCCCAAGAGGAAAATCCCTGATTAACGAAGAAATTCCCTGATTTTTCCCTGAATATTCCACAAATTCTT
>JAWRYS010000912.1:0-44469 GCA_034769895.1 Magicicada septendecula | reverse complement strand
TTGAATTTGCGCTGTTATCGTTTGCCATATAAAATACCCTAGGATAAGACAAAAAAACGTGTCCGGTAAACTACCCCTTTC
Organism: Magicicada septendecula; assembly: GCA_034769895.1. Taxonomy (NCBI): domain Eukaryota; kingdom Metazoa; phylum Arthropoda; class Insecta; order Hemiptera; family Cicadidae; genus Magicicada; species Magicicada septendecula. The sequence continues at coordinate 44,388 of JAWRYS010000912.1, read as the reverse complement.
CCTTAACCGATCTTCACCAAAAACAATAGGTCTTTAGAACTCAACAAAACAGGGCTGTATGCAAAAACGTATTTGATTCTGTTTGAATTTGCGGCTTTTATCGTTTGCCATAGAAAATACCATTTTAAAACATAAAACGTTGCTGGTAAACTACCCCTTTCCCTTAACCGATCTCACCAACACCTATAGTATTGAGAACTCTACAATACAGGGCTGTATGCAAAACATCATTTGATTCTGTTTGAATTTGCGGCTGTTATCATTTACCATAGAAAAAAATTACCCTTGATAAAAAACCGTTGCTGGTAAACTACCCCTTTCCCTTAACCGATCTTCACCAAAAACGATAAGTCCTGAGAACTCCATAACTCAGGGCTGTATGCAAAATATTATATGATTTGTTTGAATTTGCGGCTGTTATCATTTGCCATACAAAATACCCTTGATAAAACAAAAAACGTGGCCGGTAAACTACCCCTTTCCCTTAACCGATCTTCACCAAAAACAGAAGGTCTTGAGAACTCTACAATTCAGTGCAGTATGCAAAACATTATTTGATTATGTTTGAATTTGCGGCTGTTATCGTTTGCCATAGAAAATACCTTTTTAAACATAAAACGTTGCTGGTAAACTACCCCTTTCCCTTAACCGATCTTCACCAAAAACAAAAGGTCTTGAGAACTCTACAATTCAGGGCAGTATGCAAAACATATTTGATTATGTTTGAATTTGCGGCTGTTATCGTTTGCCATAGAAAATAGCCTTGTTAAAACATAAAACGTTGCACGTTAAACTACCCCTCTCCCTTAACCGATCTTTATCAATATCAACAGATCTTGAGAACTCTACAAGTCAGGGCTGTATGCAAAACCATTATTTGATTCTGTTTGAATTTGCGGCTGTTTATCGTTTGCCAAAACAAACAAAATTACCCTTGATAAAAAAAAACCGTTGCTGGTAAACTACCCCCTTCCCTCAACCGATCTTCACCAAAACAATAGTTCGCGAGTACACTACAAATCAGAGCTGTATGCAAAAATTATTTGATTCTGTTTGAATTTGCGGCTGTTATCGTTTGCCATAGAAAAAAATCCACACACACACACACACACACACACACACACACACACACACACACACACACACACACACACACACACATTTCGAAAAACGACTTTTTTTCATGTTTGAGTGTAGTACATTCAGAATCTGCAATAATCTCGAACACGATTTTTTTTGCCATCACCATACTTCCATTTCCTTAAGGAACATGGAAGTAAAAAATATGCATAAAATTAATGGGCTTGTATAAGTTAATGATTGATCTCCATTAAGGTAGTGCTCAAGTTTCCAAAGTTTTAATATAATGATGTCCGTAATTAAAACATCAGAGCAGGTTTACTGTGGATGAGGGTACACCGTGGACAAAAATTTTCAACATTTCCTATTGAGCGTTGCTTAGAATAAAGCTGTGAATCTACAGTGTACGTTTCACAGAACAAACACGAAGAAAAGGAAGGAGCGCTCCGAAGTCACTCATGGACCCTCAGCATCTTGCAGAGGGTTCATTCCCTAAAGACGAAAAGTCTGTCTATGAATCGTACCTCTGTAAACACGTGCAGTTACACTGCCCAGCGATCCACAGGAAGCAAATCACTATCCACGCTGGACACTTTTTCGGCTTGCATGCGTTATGTTGGTGTGGGTTCAGCACTTTCCATTTAAAAACCGTGCAAATGTAAGAAAATAAACATGAATGAGGCCAGAAATAACGCGAATTGTGTGTGTGTGTGTGTCTTCCCTGCCTTTTTATTGCGGTAGTGATAATAATAAAATGGAAACGTAAACAGTACATAACTGAGATATGCTTGCCTGCCACGCACGATATATTTTCTCTTATACATGACTAGCAGAATACCCGTGCTTCGCTACGGAGTTTCACTTTGTAGGTAATGAAAATGTTAGTTTAATTAATAAAGTTTAATTAAAGTAGGCTTCTTAAAAATAAATAGCTGTTCCCCACAACTTCGTTCGCGTGGTCTTCAATTTAATTCGATAATATATTTAGAACAGAATCTATTCTATTGGGTTGCCATAGTAAGCAGATCTAATAGTTTTTTAAGACCGCAAAGGACCCCCCCAGAGGATCGTATCGAAAAAAACACCTGTCCTATGTTGGTTCTCCCTTTGCGTAAAATATTTGTGCCAAGTTTGGTTGAAATCGGTCCAATGGTTTAGGTGGAGAAGTGGAAGACCCCAAAGGATCGTATCGAAAAAAAACACTTGTCCTATGTTGGTTCTCCCTTTGCGTAAAATATTTGTGCCAAGTTTGGTTGAAATCGGTCCAGTGGTTTAGGAGGCGAAGTGGAAGACCCCAAAGAACCCCCAAAAGGACCCCATCGAAAAAACACCTATCCTATGTTGGTTCTCCCGTTGCGTAAATATTTGTGCCAAGTTTGGTTGAAATCGGTACAGTGGTTTAGGAGGAGATGTGGAAGAAACCTTCGCGGACGTGCGCACAACAACTCACCGAAGTTTCATCGCAATCGGATGAATGGTATAGGAACGCATACGGGACAAACAAAGAAACATTTTTATATATAAGATGTAAACTATACCACTTACTTGACATAAACCGTGATAGCTAAGCTAATGTACAACATATATGTATTAATTATACACATAAATGTTCCTCGATAGACACTCTATCTATTGGCGAAAAAAACTTGAATAAAATCCGTTCTGTTACTTCCTGAGATTAGCGATTTCAAACACAGAGAGAAAACGCACCGACTTTACTTTATACTATGTACAGATTTACATTAAAATGAAAAAATTATAATTTTATTGCCTGGCAACAAAATTATTTTATTTTAACAATTGCCATTGTTTGAAAAAGTTGAAATGAATTTTCATGTACTTTACTCTTGTTAAAACGTAAAAGGTTGCAGGTAAACTACCCCTTCCCCTTAACCGATCTTCACCAAATCAAAAGACCTTGAGTCCTCTACAATTGCAGTGACGTATGCAAAAAATTATTTGATTCTGTCTGAATATGCGGCAGTTACCGTTCGTCATAGAAAATACGCTTGATAAAAAAACGTTGCAGGTAAACTACCCCTTACCCTTAACCGATCTTCACCAAAAACAATAGGTCTTGAGTACTCAACAAATCACGGCGGTATGCAAAAAATTATTTGATTCTGTTTGAATTTGCGGCTGTTATCGTTTGCCATAGAAAATACCCTTGATAAAAAAACGCTGCTGGTAAACTACCCCTTTCCCTTAACCGACCTTCACCAAAACAATAGGTGTTGAGAACTCTGCAATTTAGGGCTGTATACAAATAATCTTTTGATTCTGTTTGAAATTGCGTCCTGTTATTGTTTGCCGTAGAAAATACCCTTGTTAAAACATAAAACGTTGCCGGTAAACTACCCCTTTCCCTTAACCGATCTTCACCAAAAACAATAGGTCTTGAGAACTCTACAATTCAGGGCTGTATACGAAACATTATTTAATTTTGTTTGAATTTGCGGGTGTTATCGTCTGCCAAAAAAAAAATTTCCCTTGATAAAAAAAAACCGTTGCAGGTAAACTACCCCTTTCCCTCAACCGATCTTCACCAAAGAATAGGTCGTGAGTACTCTACAAATCAGGGCTGTATGCAAAAAATTATTTGATTCTGTTTGAATTTGCAGCAGTTATCGTTTGACATAGAAAAAAAATCTACAGACACACAAACAGACACACACACACACACACACACACTTTTCGGAAAACGACTTTTTTTCATGTTTTGAGTGTAGTACAATCAGAATCTGCAATAATCTCGAACACGATTTTTTTTGCCATCACCATACTTCCATTCCTTAAGGAATATGGAAGTAAAATTACCCTCGATAAAAAACCGTTGCTGGTAAAGTACCCCTTTCCCTTAACCGATCTTCACCAAAAACGACAGGTCTTGAGACCTCTATAATTCAGGGTTGTATGTAAAATATTATGTGATGTTGATTGAATTTGCGGCTGTTATCGTTTGCCATACAAAATACCCTTGATAAAACAAAAAACGTGGCCCGGTAAACTACCCCTTTCCCTCAAACGATCTTCATCAAAAACAATAGGTCTTTAGTACACAATAAATCAGGGCTGTATGCAAAAACTTATTTGATTCTGTTTGAATTTGCGGCTCTTATCGTTTTGCCATAGAAAATACCTTTTTAAAACATAAAACGTTGCAGGTAAACTACCCCTTTTCCTTAACCGATCTTCACCAAAACCCAAAAGGTCTTGAGAACTCTACAATTCAGGGCAGTATGCAAAACATTATTTGATTATGTTTGAATTTGCGGCTGTTATCGTTTGCCATAGAAATACCCTTGTTAAAACATAAAACGTTGCAGGTAAACTACCCCTTTCCCTTAACCGATCTGTACAAAAATCAACAGATCTTGAGAACTCTACAATTCAGGGCTGTATGCGAAACATTATTTGATTCTGTTTGAATTTGCGGCTGTTATCGTTTGCCAAACCAACAAAATTACCCTTGTTAAAAAAAAACCGTTGCCGGTAAACTACCCCTTCCCCTTAACCGATCTTCACCACAAACAATAGGTCGCGAGTACTCTACAAATCAGGGCTGTATGCAAAAAATTATTTGATTCTGTTTGAATTTGCGGCTGTTATCGTTTGCCATAGAAAAAAATCTACACACACACACACACACACACACACACACACACACACACACACACACACACACACACACACACACACACACACACACACACACACACACACACACACACACACACACACTTTTCGAAAAATGACTTTTTTTCATGTTTTGAGTGTAGTACAATCAGAATCTGCAATAATCTGTAACACGAATTTTTTTTGCCATCACCATACTTCCATTTCCTTAAGGAACATGGAAGTAAATATCGGTATGGAGAACCATACATGACTTCCAAGTTCTAAGATTTATATTTAAAATCATGTTCGAAATGAAATATTTCCATAGAGACTACGTCTTTCTACTTATTGCTTCAGCATTAACCACAGTACTGTGGTCACTAACGTATACCACCTCACGTTCTCGCACTCGATTTTCACCGATGATGGCAGTCGATGGCACTGCCGAAAAGTCTGGTTTTGCAGAAAACATTGGACTACGGCGAAAGAGCCCGGGGAGCAATTTTAACAAAAAACTATTTCTTTGTTGCCGATACCGTAGTACACCTATAAAAAATTTTCCCCTCCACCTTCAACTATAATTTTTAATAATAGAAAATTACCCCCACCCTGTTCACCTAACCTCTTCATTTATAGATATTTCATCTACGTTTCTACAATGCATTACTATGAGCTTCTTATCAGGATACTTTATTTATAAAAATTAAGTACTTTACTCTTGTTACAACATAAAATGTTGCTGGTAAACTACCCCTTTCCCTTAACCGATCTTCACCAACACCAATAGGTATTGAGAACTCTACAATACAGGGCTGTATGCAAAACATCATTTGATTCTGTTTGAATTTGCGGCTGTTATCGTTTACTAGAGAAAAAAATTACCCTTCATAAGAAACCGTTGCTGGTAAACTACCCCTTTCCTTTAACCGATCTTCACCAAAAACTATAGGTCTTGAGTAATCTACAATTCAGGCCTGTATGCAAACAATTATTTGATTCTGTTTGAATTTGCGGCTGTTATCGCTTGCCATAGAAAACACCCTTGATAAAACATAAAACGTTGCTGGTAAACTACCCTATTCCATTAACCAATCTTCACCAAAAACAATAGGTCTTGAGAACTCTACAATTCAGGGCTGTATACAAAACATTAGTTGATTCTCTTTGAATTTACGGCAGTTCTCGTTCGTCATAAAAAAAATACCCTTGTTAAAACATAAAACGTTGCAGGTAAACTACCCCTTTCCCTTAACCGATCTTCAACAAAATCAACAGACCTTGAGTTCTGTATAATTCAAAATGGTATGCAGAAGAGTAGTTGATTCTGTTTTAATGTGTGGCAGTTATCGTTCGTCAAAAAAAAATTATCCTTGATAAAACATAAAATGTTTCTGGTAAACAACCCTCTGGTAAACAACCTTAACCGATCTTCACCAAAACCAACAGGTCTTGAGAACTCTACATTTCAGGGCTGTATGCAAAAAATTATATGATTCTGTTTGAATTTGCGGCTGTTATCGTTTGCCATATAAAATACCCTTGATAAGACAAAAAACGTGTCCGGTAAACTACCCCTTTCCCTTAACCGATCTTCACCAAAAACAATAGGTCTTTAGAACTCAACAAAACAGGGCTGTATGCAAAAACGTATTTGATTCTGTTTGAATTTGCGGCTTTTATCGTTTGCCATAGAAAATACCATTTTAAAACATAAAATGTTGCTGGTAAACTACCCCTTTCCCTTAACCGATCTTCACCAACACCTATAGGTATTGAGAACTCTACAATACAGGGCTGTATGCAAAACATCATTTGATTCTGTTTGAATTTGCGGCTGTTATCATTTACCATAGAAAAAATTACCCTTGATAAAAAACCGTTGCTGGTAAACTACCCCTTTCCCTTAACCGATCTTCACCAAAAACGATAAGTCCTGAGAACTCCATAACTCAGGGCTGTATGCAAAATATTATATGATTTTGTTTGAATTTGCGGCTGTTATCATTTGCCATACAAAATACCCTTGATAAAACAAAAAACGTGGCCGGTAAACTACCCCTTTCCCTTAACCGATCTTCACCAAAAACAGAAGGTCTTGAGAACTCTACAATTCAGTGCAGTATGCAAAACATTATTTGATTATGTTTGAATTTGCGGCTGTTATCGTTTGCCATAGAAAATACCTTTTTAAACATAAAACGTTGCTGGTAAACTACCCCTTTCCCTTAACCGATCTTCACCAAAAACAAAAGGTCTTGAGAACTCTACAATTCAGGGCAGTATGCAAAACATTATTTGATTATGTTTGAATTTGCGGCTGTTATCGTTTGCCATAGAAAATAGCCTTGTTAAAACATAAAACGTTGCACGTAAACTACCCCTCTCCCTTAACCGATCTTTATCAATATCAACAGATCTTGAGAACTCTACAAGTCAGGGCTGTATGCAAAACATTATTTGATTCTGTTTGAATTTGCGGCTGTTATCGTTTGCCAAACAAACAAAATTACCCTTGATAAAAAAAAACCGTTGCTGGTAAACTACCCCCTTCCCTCAACCGATCTTCACCAAAAACAATAGTTCGCGAGTACACTACAAATCAGAGCTGTATGCAAAAAATTATTTGATTCTGTTTGAATTTGCGGCTGTTATCGTTTGCCATAGAAAAAAATCCACACACACACACACACACACACACACACACACACACACACACACACACACACACACATTTCGAAAAACGACTTTTTTTCATGTTTTGAGTGTAGTACATTCAGAATCTGCAATAATCTCGAACACGATTTTTTTTGCCATCACCATACTTCCATTTCCTTAAGGAACATGGAAGTAAAAAATATGCATAAAATTAATGGCTTGTATAAGTTAATGATTGATCTCCATTAAGTAGTGCTCAAGTTTCCAAAGTTTTAATATAATGATGTCCGTAATTAAAACATCAGAGCAGGTTTACTGTGGATGAGGGTACACCGTGGACAAAAATTTTCAACATTTCCTATTGAGCGTTGCTTAGAATAAAGCTGTGAATCTACAGTGTACGTTTCACAGAACAAACACGAAGAAAAGAAGGAGCGCTCCGAAGTCACTCATGGACCCTCAGCATCTTGCAGAGGGTTCATTCCCTAAAGACGAAAAGTCTGTCTATGAATCGTACCTCTGTAAACACGTGCAGTTACACTGCCCAGCGATCCACAGGAAGCAAATCACTATCCACGCTGGACACTTTTTCGGCTTGCATGCGTTATGTTGGTGTGGGTTCAGCACTTTCCATTTAAAAACCGTGCAAATGTAAGAAAATAAACATGAATGAGGCCAGAAATAACGCGAATTGTGTGTGTGTGTGTGTCTTCCCTGCCTTTTTATTGCGGTAGTGATAATAATAAAATGGAAACGTAAACAGTACATAACTGAGATATGCTTGCCTGCCACGCACGATATATTTTCTCTTATACATGACTAGCAGAATACCCGTGCTTCGCTACGGAGTTTCACTTTGTACGTAATGAAAATGTTAGTTTAATTAATAAAGTTTAATTAAAGTAGGCTTCTTAAAAATAAATAGCTGTTCCCCACAACTTCGTTCGCGTGGTCTTCAATTTAATTCGATAATATATTTAGAACAGAATCTATTCTATTGGGTTGCCATAGTAAGCAGATCTAATAGTTTTTTAAGACCGCAAAGGACCCCCCAGAGGATCGTATCGAAAAAAACACCTGTCCTATGTTGGTTCTCCCTTTGCGTAAAATATTTGTGCCAAGTTTGGTTGAAATCGGTCCAATGGTTTAGGTGGAGAAGTGGAAGACCCCAAAGGATCGTATCGAAAAAAAACACTTGTCCTATGTTGGTTCTCCCTTTGCGTAAAATATTTGTGCCAAGTTTGGTTGAAATCGGTCCAGTGGTTTAGGAGGCGAAGTGGAAGACCCCAAAGAACCCCCAAAAGGACCCCATCGAAAAAACACCTATCCTATGTTGGTTCTCCCGTTGCGTAAAATATTTGTGCCAAGTTTGGTTGAAATCGGTACAGTGGTTTAGGAGGAGATGTGGAAGAAACCTTCGCGGACGTGCGCACAACAACTCACCGAAGTTTCATCGCAATCGGATGAATGGTATAGGAACGCATACGGGACAAACAAAGAAACATTTTTATATATAAGATGTAAACTATACCACTTACTTGACATAAACCGTGATAGCTAAGCTAATGTACAACATATATGTATTAATTATACACATAAATGTTCCTCGATAGACACTCTATCTATTGGCGAAAAAAACTTGAATAAAATCCGTTCTGTACTTCCTGAGATTAGCGATTTCAAACACAGAGAGAAAACGCACCGACTTTACTTTATACTATGTACAGATTTACATTAAAATGAAAAAATTATAATTTTATTGCCTGGCAACAAAATTATTTTATTTTAACAATTGCCATTGTTTGAAAAAGTTGAAATGAATTTTCATGTACTTTACTCTTGTTAAAACGTAAAAGGTTGCAGGTAAACTACCCCTTCCCCTTAACCGATGTTCACCAAAATCAAAAGACCTTGAGTCCTCTACAATTCAGTGACGTATGCAAAAAATTATTTGATTCTGTCTGAATATGCGGCAGTTACCGTTCGTCATAGAAAATACGCTTGATAAAAAAACGTTGCAGGTAAACTACCCCTTACCCTTAACCGATCTTCACCAAAAACAATAGGTCTTGAGTACTCAACAAATCACGGCGGTATGCAAAAAATTATTTGATTCTGTTTGAATTTGCGGCTGTTATCGTTTGCCATAGAAAATACCCTTGATAAAAAAACGCTGCTGGTAAACTACCCCTTTCCCTTAACCGACCTTCACCAAAAACAATAGGTGTTGAGAACTCTGCAATTTAGGGCTGTATACAAATAATCTTTTGATTCTGTTTGAAATTGCGTCTGTTATTGTTTGCCGTAGAAAATACCCTTGTTAAAACATAAAACGTTGCCGGTAAACTACCCCTTTCCCTTAACCGATCTTCACCAAAAACAATAGGTCTTGAGAACTCTACAATTCAGGGCTGTATACGAAACATTATTTAATTTTGTTTGAATTTGCGGGTGTTATCGTCTGCCAAAAAAAAAATTTCCCTTGATAAAAAAAAACCGTTGCAGGTAAACTACCCCTTTCCCTCAACCGATCTTCACCAAAAGAATAGGTCGTGAGTACTCTACAAATCAGGGCTGTATGCAAAAAATTATTTGATTCTGTTTGAATTTGCAGCAGTTATCGTTTGTCATAGAAAAAAATCCACACACACACACACACACACACACACACACACACACACACACACACACACACACACACACACACACACACACACACACACACACACACACACACACATTTCGAAAAACGACTTTTTTTCATGTTTTGAGTGTAGTACAATCAGAATCTGCAATAATCTCGAACACGATTTTTTTTGCCATCACCATACTTCCATTCCTTAAGGAATATGGAAGTAAAATATCGGTATGGAGAACCATACATGACTTCCATATTCTAAGATTTATTTTTAAAATCATTTGCGAAATGAAATATTACCATAGAAACTACTTCTTTCTACTTACTGCTTCAGCCTTAACCACAGTACTGTGGTCACTAACATATACCACCTCATGTTATCACACTCGATTTTCACTGATGATGGAAGTCAATGGCATTGCCGAAACGTCTGGTTTTGTAGAAAACATTGGACTACGGCCAAATATCCCGGGAAGGAATTTTAACAAAAACTACTTCTTTGTTGCCGATAACGTTGTACACATATATATAAAAAATATGCATAAAATTAATGCCTTGTATAAGTTAATGATTGATCTCCATTAAATAGTGCTCAAGTTTCCAAAGTTTTAATATTATGATGTCCGTAATTAAAACATCAGAGCAGGTTTAGTGTGTATGAGGGTTCACCGTGGACAAAAATTTTCAACATTTCCTATTGAGGGTTGCTTAGAATAAATCTGCGAATCTACAGTGTACGTTTCACAGAACAAACACGCGGAAAAGAAGGAGCGCTCCGAAGTCACTCATGGACCCTCAGCATCTTGCAGAGGGTTCATTCCCTAAAGACGAAAAGTCTGTCTATGAATCGTACCTCTGTAAACACGTGCAGTTACACTGCCCAGCGATCCACAGGAAGCAAATCACTATCCACGCTGGACACTTTTTCGGCTTGCATGCGTTATGTTGGTGTGGGTTCAGCACTTTCCATTTAAAAACCGTGCAAATGTAAGAAAATAAACATGAATGAGGCCAGAAATAACGCGAATTGTGTGTGTGTGTGTGTGTCTTCCCTGCCTTTTTATTGCGGTAGTGATAATAATAAAATGGAAACGTAAACAGTACATAACTGAGATATGCTTGCCTGCCACGCACGATATATTTTCTCTTATACATGACTAGCAGAATACCCGTGCTTCGCTACGGAGTTTCACTTTGTACGTAATGAAAATGTTAGTTTAATTAATAAAGTTTAATTAAAGTAGGCTTCTTAAAAATAAATAGCTGTTCCCCACAACTTCGTTCGCGTGGTCTTCAATTTAATTCGATAATATATTTAGAACAGAATCTATTCTATTGGGTTGCCATAGTAAGCAGATCTAATAGTTTTTTAAGACCGCAAAGGACCCCCCAGAGGATCGTATCGAAAAAAACACCTGTCCTATGTTGGTTCTCCCTTTGCGTAAAATATTTGTGCCAAGTTTGGTTGAAATCGGTCCAATGGTTTAGGTGGAGAAGTGGAAGACCCCAAAGGATCGTATCGAAAAAAACACTTGTCCTATGTTGGTTCTCCCTTTGCGTAAAATATTTGTGCCAAGTTTGGTTGAAATCGGTCCAGTGGTTTAGGAGGCGAAGTGGAAGACCCCAAAGAACCCGCAAAAGGACCCCATCGAAAAAACACCTATCCTATGTTGGTTCTCCCGTTGCGTAAAATATTTGTGCCAAGTTTGGTTGAAATCGGTACAGTGGTTTAGGAGGAGATGTGGAAGAAACCTTCGCGGACGTGCGCACAACAACTCACCGAAGTTTCATCGCAATCGGATGAATGGTATAGGAACGCATACGGGACAAACAAAGAAACATTTTTATATATAAGATGTAAACTATACCACTTACTTGACATAAACCGTGATAGCTAAGCTAATGTACAACATATATGTATTAATTATACACATAAATGTTCCTCGATAGACACTCTATCTATTGGCGAAAAAAACTTGAATAAAATCCGTTCTGTACTTCCTGAGATTAGCGATTTCAAACACAGAGAGAAAACGCACCGACTTTACTTTATACTATGTACAGATTTACATTAAAATGAAAAAATTATAATTTTATTGCCTGGCAACAAAATTATTTTATTTTAACAATTGCCATTGTTTGAAAAAGTTGAAATGAATTTTCATGTACTTTACTCTTGTTAAAACGTAAAAGGTTGCAGGTAAACTACCCCTTCCCCTTAACCGATGTTCACCAAAATCAAAAGACCTTGAGTCCTCTACAATTCAGTGACGTATGCAAAAAATTATTTGATTCTGTCTGAATATGCGGCAGTTACCGTTCGTCATAGAAAATACGCTTGATAAAAAAACGTTGCAGGTAAACTACCCCTTACCCTTAACCGATCTTCACCAAAAACAATAGGTCTTGAGTACTCAACAAATCACGGCGGTATGCAAAAAATTATTTGATTCTGTTTGAATTTGCGGCTGTTATCGTTTGCCATAGAAAAAAATCTACACACACACACACACACACACACACACACACACACACACACACACACACACACACACACACACACACACACACACACACACACACACACACACACACACACACACACACACACACTTTTCGAAAAATGACTTTTTTTCATGTTTTGAGTGTAGTACAATCAGAATCTGCAATAATCTGTAACACGAATTTTTTTTGCCATCACCATACTTCCATTTCCTTAAGGAACATGGAAGTAAATATCGGTATGGAGAACCATACATGACTTCCAAGTTCTAAGATTTATATTTAAAATCATGTTCGAAATGAAATATTTCCATAGAGACTACGTCTTTCTACTTATTGCTTCAGCATTAACCACAGTACTGTGGTCACTAACGTATACCACCTCACGTTCTCGCACTCGATTTTCACCGATGATGGCAGTCGATGGCACTGCCGAAAAGTCTGGTTTTGCAGAAAACATTGGACTACGGCGAAAGAGCCCGGGAAGCAATTTTAACAAAAAACTATTTCTTTGTTGCCGATACCGTAGTACACCTATAAAAAATTTTCCCCTCCACCTTCAACTATAATTTTTAATAATAGAAAATTACCCCCACCCTGTTCACCTAACCTCTTCATTTATAGATATTTCATCTACGTTTCTACAATGCATTACTATGAGCTTCTTATCAGGATACTTTATTTATAAAAATTAAGTACTTTACTCTTGTTACAACATAAAATGTTGCTGGTAAACTACCCCTTTCCCTTAACCGATCTTCACCAACACCAATAGGTATTGAGAACTCTACAATACAGGGCTGTATGCAAAACATCATTTGATTCTGTTTGAATTTGCGGCTGTTATCGTTTACTAGAGAAAAAAATTACCCTTCATAAGAAACCGTTGCTGGTAAACTACCCCTTTCCTTTAACCGATCTTCACCAAAAACTATAGGTCTTGAGTAATCTACAATTCAGGCCTGTATGCAAACAATTATTTGATTCTGTTTGAATTTGCGGCTGTTATCGCTTGCCATAGAAAACACCCTTGATGAAACATAAAACGTTGCTGGTAAACTACCCTATTCCATTAACCAATCTTCACCAAAAACAATAGGTCTTGAGAACTCTACAATTCAGGGCTGTATACAAAACATTAGTTGATTCTCTTTGAATTTACGGCAGTTCTCGTTCGTCATAAAAAAAATACCCTTGTTAAAACATAAAACGTTGCAGGTAAACTACCCCTTTCCCTTAACCGATCTTCAACAAAATCAACAGACCTTGAGTTCTGTATAATTCAAAATGGTATGCAGAAGAGTAGTTGATTCTGTTTTAATGTGTGGCAGTTATCGTTCGTAAAAAAAAAATTATCCTTGATAAAACATAAAATGTTTCTGGTAAACAACCCTATTCCCTTAACCGATCTTCACCAAAACCAACAGGTCTTGAGAACTCTACATTTCAGGGCTGTATGCAAAACATCATTTGATTCTGTTTGAATTAGCGGCTGTTATCATTTACCATAGAAAAAATTACCCTTGATAAAAAACCGTTGCTGGTAAACTACCCCTTTCCCTTAACCGATCTTCACCAAAAACGATAAGTCCTGAGAACTCCATAACTCAGGGCTGTATGCAAAATATTATATGATTTTGTTTGAATTTGCGGCTGTTATCATTTGCCATACAAAATACCCTTGATAAAACAAAAAACGTGGCCGGTAAACTACCCCTTTCCCTTAACCGATCTTCACCAAAAACAAAAGGTCTTGAGAACTCTACAATTCAGTGCAGTATGCAAAACATTATTTGATTATGTTTGAATTTGCGGCTGTTATCGTTTGCCATAGAAAATACCTTTTTAAACATAAAACGTTGCTGGTAAACTACCCCTTTCCCTTAACCGATCTTCACCAAAACCAAAAGGTCTTGAGAACTCTACAATTCAGGGCAGTATGCAAAACATTATTTGATTATGTTTCAATTTGCGGCTGTTATCGTTTGCCATAGAAAATAGCCTTGTTAAAACATAAAACGTTGCACGTAAACTACCCCTCACCCTTAACCGATCTTTACCAATATCAACAGATCTTGAGAACTCTACAAGTCAGGGCTGTATGCAAAACATTATTTGATTCTGTTTGAATTTGCGGCTGTTATCGTTTGCCAAACAAACAAAATTACCCTTGATAAAAAAAAACCGTTGCTGGTAAACTACCCCCTTCCCTCAACCGCAACCGATCTTCACCAAAAACAATAGTTCGCGAGTACTCTAAAAATCAGAGCTGTATGCAAAAAATTATTTGATTCTGTTTGAATTTGCGGCTGTTATCGTTTGCCAAAAAAAAAATCCACACACACACACACACACACACACACACACACACACACACACACACACACACACACACACACACACACACACACACACACACTTTCGAAAAACGACTTTTTTTCATGTTTTGAGTGTAGTACAATCAGAATCTGCAATAATCTCGAACACGATTTTTTTTGCCATCACCATACTTCCATTTCCTTAAGGAACATGGAAGTAAAAAATATGCATAAAATTAATGGCTTGTATAAGTTAATGATTGATCTCCATTAAGTAGTGCTCAAGTTTCCAAAGTTTTAATATAATGATGTCCGTAATTAAAACATCAGAGCAGGTTTACTGTGGATGAGGGTACACCGTGGACAAAAATTTTCAACATTTCCTATTGAGCGTTGCTTAGAATAAAGCTGTGAATCTACAGTGTACGTTTCACAGAACAAACACGAAGAAAAGAAGGAGCGCTCCGAAGTCACTCATGGACCCTCAGCATCTTGCAGAGGGTTCATTCCCTAAAGACGAAAAGTCTGTCTATGAATCGTACCTCTGTAAACACGTGCAGTTACACTGCCCAGCGATCCACAGGAAGCAAATCACTATCCACGCTGGACACTTTTTCGGCTTGCATGCGTTATGTTGGTGTGGGTTCAGCACTTTCCATTTAAAAACCGTGCAAATGTAAGAAAATAAACATGAATGAGGCCAGAAATAACGCGAATTGTGTGTGTGTGTGTGTCTTCCCTGCCTTTTTATTGCGGTAGTGATAATAATAAAATGGAAACGTAAACAGTACATAACTGAGATATGCTTGCCTGCCACGCACGATATATTTTCTCTTATACATGACTAGCAGAATACCCGTGCTTCGCTACGGAGTTTCACTTTGTACGTAATGAAAATGTTAGTTTAATTAATAAAGTTTAATTAAAGTAGGCTTCTTAAAAATAAATAGCTGTTCCCCACAACTTCGTTCGCGTGGTCTTCAATTTAATTCGATAATATATTTAGAACAGAATCTATTCTATTGGGTTGCCATAGTAAGCAGATCTAATAGTTTTTTAAGACCGCAAAGGACCCCCCAGAGGATCGTATCGAAAAAAACACCTGTCCTATGTTGGTTCTCCCTTTGCGTAAAATATTTGTGCCAAGTTTGGTTGAAATCGGTCCAATGGTTTAGGTGGAGAAGTGGAAGACCCCAAAGGATCGTATCGAAAAAAACACTTGTCCTATGTTGGTTCTCCCTTTGCGTAAAATATTTGTGCCAAGTTTGGTTGAAATCGGTCCAGTGGTTTAGGAGGCGAAGTGGAAGACCCCAAAGAACCCCCAAAAGGACCCCATCGAAAAAACACCTATCCTATGTTGGTTCTCCCGTTGCGTAAAATATTTGTGCCAAGTTTGGTTGAAATCGGTACAGTGGTTTAGGAGGAGATGTGGAAGAAACCTTCGCGGACGTGCGCACAACAACTCACCGAAGTTTCATCGCAATCGGATGAATGGTATAGGAACGCATACGGGACAAACAAAGAAACATTTTTATATATAAGATGTAAACTATACCACTTACTTGACATAAACCGTGATAGCTAAGCTAATGTACAACATATATGTATTAATTATACACATAAATGTTCCTCGATAGACACTCTATCTATTGGCGAAAAAAACTTGAATAAAATCCGTTCTGTACTTCCTGAGATTAGCGATTTCAAACACAGAGAGAAAACGCACCGACTTTACTTTATACTATGTACAGATTTACATTAAAATGAAAAAATTATAATTTTATTGCCTGGCAACAAAATTATTTTATTTTAACAATTGCCATTGTTTGAAAAAGTTGAAATGAATTTTCATGTACTTTACTCTTGTTAAAACGTAAAAGGTTGCAGGTAAACTACCCCTTCCCCTTAACCGATGTTCACCAAAATCAAAAGACCTTGAGTCCTCTACAATTCAGTGACGTATGCAAAAAATTATTTGATTCTGTCTGAATATGCGGCAGTTACCGTTCGTCATAGAAAATACGCTTGATAAAAAAACGTTGCAGGTAAACTACCCCTTACCCTTAACCGATCTTCACCAAAAACAATAGGTCTTGAGTACTCAACAAATCACGGCGGCATGCAAAAAATTATTTGATTCTGTTTGAATTTGCGGCTGTTATCGTTTGCCATAGAAAATACCCTTGATAAAAAAACGCTGCTGGTAAACTACCCCTTTCCCTTAACCGACCTTCACCAAAAACAATAGGTGTTGAGAACTCTGCAGTTTAGGGCTGTATACAAATAATCTTTTGATTCTGTTTGAAATTGCGTCTGTTATTGTTTGCCGTAGAAAATACCCTTGTTAAAACATAAAACGTTGCCGGTAAACTACCCCTTTCCCTCAAACGATCTTCATAAAAAACAATAGGTCTTTATTACTCAATAAATCAGGGCTGTATGCAAAAACTTATTTGATTCTGTTTGAATTTGCGGCTCTTATCGTTTGCCATAGAAAATACCTTTTTAAAACATAAAACGTTGCAGGTAAACTACCCCTTTTCCTTAACCGATCTTCACCAAAACCAAAAGGTCTTGAGAACTCTACAATTCAGGGCAGTATGCAAAACATTATTTGATTATGTTTGAATTTGCGGCTGTTATCGTTTGCCATAGGAAATACCCTTGTTAAAACATAAAACGTTGCAGGTAAACTACCCCTTTCCCTTAACCGATCTGTACCAAAATCAACAGATCTTGAGAACTCTACAATTCAGGGCTGTATGCGAAACATTATTTGATTCTGTTTGAATTTGCGGCTGTTATCGTTTGACAAAAACCAACAAAATTACCCTTGTTAAAAAAAAACCGTTGCCGGTAAACTACCCCTTCCCCTTAACCGATCTTCACCACAAACAATAGGTCGCGAGTACTCTACAAATCAGGGCTGTATGCAAAAAATTATTTGATTCTGTTTGAATTTGCGGCTGTTATCGTTTGCCATAGAAAAAAATCCACACACACACACACACACACACACACACACACACACACACACACACACACACACACACACACACACACACACACACACACACACACACACACACACACACACACACACACACACACACACACACACACACACACATTTCGAAAAACGACTTTTTTTCATGTTTTGAGTGTAGTACAATCAGAATCTGCAATAATCTCGAACACGATTTTTTTTGCCATCACCATACTTCCATTTCCTTAAGGAACATGGAAGTAAAAAATATGCATAAAATTAATGGCTTGTATAAGTTAATGATTGATCTCCATTAAGTAGTGCTCAAGTTTCCAAAGTTTTAATATAATGATGTCCGTAATTAAAACATCAGAGCAGGTTTACTGTGTATGAGGGTACACCGTGGACAAAAATTTTCAACATTTCCTATTGAGCGTTGCTTAGAATAAAGCTGTGAATCTACAGTGTACGTTTCACAGAACAAACACGAAGAAAAGAAGGAGCGCTCCGAAGTCACTCATGGACCCTCAGCATCTTGCAGAGGGTTCATTCCCTAAAGACGAAAAGTCTGTCTATGAATCGTTCCTCTGTAAACACGTGCAGTTACACTGCCCAGCGATCCACAGGAAGGAAATCGCTATCCACGCTGGACACTTTTTCGGCTTGCATGCGTTATGTTGGTATGGGTTCGGCACTTTCCATTTAAAAACCGTGCAAATGTAAGAAAATAAACATGAATGAGGCCAGAACATTCTGACAAAATTGTATCTACAGAATAGTTAACATTCCCCAGGTTTCCATTTCTGCTAATTTCTCATTACACCTTCCACTGACGTATTATTAACCATTTCATAAACTATCGTATAATCTTTTCAGATTTTGTGGTACAAAATCTGAAATTTTCAGATTGCCTGCCAACAAAATTATTTTATTTTTAACAATTACCATTGTTTCAAAAAGTTTAAATAAATTTTCAAGTACTTTACTCTTGTTAAAACGTAAAAGGTTGCCGGTAAACTACCCCTTCCCCTTAACCGATCTTCACCAAAATAGAAAGTCCTTGAGAGATCTACAATTCAGGGACGTATGCAAAAAATTATTTGATTCTGTTTGAATTTGCGGCAGTTATCGTTTACCATAGAAAATACGCTTGATAAAAAACGTTGCTGGTAAACTACCCCTTCCCCACAACCGATCTTCACCAAAAACAATAGGTCTTGAGTACTCTACAAATCACGGCTGTATGCAAAAAATTAGTTGATTCTGTTTGAATTTGAGGCTGTTATCTTTTGCCATAAAAAATACCGTTGATAAAAAAACGCTGCAGGTAAACTACCCCTTTCCCTCAACCGATCTTCACCAAAAACAATAGGTCTTGAGAACTCTGCAATTTAGGGCTGTATGCAAATAATCTTTTGATTCTGTTTGAATTTGCGGCTCTTATCGTTTGCCATAGGAAATACACTTGTTAAAACATAAAGCGTTACAGGTAAACTACCCCTTTCCCTTAACTGATCTTCACCAAAAACAATAGGTCTTGAGAATTCTACAATTCAGGGCTGTATACGAAACATTATTTGATTCTGTTTGAATTTGCGGCTGTTATCGTTTGCCAAAAAAAAAATTTCCCTTGATAAAAAAACCGTAGCCGGTAAACTACCCCTTTCCCTCAACCGATCTTCACCAAAAACAATAGGTCGTGAGTATTCTTCAAATCAGGGCTATATGCAAAAAATTATTTGATTCTGTTTGAATTTGCGGCAGTTATCGTTTGCCATAGAAAAAAATCTACACATAGACACACAGATAGACACACAGACAGACAGATAGACACATAGACACTTTTCGGAAAACGACTTTTTTTCATGTTTTGAGAGTAGTACAATCAGAATCTGCAATAATCTCGAACACGATTTTTTTTGCCATCACCATACTTCCATTCCTTAAGGAATATGGAAGTAAAATATCGGTATGGAGAACCATACATGACTTCCATATTCTAAGATTTATTTTTAAAATCATTTGCGAAATGAAATATTACCATAGAAACTACTTCTTTCTACTTACTGCTTCAGCCTTAACCACAGTACTGTGGTCACTAACATATACCACCTTATGTTATCACACTCGATTTTCACTGATGATGGAAGTCAATGGCATTGCCGAAACGTCTGGTTTTGTAGAAAACATTGGACTACGGCCAAATATCCCGGGAAGGAATTTTAACAAAAACTACTTCTTTGTTGCCGATAACGTTGTACACATATATATAAAAAATATGCATAAAATTAATGCCTTGTATAAGTTAATGATTGATCTCCATTAAATAGTGCTCAAGTTTCCAAAGTTTTAATATTATGATGTCCGTAATTAAAACATCAGGACAGGTTTAGTGTGTATGAGGGTTCACCGTGGACAAAAATTTTCAACATTTCCTATTGAGGGTTGCTTAGAATAAATCTGCGAATCTACAGTGTACGTTTCACAGAACAAACACGCGGAAAAGAAGGAGCGCTCCGAAGTCACTCATGGACCCTCAGCATCTTGCAGAGGGTTCATTCCCTAAAGACGAAAAGTCTGTCTATGAATCGTACCTCTGTAAACACGTGCAGTTACACTGCCCAGCGATCCACAGGAAGCAAATCACTATCCACGCTGGACACTTTTTCGGCTTGCATGCGTTATGTTGGTGTGGGTTCAGCACTTTCCATTTAAAAACCGTGCAAATGTAAGAAAATAAACATGAATGAGGCCAGAAATAACGCGAATTGTGTGTGTGTGTGTGTCTTCCCTGCCTTTTTATTGCGGTAGTGATAATAATAAAATGGAAACGTAAACAGTACATAACTGAGATATGCTTGCCTGCCACGCACGATATATTTTCTCTTATACATGACTAGCAGAATACCCGTGCTTCGCTACGGAGTTTCACTTTGTACGTAATGAAAATGTTAGTTTAATTAATAAAGTTTAATTAAAGTAGGCTTCTTAAAAATAAATAGCTGTTCCCCACAACTTCGTTCGCGTGGTCTTCAATTTAATTCGATAATATATTTAGAACAGAATCTATTCTATTGGGTTGCCATAGTAAGCAGATCTAATAGTTTTTTAAGACCGCAAAGGACCCCCCAGAGGATCGTATCGAAAAAAACACCTGTCCTATGTTGGTTCTCCCTTTGCGTAAAATATTTGTGCCAAGTTTGGTTGAAATCGGTCCAATGGTTTAGGTGGAGAAGTGGAAGACCCCAAAGGATCGTATCGAAAAAAACACTTGTCCTATGTTGGTTCTCCCTTTGCGTAAAATATTTGTGCCAAGTTTGGTTGAAATCGGTCCAGTGGTTTAGGAGGCGAAGTGGAAGACCCCAAAGAACCCCCAAAAGGACCCCATCGAAAAAACACCTATCCTATGTTGGTTCTCCCGTTGCGTAAAATATTTGTGCCAAGTTTGGTTGAAATCGGTACAGTGGTTTAGGAGGAGATGTGGAGAAACCTTCGCGGACGTGCGCACAACAACTCACCGAAGTTTCATCGCAATCGGATGAATGGTATAGGAACGCATACGGGACAAACAAAGAAACATTTTTATATATAAGATGTAAACTATACCACTTACTTGACATAAACCGTGATAGCTAAGCTAATGTACAACATATATGTATTAATTATACACATAAATGTTCCTCGATAGACACTCTATCTATTGGCGAAAAAAACTTGAATAAAATCCGTTCTGTACTTCCTGAGATTAGCGATTTCAAACACAGAGAGAAAACGCACCGACTTTACTTTATACTATGTACAGATTTACATTAAAATGAAAAAATTATAATTTTATTGCCTGGCAACAAAATTATTTTATTTTAACAATTGCCATTGTTTGAAAAAGTTGAAATGAATTTTCATGTACTTTACTCTTGTTAAAACGTAAAAGGTTGCAGGTAAACTACCCCTTCCCCTTAACCGATGTTCACCAAAATCAAAAGACCTTGAGTCCTCTACAATTCAGTGACGTATGCAAAAAATTATTTGATTCTGTCTGAATATGCGGCAGTTACCGTTCGTCATAGAAAATACGCTTGATAAAAAAACGTTGCAGGTAAACTACCCCTTACCCTTAACCGATCTTCACCAAAAACAATAGGTCTTGAGTACTCAACAAATCACGGCGGTATGCAAAAAATTATTTGATTCTGTTTGAATTTGCGGCTGTTATCGTTTGCCATAGAAAATACCCTTGATAAAAAAACGCTGCTGGTAAACTACCCCTTTCCCTTAACCGACCTTCACCAAAAACAATAGGTGTTGAGAACTCTGCAATTTAGGGCTGTATACAAATAATCTTTTGATTCTGTTTGAAATTGCGTCTGTTATTGTTTGCCGTAGAAAATACCCTTGTTAAAACATAAAACGTTGCCGGTAAACTACCCCTTTCCCTTAACCGATCTTCACCAAAAACAATAGGTCTTGAGAACTCTACAATTCAGGGCTGTATACGAAACATTATTTAATTTTGTTTGAATTTGCGGGTGTTATCGTCTGCCAAAAAAAAAATTTCCCTTGATAAAAAAAAACCGTTGCAGGTAAACTACCCCTTTCCCTCAACCGATCTTCACCAAAAGAATAGGTCGTGAGTACTCTACAAATCAGGGCTGTATGCAAAAAATTATTTGATTCTGTTTGAATTTGCAGCAGTTATCGTTTGCCATAGAAAAAAAATCTACAGACACACAAACAGACACACACACACACACACACTTTTCGGAAAACGACTTTTTTTCATGTTTTGAGTGTAGTAGAATCAGAATCTGCAATAATCTCGAACACGATTTTTTTTGCCATCACCATACTTCCATTCCTTAAGGAATATGGAAGTAAAATTACCCTTGATAAAAAACCGTTGCTGGTAAAGTACCCCTTTCCCTTAACCGATCTTCACCAAAAACGACAGGTCTTGAGACCTCTATAATTCAGGGTTGTATGTAAAATATTATGTGATGTTGTTTGAATTTGCGGCTGTTATCGTTTGCCATACAAAATACCCTTGATAAAACAAAAAACGTGGCCGGTAAACTACCCCTTTCCCTCAAACGATCTTCATCAAAAACAATAGGTCTTTAGTACTCAATAAATCAGGGCTGTATGCAAAAACTTATTTGATTCTGTTTGAATTTGCGGCTCTTATCGTTTGCCATAGAAAATACCTTTTTAAAACATAAAACGTTGCAGGTAAACTACCCCTTTTCCTTAACCGATCTTCACCAAAACCAAAAGGTCTTGAGAACTCTACAATTCAGGGCAGTATGCAAAACATTATTTGATTATGTTTGAATTTGCGGCTGTTATCGTTTGCCATAGGAAATACCCTTGTTAAAACATAAAACGTTGCAGGTAAACTACCCCTTTCCCTTAACCGATCTGTACCAAAATCAACAGATCTTGAGAACTCTACAATTCAGGGCTGTATGCGAAACATTATTTGATTCTGTTTGAATTTGCGGCTGTTATCGTTTGCCATAAAAAAAAATCTACACACACACACACACACACACACACACACACACACACACACACACACACACACACACACACACACACACACACACACACACTTTTCGAAAAATGACTTTTTTTCATGTTTTGAGTGTAGTACAATCAGAATCTGCAATAATCTGTAACACGAATTTTTTTTGCCATCACCATACTTCCATTTCCTTAAGGAACATGGAAGTAAATATCGGTATGGAGAACCATACATGACTTCCAAGTTCTAAGATTTATATTTAAAATCATGTTCGAAATGAAATATTTCCATAGAGACTACGTCTTTCTACTTATTGCTTCAGCATTAACCACAGTACTGTGGTCACTAACGTATACCACCTCACGTTCTAGCACTCGATTTTCACCGATGATGGCAGTCGATGGCACTGCCGAAAAGTCTGGTTTTGCAGAAAACATTGGACTACGGCGAAAGAGCCCGGGAAGCAATTTTAACAAAAAACTATTTCTTTGTTGCCGATACCGTAGTACACCTATAAAAAATTTTCCCCTCCACCTTCAACTATAATTTTTTAATAATAGAAAATTACCCCCACCCTGTTCACCTAACCTCTTCATTTATAGATATTTCATCTACGTTTCTACAATGCATTACTATGAGCTTCTTATCAGGATACTTTATTTATAAAAATTAAGTACTTTACTCTTGTTACAACATAAAATGTTGCTGGTAAACTACCCCTTTCCCTTAACCGATCTTCACCAACACCAATAGGTATTGAGAACTCTACAATACAGGGCTGTATGCAAAACATCATTTGATTCTGTTTGAATTTGCGGCTGTTATCGTTTACTAGAGAAAAAAATTACCCTTCATAAGAAACCGTTGCTGGTAAACTACCCCTTTCCTTTAACCGATCTTCACCAAAAACTATAGGTCTTGAGTAATCTACAATTCAGGCCTGTATGCAAACAATTATTTGATTCTGTTTGAATTTGCGGCTGTTATCGCTTGCCATAGAAAACACCCTTGATAAAACATAAAACGTTGCTGGTAAACTACCCTATTCCATTAACCAATCTTCACCAAAAACAATAGGTCTTGAGAACTCTACAATTCAGGGCTGTATACAAAACATTAGTTGATTCTCTTTGAATTTACGGCAGTTCTCGTTCGTCATAAAAAAAATACCCTTGTTAAAACATAAAACGTTGCAGGTAAACTACCCCTTTCCCTTAACCGATCTTCAACAAAATCAACAGACCTTGAGTTCTGTATAATTCAAAATGGTATGCAGAAGAGTAGTTGATTCTGTTTTAATGTGTGGCAGTTATCGTTCGTCAAATAAAAATTATACTTGATAAAACATAAAATGTTTCTGGTAAACAACCCTATTCCCTTTACCGATCTTCACCAAAACCAACAGGTCTTGAGAACTCTACATTTCAGGGCTGTATGCAAAAAATTATATGATTCTGTTTGAATTTGCGGCTGTTATCGTTTGCCATATAAAATACCCTTGATAAGACAAAAAACGTGTCCGGTAAACTACCCCTTTCCCTTAACCGATCTTCACCAAAAACAATAGGTCTTTAGAACTCAACAAAACAGGGCTGTATGCAAAAACGTATTTGATTCTGTTTGAATTTGCGGCTTTTATCGTTTGCCATAGAAAATACCATTTTAAAACATAAAACGTTGCTGGTAAACTACCCCTTTCCCTTAACCGATCTTCACCAACACCTATAGGTATTGAGAACTCTACAATACAGGGCTGTATGCAAAACATCATTTGATTCTGTTTGAATTTGCGGCTGTTATCATTTACCATAGAAAAAATTACCCTTGATAAAAAACCGTTGCTGGTAAACTACCCCTTTCCCTTAACCGATCTTCACCAAAAACGATAAGTCCTGAGAACTCCATAACTCAGGGCTGTATGCAAAATATTATATGATTTTGTTTGAATTTGCGGCTGTTATCATTTGCCATACAAAATACCCTTGATAAAACAAAAAACGTGGCCGGTAAACTACCCCTTTCCCTTAACCGATCTTCACCAAAAACAGAAGGTCTTGAGAACTCTACAATTCAGTGCAGTATGCAAAACATTATTTGATTATGTTTGAATTTGCGGCTGTTATCGTTTGCCATAGAAAATACCTTTTTAAACATAAAACGTTGCTGGTAAACTACCCCTTTCCCTTAACCGATCTTCACCAAAAACTATAGGTCTTGAGAACTCTACAATTCAGGGCAGTATGCAAAACATTATTTGATTATGTTTGAATTTGCGGCTGTTATCGTTTGCCATAGAAAATAGCCTTGTTAAAACATAAAACGTTGCACGTAAACTACCCCTCACCCTCAACCGATCTTTACCAATATCAACAGATCTTGAGAACTCTACAAGTCAGGGCTGTAT
Organism: Magicicada septendecula; assembly: GCA_034769895.1. Lineage (NCBI taxonomy): Eukaryota > Metazoa > Arthropoda > Insecta > Hemiptera > Cicadidae > Magicicada > Magicicada septendecula. The sequence goes on along the minus strand of JAWRYS010000912.1, from coordinate 18,666 downwards.
GCAAAACATTATTTGATTCTGTTTGAATTTGCGGCTGTTATCGTTTGCCAAACAAACAAAATTACCCTTGACCAACCAATCTTCACCAAAAACCACAGGTCTTGAGAACTCTGAAATTTAGGGCTGTATGCAAATCATCTTTTGATTCTGTTTGAATTTGCGGCTGTTATCGTTTGCCATAGGAAATACCCTTGTTAAAACATAAAACGTTACAGGTAAACTACCCCTTTCACTTACCCGATCTTCACCAAAAACAAAAGGTCTTGAGAACTCTATAAGTTAGGGCTGTATGCAAATAATCTTTTGATTCTGTTTGAATTTGCGGCTGTTATCGTTTGCCATAGGAAATACCCTTGTTAAAACATAAAACGTTACTGGTAAACTACCCCTTTCCCTTAACCGATCTTCACCAAAAACAATAGGTCTTGAGTACTCTACAAATCAGGGCTGTATGCAAAACATTATTTGATTCTGTTTGAATTTGCGGCTGTTATCGTTTGCCATAGAAAATACACTTGTTAAAAAAACGTTGCCGGTAAACTACCCCTTTCCCTCAACCGAACTTCACCAAAAACAATAGGTCTTGAGAACTCTACAATTTAGGGCTGTATGCAAATAATCTTTTGATTCTGTTTGAATTTGCGGCTGTTATCGTTTGCCATAGGAAATACCCTTGTTAAAACATAAAATGTTACTGGTAAACTACCCCTTTCTCTCAACCGATCTTCACCAAAATCAACAGATCTTGAGAACTCTACAATTCAGGGCTGTATGCGAAACATTATTTGATTCTGTTTGAATTTGCGGTTGTTATCGTTTGCCAAACAAACAAAATTACCCTTGCTAAAAAAAAACCGTTGCAGGTAAACTACCCCTTTCCCTCAACCGATCTTCACCAAAAACAATAAGTCGCGAGTACTCTGCAAATCCGGGCTGCATGCAAAAAATTATTTGATTCTGTTTGAATTTGCGGCAGTTATCGTTTGCCATAGAAAAAAAATCTACAGACAGACAGACACACACACAGACAGATAGACAGACAGACACACACACACACACAGACACTTTCTGTGTAAAAAGCGTGCAAATGTAAGAAAATAAACATGAGTGAGGCCAGAAATAACGCGAATTTTGTGTGTGTGTGTGTGTGTGTGTGTGTGTGTGTGTGTGTGTGTGTGTCTTCCCTGCCTTTTGACTTCCATATTCCTTAAGGAATGGAAGTATGGTGATGGCAAAAAAAATCGTGTTCGAGATTATTGCAGATTCTGATTCTACTACACTCAAAACATGAAAAAAAGTCGTTTTCCGAAAAGTGTCTGTGTGTCTGTCTGTGTGTCTGTGTGTCTGTGTGTCTGTCTGTCTGTCTGTCTGTCTGTAGATTTTTTTTCTATGGCAAACGATAACTGCCGTAAATTCAAACAGAATCAAATAATTTTTTGCATACAGCCCGGTTTTGCAGAGTTCTCGCGACCTATTGTTTTTGGTGAAGATCGGTTGAGGGAAAGGGGTAGTTTACCTGCAACGGTTTTTTTTTAGCAAGGGTAATTTTGTTTGTTTGGCAAACGATAACAGCCGCAAATTCAAACAGAATCAAATAATGTTTCGCATACAGCCCTGAATTGTAGAGTTCTCAAGACCTATTGTTTTTGGTGAAGATCGGTTAAGGGAAAGGGGTAGTTTACCTGTAACGTTTTATGTTTTAACAAGGGTATTTCCTATGGCAAACGATAACAGCCGCAAATTCAAACAGAATGAAAAGATTATTTGCATACAGCCCTAAATTGTAGAGTTCTCAAGACCTTTTGTTTTTGGTGAAGATCGGTTAAGGGAAAGGGGTAGTTTACCTACAACGTTTTTTTAACAATGGTATTTTCTATGGCAAACGATAACAGCCGCAAATTCAAACAGAATCAAATAATTTTCTGCATACAGCCCTGGTTTGTAGAGTACTCAAGACCTATTGTTTTTGGTGAAGATCGGTTGAGGGGAAGGGGTAGTTTACCAGCAACGTTTTTTATCATGCGTATTTTCTATGGCAAACGACAACTGCCGCAAATTCAAACAGAATCAAATAATTTTTTGCATACAGCCCTGATTTGTAGAGTACTCGCGACCTATTGTTTTTGGTGAAGATCGGTTGAGGGGAAGGGGTAGTTTACCTGCAACGGTTTTTTTTATCAAGGGAAATTTTTTTTTTTTGGCAAACGATAACAGCCGAAAAATTCAAACAGAATCAAATAATGTTTCGCATACAGCCCTGAATTGTAGATTTCTCAAGACCTATTGTTTTTGGTGAAGATCGGTTGAGGGAAAGGGGTAGTTTACCTGCAACGTTTTTTTAACAAGGGTATTTTTTATGGCAAACGATAACAGCCGCAAATTCAAACAGAATCAAATAATGTTTTGCATACAGCCCTGATTTGTAGAGTACTCAAGACCTATTGTTTTTGGTGAATATCGGTTAAGGGGAAGGGGTAGTTTACCTGCAACGTTTTTTTATCAAGCGTATTTTCTATGGCAAACGATAACAGCCGCAAATTCAAACAGAATGAAATAATTTTTTGCATACGTCCCTGAATTGTAGAGGTCTCAATGACTTTCGATTTTGGTGAAGATCGGTTAAGGGGAAGGGGTAGTTTACCTGCAACCTTTTACGTTTTAACAAGAGTAAAGTACTTGAAAATTTATTTAAACTTTTTGAAACAATGGTAATTGTTAAAAATAAAATAATTTTGTTGCCAGGCAATAAAATTATAATTTTTTCATTTTAATGTAATATAATATTTTTCATTTAATACAGCAATAAAATGGCAGGTAAGACACAGCCTGGTTGTTTGGCTGAAAATGATTTTAAATATAAATCTTAGAATATGGAAGTCATGTATGGTTCTCCATACCGATATTTATTGCTGTAGTCATAATAATAAAATGTAAACGTAAACATTACATAACTGAGATATGCTTACCTGCCACGAACGATATATTATTTTATACATGTACGAGGTGTGTTCAAAAAAAGACCGAACTATTTGTGTAACACGTCAACTAGCGCATAGAGCGAGCTGCAGAATTAAGTGCTGCTAGCGACAGGTTTTGACGCCTGAATGCCGTTTTCTCTGTTCCGTCACGATCTTCAGTCTTCGAGCTACACGCGCTGTAGTGGGCACGGGCACACACCGTCCGGCGGATTTATAACAAAGTGAGAATGAAGATCTTAACACAACGTGTGTGTATAAAATTTTGCTGCTGACTTCGTAAAATCTTTACAGAGCTATTTCCATTGTCTTCCAAAGTTTTCATTACCATTTGCATTGGTACGCAGTTGTTGACCGATTTCAAAACGGGTCTCTTTCTGATCGTCGTCAACAAACACAGTAAGAAGTTTTCAGTGATACGATACATTTAAATTTTTCTATCAAAATTTAATTTTACGATCTTAAATGGATTCTGTCAGAAAGTATCGGCATTTAAACGATGATTTACAATTACCACATCACGAGCTCTCTTCCCATGATCTTCGATATCGCTTTGATCTGCACCGACCATTGTTTTTCCCTCTTTAAAAATTCTTAAACTAATCGTTCGCTTCACGCAGGCTTCCGCGTATGCTTAATTGAAAACCAGAATGTCTCTGAAAAGTTTTAACCTAGTTTTGCTGCAAAATTTCATACGCACACGTTGTTCTCGCTGTCTTTCTTAATCGCTTTGTCACTAATCCGCCGGCCAGCGTGTGCACGTCCCCACTCAATGTGATATACCTCAAAGACTACTGCTAATAGCTGAACACAATAAGTGGTAGTTTGTTGTCAAAAACTATCGCTAGGTGCGCGCAAAGTCGCGGCGCGTCGTTTGTGCGGATTGATGTGTTACTCAAAAAGTTTGGTCTTTTTATGAACACACCTCGTATTTAATTTATATTAAAATGAAAAAATTATAATTTTATTGCCTGGCAACAAAATTATTTTATTTTTAACAATTACCATTGTTTGAAAAAGTTTAAATGCATTTTCAAGTACTTTACTGTTGTTAAAACGTAAAAGGTTGCAGGTAAACTACCCCTTCCCCTTAATCGATCTTCACCAAAATCGAAAATCCTTGAGATTTCTACAATTCAGGGACGAATGCAAAAAATTATTTGATTCTGTTTGAATTTGCGCCAGTTATCGTTTGCCATAGAAAATACGCTTGATATAAAACGTTGCAGGTAAACTACACCTTCCCCTCAACCGATCTTCACCAAAAACAATAGGTCCTGAGTACTCTACAAATCAGGGCTGTATGCAAATAATCTTTTGATTCTGTTTGAATTTGCGGCTGTTATCGTTTGCCATAGGAAATACCCTTGTTAAAACATAAAACGTTACAGGTAAACTACCCCTTTCCCTTAACCGATCTTTACCAAAAACAATAGGTCTTGAGAACTATAGAATTCAGGGCAGTTTGCGAAACATTATTTGATTCTGTTTGAATTTGCGGCTGTTATCGTTTGCCAAAAAAAAATTTCCCTTGATACAAAAAACCGTTGCAGGTAAACAACCCCTTTCCCTCAACCGATCTTCACCAAAAACAACAGGTCGTGAGTACTCTACAAATCAGGGTTGTATGCAAAAAATTATTTCATTCTATTTGAATTTGCGGCTGATATCGTTTGCCATAGAAAAAAAATCTACAGACACATAGACAGATAGACACACACACAGACAATTTTCTAAAAACGGCTTTTATTCATGTTTTGAGTGTAGTACAATCAGAAACTGCAATAATCTCGAACACGATTTTTTTTGCCATCACCCTACTTCCATTTCCTTAAGGAACATGGAAGTAAATATCGGTATTGAGAACTATACATGACCTCCATATTCTAAGATTTAAATTTAAAATCATTTTCGAAATGAAATATTACCATAGAAACTACTTCTTTCTACTTACTGCTTCAGCCTTAACCACAGTACTGTGGTCACTAACATATACCACCTCACGTTATCGCACTCGATTTTCACTGATGATGGAAGTCGATGGCATTGCCGAAACGTCTGGTTTTGTAGAAAACATTGGACTACGGCCAAATATCCCGGGAAGGAATTTTAACAAAAACTACTTCTTTGTTGCCGATAACGTTGTACACACATATATAAAAAATTTGCATAAAATTAATGGCTTGTATAAGTTAATGGTTGATCTCCATTAAGTAGTGCTCAAGTTTCCAAAGTTTTAATATTATGATATCCGTAATTAAAACATCAGAGCAGGTTTAGTGTGAATGAGTGTACACCGTAGACTAAAATTTTCAACATTTTCTATTGAGCGTTGCTTAGAGTAAAGCTGCGAATCTACAGTGTATGTTTCACAGAACAAACACCGAAAAAGAAGGAGCGCTCCGAAGTCACTCATGGACCCTCAGCATCTTGCAGAGGGTTCATTCCCTAAAGACGGAAAGTCTATCTATGAATCGTTCCTCTGTAAACACGTGCAGTTACACTGCCCAGCGATCCACAGGAAACAAATTGATGTCCATTTTTTCGGCTTTCACGCGTTATGTTGGTGTGGGTTTCGGCACTTTCCATTTAAAAAGCGTGCAAATGTAAGAAAATAAACATGAGTGAGGCCAGAAATAACGCGAATTTTGTGTGTGTGTGTGTGTGTGTGTGTGTGTGTGTGTGTGTGTGTGTGTCTTCCCTGCCTTTTTATTGCTGTAGTCATAATAATAAAATGTAAACGTAAACATTACATAACTGAGATATGCTTACCTGCCACGAACGATATATTATTTTATACATGTACGAGGTGTGTTCAAAAAAAGACCGAACTATTTGTGTAACACGTCAACTAGCGCATAGAGCGAGCTGCAGAATTAAGTGCTGCTAGCGACAGGTTTTGACGCCTGAATGCCGTTTTCTCTGTTCCGTCACGATCTTCAGTCTTCGAGCTACACGCGCTGTAGTGGGCACGGGCACACACCGTCCGGCGGATTTATAACAAAGTGAGAATGAAGATCTTAACACAACGTGTGTGTATAAAATTTTGCTGCTGACTTCGTAAAATCTTTACAGAGCTATTTCCATTGTCTTCCAAAGTTTTCATTACCATTTGCATTGGTACGCAGTTGTTGACCGATTTCAAAACGGGTCTCTTTCTGATCGTCGTCAACAAACACAGTAAGAAGTTTTCAGTGATACGATACATTTAAATTTTTCTATCAAAATTTAATTTTACGATCTTAAATGGATTCTGTCAGAAAGTATCGGCATTTAAACGATGATTTACAATTACCACATCACGAGCTCTCTTCCCATGATCTTCGATATCGCTTTGATCTGCACCGACCATTGTTTTTCCCTCTTTAAAAATTCTTAAGCTAATCGTTCGCTTCACGCAGGCTTCCGCGTATGCTTAATTGAAAACCAGAATGTCTCTGAAAAGTTTTAACCTAGTTTTGCTGCAAAATTTCATACGCACACGTTGTTCTCGCTGTCTTTCTTAATCGCTTTGTCACTAATCCGCCGGCCAGCGTGTGCACGTCCCCACTCAATGTGATATACCTCAAAGACTACTGCTAATAGCTGAACACAATAAGTGGTAGTTTGTTGTCAAAAACTATCGCTAGGTGCGCGCAAAGTCGCGGCGCGTCGTTTGTGCGGATTGATGTGTTACTCAAAAAGTTTGGTCTTTTTATGAACACACCTCGTATTTAATTTATATTAAAATGAAAAAATTATAATTTTATTGCCTGGCAACAAAATTATTTTATTTTTAACAATTACCATTGTTTGAAAAAGTTTAAATGCATTTTCAAGTACTTTACTGTTGTTAAAACGTAAAAGGTTACAGGTAAACTACCCCTTCCCCTTAACCGATCTTCACCAAAATCTAAAATCCTTGAGATTTCTACAATTCAGGGACGAATGCAAAAAATTATTTGATTCTGTTTGAATTTGCGCCAGTTATCGTTTGCCATAGAAAATACGCTTGATATAAAACGTTGCAGGTAAACTACACCTTCCCCTCAACCGATCTTCACCAAAAACAATAGGTCTTGAGTACTCTACAAATCAGGGCTGTATGCAAATAATCTTTTGATTCTGTTTGAATTTGCGGCTGTTATCGTTTGCCATAAGAAATACCCTTGTTAAAACATAAAACGTTACAGGTAAACTACCCCTTTCCCTTAACCGATCTTTACCAAAAACAATAGGTCGTGAGTACTCTACAAATCAGGGTTGTATGCAAAAAATTATTTCATTCTATTTGAATTTGCGGCTGATATCGTTTGCCATAGAGAAAAAATCTACAGACACACAGACAGATAGACACACACACAGACAATTTTCTAAAAACGGCTTTTATTCATGTTTTGAGTGTAGTACAATCAGAAACTGCAATAATCTCGAACACGATTTTTTTTGCCATCACCCTACTTCCATTTCCTTAAGGAACATGGAAGTAAATATCGGTATTGAGAACCATACATGACCTCCATATTCTAAGATTTAAATTTAAAATCATTTTCGAAATGAAATATTACCATAGAAACTACTTCTTTCTACTTACTGCTTCAGCCTTAACCACAGTACTGTGGTCACTAACATATAGCACCTCACGTTATCGCACTCGATTTTCACTGATGATGGAAGTCGATGGCATTGCCGAAACGTCTGGTTTTGTAGAAAACATTGGACTACGGCCAAATATCCCGGGAAGGAATTTTAACAAAAACTACTTCTTTGTTGCCGATAACGTTGTACACACATATATAAAAAATTTGCATAAAATTAATGGCTTGTATAAGTTAATGGTTGATCTCCATTAAGTAGTGCTCAAGTTTCCAAAGTTTTAATATTATGATATCCGTAATTAAAACATCAGAGCAGGTTTAGTGTGAATGAGTGTACACCGTAGACTAAAATTTTCAACATTTTCTATTGAGCGTTGCTTAGAGTAAAGCTGCGAATCTACAGTGTATGTTTCACAGAACAAACACGCGAAAAAGAAGGAGCGCTCCGAAGTCACTCATGGACCCTCAGCATCTTGCAGAGGGTTCATTCCCTAAAGACGGAAAGTCTATCTATGAATCGTTCCTCTGTAAACACGTGCAGTTACACTGCCCAGCGATCCACAGGAAACAAATTGATGTCCATTTTTTCGGCTTTCACGCGTTATGTTGGTGTGGGTTTCGGCACTTTCCATTTAAAAAGCGTGCAAATGTAAGAAAATAAACATGAGTGAGGCCAGAAATAACGCGAATTTTGTGTGTGTGTGTGTGTGTCTTCCCTGCCTTTTTATTGCTGTAGTCATAATAATAAAATGTAAACGTAAACATTACATAACTGAGATATGCTTACCTGCCACGAACGATATATTATTTTATACATGTACGAGGTGTGTTCAAAAAAAGACCGAACTATTTGTGTAACACGTCAACTAGCGCATAGAGCGAGCTGCAGAATTAAGTGCTGCTAGCGACAGGTTTTGACGCCTGAATGCCGTTTTCTCTGTTCCGTCACGATCTTCAGTCTTCGAGCTACACGCGCTGTAGTGGGCACGGGCACACACCGTCCGGCGGATTTATAACAAAGTGAGAATGAAGATCTTAACACAACGTGTGTGTATAAAATTTTGCTGCTGACTTCGTAAAATCTTTACAGAGCTATTTCCATTGTCTTCCAAAGTTTTCATTACCATTTGCATTGGTACGCAGTTGTTGCCCGATTTCAAAACGGGTCTCTTTCTGATCGTCGTCAACAAACACAGTAAGAAGTTTTCAGTGATACGATACATTTAAATTTTTCTATCAAAATTTAATTTTACGATCTTAAATGGATTCTGTCAGAAAGTATCGGCATTTAAACGATGATTTACAATTACCACATCACGAGCTCTCTTCCCATGATCTTCGATATCGCTTTGATCTGCACCGACCATTGTTTTTCCCTCTTTAAAAATTCTTAAACTAATCGTTCGCTTCACGCAGGCTTCCGCGTATGCTTAATTGAAAACCAGAATGTCTCTGAAAAGTTTTAACCTAGTTTTGCTGCAAAATTTCATACGCACACGTTGTTCTCGCTGTCTTTCTTAATCGCTTTGTCACTAATCCGCCGGCCAGCGTGTGCACGTCCCCACTCAATGTGATATACCTCAAAGACTACTGCTAATAGCTGAACACAATAAGTGGTAGTTTGTTGTCAAAAACTATCGCTAGGTGCGCGCAAAGTCGCGGCGCGTCGTTTGTGCGGATTGATGTGTTACTCAAAAAGTTTGGTCTTTTTATGAACACACCTCGTATTTAATTTATATTAAAATGAAAAAATTATAATTTTATTGCCTGGCAACAAAATTATTTTATTTTTAACAATTACCATTGTTTGAAAAAGTTTAAATGCATTTTCAAGTACTTTACTGTTGTTAAAACGTAAAAGGTTGCAGGTAAACTACCCCTTCCCCTTAACCGATCTTCACCAAAATCTAAAATCCTTGAGATTTCTACAATTCAGGGACGAATGCAAAAAATTATTTGATTCTGTTTGAATTTGCGGCAGTTATCGTTTGCCATAGAAAATACGCTTGATATAAAACGTTGCAGGTAAACTACCCCTTCCCCTCAACCGATCTTCACCAAAAACAATAGGTCTTGAGTACTCTACAAATCAGAGCTGTATGCAAATAATCTTTTGATTCTGTTTGAATTTGCGGCTGTTATCGTTTGCCATAGGAAATACCCTTGTTAAAACATAAAACGTTACAGGTAAACTACCCCTTTCCCTTAACCGATCTTTACCAAAAACAATAGGTCTTGAGAACTATAGAATTCAGGGCAGTTTGCGAAACATTATTTGATTCTGTTTGAATTTGCGGCTGTTATCGTTTGCCAAAAAAAAATTTCCCTTGATACAAAAAACCGTTGCAGGTAAACTACCCCTTTCCCTCAACCGATCTTCACCAAAAACAATATGTCGTGAGTACTCTGCAAATCAGAGTTGTATGCAAAAAATTATTTCATTCTATTTGAATTTGCGGCTGATATCGTTTGCCATAGAAAAAAAATCTACAGACACACAGACAGATAGACACACACACAGACAATTTTCTAAAAACGGCTTTTATTCATGTTTTGAGTGTAGTACAATCAGAAACTGCAATAATCTCGAACACGATTTTTTTGCCATCACCCTACTTCCATTTCCTTAAGGAACATGGAAGTAAATATCGGTATTGAGAACCATACATGACCTCCATATTCTAAGATTTAAATTTAAAATCATTTTCGAAATGAAATATTACCATAGAAACTACTTCTTTCTACTTACTGCTTAAGCCTTAACCACAGTACTGTGGTCACTAACATATACCACCTCACGTTATCGCACTCGATTTTCACTGATGATGGAAGTCGATGGCATTGCCGAAACGTCTGGTTTTGTAGAAAACATTGGACTACGGCCAAATATCCCGGGAAGGAATTTTAACAAAAACTACATCTTTGTTGCCGATAACGTTGTACACACATATATAAAAAATTTGCATAAAATTAATGGCTTGTATAAGTTAATGGTTGATCTCCATTAAGTAGTGCTCAAGTTTCCAAAGTTTTAATATTATGATATCCGTAATTAAAACATCAGAGCAGGTTTAGTGTGAATGAGTGTACACCGTAGACTAAAATTTTCAACATTTTCTATTGAGCGTTGCTTAGAGTAAAGCTGCGAATCTACAGTGTATGTTTCACAGAACAAACACGCGAAAAAGAAGGAGCGCTCCGAAGTCACTCATGGACGCTCAGCATCTTGCAGAGGGTTCATTCCCTAAAGACGGAAAGTCTATCTATGAATCGTTCCTCTGTAAACACGTGCAGTTACACTGCCCAGCGATCCACAGGAAACAAATTGATGTCCATTTTTTCGGCTTTCACGCGTTATGTTGGTGTGGGTTTCGGCACTTTCCATTTAAAAAGCGTGCAAATGTAAGAAAATAAACATGAGTGAGGCCAGAAATAACGCGAATTTTGTGTGTGTGTGTGTGTGTGTGTGTGTGTGTGTGTGTGTGTGTGTGTGTGTGTGTGTGTGTGTGTGTGTGTGTCTTCCCTGCCTTTTTATTGCTGTAGTCATAATAATAAAATGTAAACGTAAACATTACATAACTGAGATATGCTTACCTGCCACGAACGATATATTATTTTATACATGTACGAGGTGTGTTAAAAAAAAACCGAACTATTTGTGTAACACGTCAACTAGCGCATAGAGCGAGCTGCAGAATTAAGTGCTGCTAGCGACAGGTTTTGACGCCTGAATGCCGTTTTCTCTGTTCCGTCACGATCTTCAGTCTTCGAGCTACACGCGCTGTAGTGGGCACGGGCACACACCGTCCGGCGGATTTATAACAAAGTGAGAATGAAGATCTTAACACAACGTGTGTGTATACAATTTTGCTGCTGACTTCGTAAAATCTTTACAGAGCTATTTCCATTGTCTTCCAAAGTTTTCATTACAATTTGCATTGGTACGCAGTTGTTGACCAATTTCAAAACGGGTCTCTTTCTGATCGTCGTCAACAAACACAGTAAGAAGTTTTCAGTGATACGATACATTTAAATTTTTCTATCAAAATTTAATTTTACGATCTTAAATGGATTCTGTCAGAAAGTATCGGCATTTAAACGATGATTTACAATTACCACATCACGAGCTCTCTTCCCATGATCTTCGATATCGCTTTGATCTGCACCGACCATTGTTTTTCCCTCTTTAAAAATTCTTAAACTAATCGTTCGCTTCACGCAGGCTTCCGCGTATGCTTAATTGAAAACCAGAATGTCTCTGAAAAGTTTTAACCTAGTTTTTGCTGCAAAATTTCATACGCACACGTTGTTCTCGCTGTCTTTCTTAATCGCTTTGTCACTAATCCGCCGGCCAGCGTGTGCACGTCCCCACTCAATGTGATATACCTCAAAGACTACTGCTAATAGCTGAACACAATAAGTGGTAGTTTGTTGTCAAAAACTATCGCTAGGTGCGCGCAAATTCGCGGCGCGTCGTTTGTGCGGATTGATGTGTTACTCAAAAAGTTTGGTCTTTTTATGAACACACCTCGTATTTAATTTATATTAAAATGAAAAAATTATAATTTTATTGCCTAGCAACAAAATTATTTTATTTTTAACAATTACCATTGTTTGAAAAAGTTTAAATGCATTTTCAAGTACTTTACTGTTGTTAAAACGTAAAAGGTTGCAGGTAAACTACCCCTTCCCCTTAACCGATCTTCACCAAAACCGAAAATCCTTGAGATTTCTACAATTCAGGGACGAATGCAAAAAATTATTTGATTCTTTTTGAATTTGCGCCAGTTATCGTTTGCCATAGAAAATACGCTTGATATAAAACGTTGCAGGTAAACTACCCCTTCCCCTCAACCGATCTTCACCAAAAACAATAGGTCTTGAGTACTCTACAAATCAGGGCTGTATGCAAATAATCTTTTGATTCTGTTTGAATTTGCGGCTGTTATCGTTTGCCATAGGAAATACCCTTGTTAAAACATAAAACGTTACCGGTAAACTACCCCTTTCTCTTAACCGATCTTTACCAAAAACAATAGGTCTTGAGAACTATAGAATTCAGGGCAGTTTGCGAAACATTATTTGATTCTGTTTGAATTTGCGGCTGTTATCGTTTGCCCAAAAAAAAATTTCCCTTGATACAAAAAACCGTTGCAGGTAAACTACCCCTTTCCCTCAACCGATCTTCACCAAAAACAATAGGTCGTGAGTACTCTAGAAATCAGAGTTGTATGCAAAAAATTATTTCATTCTATTTGAATTTGCGGCTGATATCGTTTGCCATAGAAAAAAAATCTACAGACACACAGACAGATAGACACACACACAGACAATTTTCTAAAAACGGCTTTTATTCATGTTTTGAGTGTAGTACAATCAGAAACTGCAATAATCTCGAACACGATTTTTTTTGCCATCACCCTACTTCCATTTCCTTAAGCAACATGGAAGTAAATATCGGTATTGAGAACCATACATGACCTCCATATTCTAAGATTTAAATTTAAAATCATTTTAGAAATGAAATATTACCATAGAAACTACTTCTTTCTACTTACTGCTTCAGCCTTAACCACAGTACTGTGGTCACTAACATATACCACCTCACGTTATCGCACTCGATTTTCACTGATGATGGAAGTCGATGGCATTGCCGAAACGTCTGGTTTTGTAGAAAACATTGGACTACGGCCAAATATCCCGGGAAGGAATTTTAACAAAAACTACTTCTTTGTTGCCGATAACGTTGTACACACATATATAAAAAATTTGCATAAAATTAATGGCTTGTATAAGTTAATGGTTGATCTCCATTAAGTAGTGCTCAAGTTTCCAAAGTTTTAATATTATGATATCCGTAATTAAAACATCAGAGCAGGTTTAGTGTGAATGAGTGTACACCGTAGACTAAAATTTTCAACATTTTCTATTGAGCGTTGCTTAGAGTAAAGCTGCGAATCTACAGTGTATGTTTCACAGAACAAACACCGAAAAAGAAGGAGCGCTCCGAAGTCACTCATGGACCCTCAGCATCTTGCAGAGGGTTCATTCCCTAAAGACGAAAAGTCTATCTATGAATCGTTCCTCTGTAAACACGTGCAGTTACACTGCCCAGCGATCCACAGGAAACAAATTGATGTCCATTTTTTTCGGCTTTCACGCGTTATGTTGGTGTGGGTTTCGGCACTTTCCATTTAAAAAGCGTGCAAATGTAAGAAAATAAACATGAGTGAGGCCAGAAATAACGCGAATTTTGTGTGTGTGGTGTGTGTGTGTGTCTTCCCTGCCTTTTTATTGCTGTAGTCATAATAATAAAATGTAAACGTAAACATTACATAACTGAGATATGCTTACCTGCCACGAACGATATATTATTTTATACATGTACGAGGTGTGTTCAAAAAAAGACCGAACTATTTGTGTAACACGTCAACTAGCGCATAGAGCGAGCTGCAGAATTAAGTGCTGCTAGCGACAGGTTTTGACGCCTGAATGCCGTTTTCTCTGTTCCGTCACGATCTTCAGTCTTCGAGCTACACGCGCTGTAGTGGGCACGGGCACACACCGTCCGGCGGATTTATAACAAAGTGAGAATGAAGATCTTAACACAACGTGTGTGTATAAAATTTTGCTGGCTGACTTCGTAAAATCTTTACAGAGCTATTTCCATTGTCTTCCAAAGTTTTCATTACCATTTGCATTGGTACGCAGTTGTTGCCCGATTTCAAAACGGGTCTCTTCTGATCGTCGTCAACAAACACAGTAAGAAGTTTTCAGTGATACGATACATTTAAATTTTTCTATCAAAATTTAATTTTACGATCTTAAATGGATTCTGTCAGAAAGTATCGGCATTTAAACGATGATTTACAATTACCACATCACGAGCTCTCTTCCCATGATCTTCGATATCGCTTTGATCTGCACCGACCATTGTTTTTCCCTCTTTAAAAATTCTTAAACTAATCGTTCGCTTCACGCAGGCTTCCGCGTATGCTTAATTGAAAACCAGAATGTCTCTGAAAAGTTTTAACCTAGTTTTGCTGCAAAATTTCATACGCACACGTTGTTCTCGCTGTCTTTCTTAATCGCTTTGTCACTAATCCGCCGGCCAGCGTGTGCACGTCCCACTCAATGTGATATACCTCAAAGACTACTGCTAATAGCTGAACACAATAAGTGGTAGTTTGTTGTCAAAAACTATCGCTAGGTGCGCGCAAAGTCGCGGCGCGTCGTTTGTGCGGATTGATGTGTTACTCAAAAAGTTTGGTCTTTTTATGAACACACCTCGTATTTAATTTATATTAAAATGAAAAAATTATAATTTTATTGCCTGGCAACAAAATTATTTTATTTTTAACAATTACCATTGTTTGAAAAAGTTTAAATGCATTTTCAAGTACTTTACTGTTGTTAAAACGTAAAAGGTTGCAGGTAAACTACCCCTTCCCCCTTAACCGATCTTCACCAAAATCGAAAATCCTTGAGATTTCTACAATTCAGGGACGAATGCAAAAAATTATTTGATTCTGTTTGAATTTGCGGCAGTTATCGTTTGCCATAGAAAATACGCTTGATATAAAACGTTGCAGGTAAAACTACCCCTTCCCCTCAACCGATCTTCACCAAAAACAATAGGTCTTGAGTACTCTACAAATCAGAGCTGTATGCAAATAATCTTTTGATTCTGTTTGAATTTGCGGCTGTTATCGTTTGCCATAGGAAATACCCTTGTTAAAACATAAAACGTTACAGGTAAACTACCCTTTCCCTTAACCGATCTTTACCAAAAACAATAGGTCTTGAGAACTATAGAATTCAGGGCAGTTTGCGAAACATTATTTGATTCTGTTTGAATTTGCGGCTGTTATCGTTTGCCAAAAAAAAATTTCCCTGATACAAAAAACCGTTGCAGGTAAACTACCCCTTTCCCTCAACCGATCTTCACCAAAAACAATAGGTCGTGAGTACTCTGCAAATCAGAGTTGTATGCAAAAAATTATTTCATTCTATTTGAATTTGCGGCTGATATCGTTTGCCATAGAAAAAAAATCTACAGACACACAGACAGATAGACACACACACAGACAATTTTCTAAAAACGGCTTTTATTCATGTTTTGAGTGTAGTACAATCAGAAACTGCAATAATCTCGAACACGATTTTTTTGCCATCACCCTACTTCCATTTCCTTAAGGAACATGGAAGTAAATATCGGTATTGAGAACCATACATGACCTCCATATTCTAAGATTTAAATTTAAAATCATTTTCGAAATGAAATATTACCATAGAAACTACTTCTTTCTACTTACTGCTTAAGCCTTAACCACAGTACTGTGTGTCACTAACATATACCACCTCACGTTATCGCACTCGATTTTCACTGATGATGGAAGTCGATGGCATTGCCGAAACGTCTGGTTTTGTAGAAAACATTGGACTACGGCCAAATATCCCGGAAGGAATTTTTAACAAAAACTACATCTTTGTTGCCGATAACGTTGTACACACATATATAAAAAATTTGCATAAAATTAATGGCTTGTATAAGTTAATGGTTGATCTCCATTAAGTAGTGCTCAAGTTTCCCAAAGTTTTAATACTATGATATCCGTAATTAAAACATCAGAGCAGGTTTAGTGTGAATGAGTGTACACCCGTAGACTAAAATTTTCAACATTTTCTATTGAGCGTTGCTTAGAGTAAAGCTGCGAATCTACAGTGTATGTTTCACAGAACAAACACGCGAAAAAGAAGGAGCGCTCCGAAGTCACTCATGGACGCTCAGCATCTTGCAGAGGGTTCATTCCCTAAAGACGGAAAGTCTATCTATGAATCGTTCCTCTGTAAACACGTGCAGTTACACTGCCCAGCGATCCACAGGAAACAAATTGATGTCCATTTTTTCGGCTTTCACGCGTTATGTTGTGTGGGTTTCGGCACTTTCCATTTAAAAAGCGTGCAAATGTAAGAAAATAACATGAGTGAGGCCAGAAATAACGCGAATTTTGTGTGTGTGAGTGTGTGTGTGTGTGTGTGTGTGTGTGTGTGTGTGTGTGTGTGTGTGTGTGTGTGTGTGTGTGTGTGTGTGTGTGTCTTCCCTGCCTTTTTATTGCTGTAGTCATAATAATAAAATGTAAACGTAAACATTACATAACTGAGATATGCTTACCTGCCACGAACGATATATTATTTTATACATGTACGAGGTGTGTTAAAAAAAAAACCGAACTATTTGTGTAACACGTCAACTAGCGCATAGAGCGAGCTGCAGAATTAAGTGCTGCTAGCGACAGGTTTTGACGCCTGAATGCCGTTTTCTCTGTTCCGTCACGATCTTCAGTCTTCGAGCTACACGCGCTGTAGTGGGCACGGGCACACACCGTCCGGCGGATTTATAACAAAGTGAGAATGAAGATCTTAACACAACGTGTGTGTATAAAATTTTGCTGCTGACTTCGTAAAATCTTTACAGAGCTATTTCCATTGTCTTCCAAAGTTTTCATTACCATTTGCATTGGTACGCAGTTGTTGACCGATTTCAAAACGGGTCCTCTTTCTGATCGGTCGTCAACAAACACAGTAAGAAGTTTTCAGTGATACGATACATTAAATTTTTCTATCAAAATTTAATTTTACGATCTTAAATGGATTCTGTCAGAAAGTATCGGCATTTAAACGATGATTTACAATTACCATATCACGAGCTCTCTTCCCATGATCTTCGATATCGCTTTGATCTGCACCGACCATTGTTTTTCCCTCTTTAAAAATTCTTAAACTAATCGTTTCTCTTCACGCAGGCTTCCGCGTATGCTTAATTGAAAACCAGAATGTCCTCTGAAAAGTTTTAACCTAGTTTTGCTGCAAATATTTCATACTCACACGTTGTTCTCGCTGTCTTTCTTAATCGCTTTGTCACTAATCCGCGGCCAGCGTGTGCACGTCCCCACTCAATGTGATATACCTCAAAGACTACTGCTAATAGCTGAACACAATAAGTGGTAGTTTGTTGTCAAAAACTATCGCTAGGTGCGCGCAAAGTCGCGGCGCGTCGTTTGTGCGGATTGATGTTACTCAAAAAGTTTGGTCTTTTTATGAACACACCTCGTATTTAATTTATATTAAAATGAAAAAATTATAATTTTATTGCCTGGCAACAAAATTATTTTATTTTTAACAATTACCATTGTTTGAAAAAGTTTAAATGCATTTTCAAGTACTTTACTGTTGTTAAAACGTAAAAGGTTGCAGTAAAACTACCCCTTCCCCTTAACCGATCTTCACCAAAACCGAAAATCCTTGAGATTTCTACAATTCAGGGACGAATGCAAAAAATTATTTGATTCTTTTTGAATTTGCGCCAGTTATCGTTTGCCATAGAAAATACGCTTGATATAAAACGTTGCAGGTAAACTACCCCTTCCCCTCAACCGATCTTCACCAAAAACAATAGGTCTTGAGTAATCTACAAATCAGGGCTGTATGCAAATAATCTTTTGATTCTGTTTGAATTTGCGGCTGTTATCGTTTGCCATAGGAAATACCCTTGTTAAAACATAAAACGTTACAGGTAAACTACCCCTTTCCCTTAACCGATCTTTACCAAAAACAATAGGTCTTGAGAACTATAGAAATCAGGGCAGTTTGCGAAACATTATTTGATTCTGTTTGAATTTGCGGCTGTTATCGTTTGCCAAAAAAAATTTCCCTTGATACAAAAAACCGTTGCAGGTAAACTACCCCTTTCCCTCAACCGATCTTCACCAAAAACAATAGGTCGTGAATACTCTGCAAATCAGAGTTGCATGCAAAAAAATTATTTCATTCTATTTGAATTTGCGGCTGATATCGTTTGCCATAGAAAAAAAATCTACAGACACACAGACAGATAGACACACACACAGACAAATTTTCTAAAAACGGCTTTTATTCATGTTTTGAGTGTAGTACAATCAGAAACTGCAATAATCTCGAACACGATTTTTTTGCCATCACCCTACTTCCATTTCCTTAAGGAACATGGAAGTAAATATCGGTATTGAGAACCATACATGACCTCCATATTCTAAGATTTAAATTTAAAATCATTTTCGAAATGAAATATTACC
>JAWRYS010000911.1:0-24657 GCA_034769895.1 Magicicada septendecula | reverse complement strand
CAAACAGAATAATATAATATTTTGCATACAGCCCTGAAATGTAGAGTTCTCAGTACCTGTTTGTTTTGGTAAAGATCGGTTAAGGGAATAGGGTTGTTTACCAGCAACATTTTATGTTTTATCAAGGGTAATTTTTTTTTGACGAACGATAACTGCCGTACATTAAAACAGAATCAACTACTCTTCTGCATACCTTTTTGAATTATACAGTACTCAAGGTCTGTTGATTTTGTTGAAGATCGGTTAAGGGAAAGGGGTAGTTTACCAGCAACGGTTTATGTTTTAACAAAGGTATTTTTACTATGACGAACGATAACTGCCATAAATTCAAAGAGAATCAACTAACGTTTTGCATACAGCCCTGAATTGTAGAGTTCTCAAGACCTATTGTTTTTGGTGAAGATCGGTTAATGGAATAGGGTAGTTTACCAGCAACGTTTTATGTTTTATCAATGGTGTTTCTTATGGCAAACGATAACAGCCGCAAATTCAAACAGAATCAAATAATTGTTTGCATACAGCCCTGTATTGTAGAGTACTCAAGACCTGTCGTTTTTGGTGAAGATCGGTTAAGGGAAAGGGGTAGTTTACCGGCAACGGTTTTTTATCAAGGGTAATCTTTTTCTATGGTAAACGATAACAGCCGCAAATTCAAACAGAATCAACTGATGTTTTGCATACAGCCCTGTATTGTAGAGTTCTCAAAACCTATTGGTGTTGGTGAAGATCGGTTAAGGGAATGGGGTAGTTTACCTGCAACGTTTTATGTTTTAAAAGGGTATTTTCTATGGCAAACGACAAGAGCCGCAAATTCAAACATAATCAAATACGTTTTTGCATACAGTCCTGTTTTGTTGAGTACCAAAGACCTATTGTTTTTGGTGAAGATCGGTTATGGGAAAGGGTTAGTTTACCAGACACGTTTTTTGTTTGATCAAGGGTATTTTATATGGAAAACGATAACAGCCGCAAATTCAAACAGAATCATATAATATTTTGCATACAGCCCTGAAATGTAGAGTTCTCAAGACCTGTTGGTTTTTGTGAAGATCGGTTAAGGGAATAGGGTTGTTTACCAGCAACATTTTATGTTTTATCAAGATTAATTTTTTTTTTACGAACGATACCTGCCGTACATTAAAACAGAATCAACTACTCTTCTGCATACCTTTTTGAATTATACAGAACTCAAGGTCTGTTGATTTTGTTGAAGATCGGTCAAGGGAAAGGGGTAGTTTACCAGCAACGATTTAAGTTTTAACAAGGGTACTTTTTCTATGACGAACGATAACTGCCGTAAATTCAATGAGTATCAACTAATGTTTTGCATACAGCCCTGAATTGTAGAGTTCTCAAGACCTGTTGTTTTTGGTGAAGATCGGTTAAAGGAATAGGGTAGTTTACCAGCAACGGTTTATGTTTTAACAAGGGTATTTTTTCTATGACGATCGATAACTGCCGTAAATTCAAAGAGATTCAACTAATGTTTTGCATACAGCCCTGAATTGTAGAGTTCTCAAGACCTTTTGTTTTTGGTGAAGATCGGTTAAGGGAAAGGGATAGTTTACCAGCAACGTTTTATGTTTTAAAAGGGTACTTTTTATGGCAAACGATAAGAGCCGCAAATTCAAACAGAAAAAAAAGTTTTTGCATACAGCCTTGATTTCTTGAGTGCTAAAGATCTATTGTTTTTGGTGAAGATCGTTTAAGGGAAAGGGGTAGATTACCGGCCACGTTTTTTGTTTTATCAAGGGTATTTTGTATGGCAAACGATAACAGCCGCAAATTCAAACAAAACCATATAATATTTTGCATACAGCCCTGCATTCTAGAGTTCTCAAGACCTATCGTTTTTGGTGAAGATCGGTTAAGGTAAAGGGGTAGTTTACCGGCAACGGTTTTTTATCAAGGGTAATCTTTTTCTATGGTAAACGATAACAGCCACAAATTCAAACAGAATCAAATGATGTTTTGCATACAGCCCTGTATTGTAGAGTTCTCAATACCTATTGGTGTTGGTGAAGATCGGTTAAGGGAAAGGGGTAGTTTACCCGACACGTTTTTTGTATTATCAAGGATATTTTATATGGAAAACGATAACAGCCGCAAATTCAAACAGAATCATATAATATTTTGCATACAGCCCTGAAATGTAGAGTTCTCAAAACCTGTTGGTTTTTGTAAAGATCGGTTAAGGGAATAGGGTTGTTTACCAGCAACATTTTATGTTTATCAAGGGTAATTTTTTTTTGACGAACGATAACTGCCGTACATTAAAACAGAATCAACTACTCTTCTGCATACCTTTTTGAATTATACAGAACTCAAGGTCTGTTGATTTTGTTGAAGATCGGTTATGGGAAGGGGTAGTTTACCAGCAACGTTTTATGTTTTACCAAGGGTGTTTTCTATGGCAAACGATAACAGCCGCAAATTCAAACAGAATCAAACAATTGTTTGCATACAGGCCTGAATTGTAGAGCACTCAAGACCTGTCGTTTTTGGTGAAGATCGGGTA
Organism: Magicicada septendecula; assembly: GCA_034769895.1. Taxonomy (NCBI): domain Eukaryota; kingdom Metazoa; phylum Arthropoda; class Insecta; order Hemiptera; family Cicadidae; genus Magicicada; species Magicicada septendecula. The sequence continues at coordinate 22,139 of JAWRYS010000911.1, read as the reverse complement.
AGGGAAAGGGGTAGTTTACCTGCAACAGTTTTTTATCAAGGGTAATTTTTTTCTATAGTAAATGATAACAGCTGCAAATTCAAACAGAATCAAATGATGTTTTTCATATAACCCTGTATTGTAGAGTTCTCAATACCTATTGGTGTTGGTGAAGATCGGTTAAGGGAAAGGGGTAGTTTACCAGCAACAGTTTTTTATCAAGTGTAATTTTTTTCTATAGTAAATGATAACAGCTGCAAATTCAAACAGAATCAAATGATGTTTTTCATATAACCCTGTATTGTAGAGTTCTCAATACCTATTGGTGTTGGTGAAGAACGGTTAAAGGAAAGGGGTAGTTTACCAGCAACATTTTATGTTTAACAAGGGTAATTTTTTTTATGACGAACGATAACTGCCGAAAATTCAATGAGAATCAAATAATATTTTGCACCCTTTCCTGCGTTGTAGAGAGCTCAAGGTCTATTGATTTTGGTGAAGATCGGTTAAGGGAAAGGGGTAGTTTACCTGAAACATTTTATGATTTAACAAGAGTAAAGTGCTTAATTCTTATAAATAAAGTATCCTGATAAGAAGCTCATAGTAATCCACTGTAGAAACGTAGATGAAATATCTATAAATGAAGTGATTATGTGAACGGGGTGGGGGTAATTTCCTACTATTAAAAATTATAATTGAAGGTGGAAGGTAGAATTTTTTATATGTGTACTACGTTATCGGCAACGAAGTAGTTTTTTGTTAAAATTGCTTCCCGGGCTCTTTAGACGTAGTCCAATGTTTTCTGCAAAACCAGACTTTTCGGCAGTGCCATCGACTGCCATCATTGGTGAAAATCGAGTGCGAAAACTTGAGGTGGTATACGTTAGTGACCACAGTACTGTGGTTAATGCTGAAGCAATAAGTAGAAAGACGTAGTTTCTATGGAAATATTTCATTTCGAATATGATTTTAAATATAAATCTTAGAACATGGAAGTCATGTATGGTTCTCCATACCGATATTTTCTATGGCAAACGATAACAGCCGCAAATTCAAAGAGAACCAAATAATTTTTACTTCCATGTTCCTTAAGGAAATGGAAGTATGGGGATGGCAAAAAAAAATCGTGTTCGAGATTATTGCAGATTCTGATTGTACTACACTCAAAACATGAAACAAAGTCATTTTTCGAAAAGTGTCTGTGTGTGTCTCTGTCTGTAGATTTTTTTTTCTATGGCAAACGACAACAGTCGCAAATTCAAACAGAATCGAATAATTTTTTACATAAGCCCTGATTTGTAGAGTACTCACGACCTATTGTTTTTTATGAAGATCGGTTGAGGGAAAGGGGTGGTTTACCTGCAACGGTTTTTTTTTATCAAGAGTAATTTTGTTTGTTTGGCAAACGATAACAGCCGCAAATTCAAACAGAATCAAATTATGTTTCGCATACTGCCCTGAATTGTAGAGTTCTCAAGATCTGTTGATTTTGGTAAAGATCGGTTAAGGGAAAGGGGTAGTTTACCGCCAACATTTTATGTTTTAACAAGGGTATTTTCTATGGCAAACGATAACAGCCGCAAATTCAAACATAATCAAATAATGTTTGCATACTGCCCTGAATTGTAGAGTTCTCAAGACCTTTTGTTTTTGGTGAAGATCGGTTAAGGGAAAGGGATAGTTTACCAGCAACGTTTTATGTTTTAAAAGGGTACTTTTTATGGCAAACGATAAGAGCCGCAAATTCAAACAGAAAAAAAAGTTTTTGCATACAGCCCTGATTTCTTGAGTGCTAAAGATCTATTGTTTTTGGTGAAGATCGTGTAAGGGAAAGGGGTAGTTTACCGGCCACGTTTTTTGTTTTATCAAGGGTATTTTGTATGGCAAACGATAACAGCCGCAAATTCAAACAAAACCATATAATATTTTGCATACACCCCTGTATTGTAGAGTTCTCAATACCTATTGGTGTTGGTGAAGATCGGTTAAGGGAAAGGGGTAGTTTACCAGCAACGTTTTGTTTTAAAAGGGTATTTTCTATGGCAAATGACAAGAGCTGCAAATTCAAACATAACCAAATACGTTTTTGCATACAGTCCTGTTTTGTTGAGTACTAAAGACCTATTGTTTTTGGTGAAGATCGGTTAAGGGAAAGGGGTAGTTTACCTGACACGTTTTTTGTATTATCAAGGGTATTTTATATGGAAAACGATAACAGCCGCAAATTCAAACAGAATAATATAATATTTTGCATACAGCCCTGAAATATAGAGTTCTCAGTACCTGTTTGTTTTGGTAAAGATCGGTTAAGGGAATAGGGTTGTTTACCAGCAACATTTTATGTTTTATCAAGGGTAATTTTTTTTTGACGAACGATAACTGCCGTACATTAAAACAGAATCAACTACTCTTCTGCATACCTTTTTGAATTATACAGTACTCAAGGTCTGTTGATTTTGTTGAAGATCGGTTAAGGGAAAGGGGTAGTTTACCAGCAACGGTTTATGTTTTAACAAGGGTATTTTTACTATGACGAACGATAACTGCCATAAATTCAAAGAGAATCAACTAACGTTTTGCATACAGCCCTGAATTGTAGAGTTCTCAAGACCTATTGTTTTTGGTGAAGATCGGTTAATGGAATAGGGTAGTTTACCAGCAACGTTTTATGTTTTATCAATGGTGTTTCTTATGGCAAACGATAACAGCCGCAAATTCAAACAGAATCAAATAATTGTTTGCATACAGCCCTGTATTGTAGAGTACTCAAGACCTGTCGTTTTTGGTGAAGATCGGTTAAGGGAAAGGGGTAGTTTACCGGCAACGGTTTTTTATCAAGGGTAATCTTTTTCTATGGTAAACGATAACAGCCGCAAATTCAAACAGAATCAACTGATGTTTTGCATACAGCCCTGTATTGTAGAGTTCTCAAAACCTATTGGTGTTGGTGAAGATCGGTTAAGGGAATGGGGTAGTTTACCTGCAACGTTTTATGTTTTAAAAGGGTATTTTCTATGGCAAACGACAAGAGCCGCAAATTCAAACATAATCAAATACGTTTTTGCATACAGTCCTGTTTTGTTGAGTACCAAAGACCTATTGTTTTTGGTGAAGATCGGTTATGGGAAAGGGTTAGTTTACCAGACACGTTTTTTGTTTGATCAAGGGTATTTTATATGGAAAACGATAACAGCCGCAAATTCAAACAGAATCATATAATATTTTGCATACAGCCCTGAAATGTAGAGTTCTCAAGACCTGTTGGTTTTTGTGAAGATCGGTTAAGGGAATAGGGTTGTTTACCAGCAACATTTTATGTTTTATCAAGGGTAATTTTTTTTTGACGAACGATACCTGCCGTACATTAAAACAGAATCAACTACTCTTCTGCATACCTTTTTGAATTATACAGAACTCAAGGTCTGTTGATTTTGTTGAAGATCGGTTAAGGGAAAGGGGTAGTTTACCAGCAACGATTTAAGTTTTAACAAGGGTATTTTTTCTATGACGAACGATAACTGCCGTAAATTCAATGAGTATCAACTAATGTTTTGCATACAGCCCTGAATTGTAGAGTTCTCAAGACCTGTTGTTTTTGGTGAAGATCGGTTAAAGGAATAGGGTAGTTTACCAGCAACGGTTTATGTTTTAACAAGGGTATTTTTTCTATGACGATCGATAACTGCCGTAAATTCAAAGAGATTCAACTAATGTTTTGCATACAGCCCTGAATTGTAGAGTTCTCAAGACCTTTTGTTTTTGGTGAAGATCGGTTAAGGGAAAGGGATAGTTTACCAGCAACGTTTTATGTTTTAAAAGGGTACTTTTTATGGCAAACGATAAGAGCCGCAAATTCAAACAGAAAAAAAAGTTTTTGCATACAGCCTTGATTTCTTGAGTGCTAAAGATCTATTGTTTTTGGTGAAGATCGTTTAAGGGAAAGGGGTAGATTACCGGCCACGTTTTTTGTTTTATCAAGGGTATTTTGTATGGCAAACGATAACAGCCGCAAATTCAAACAAAACCATATAATATTTTGCATACAGCCCTGCATTGTAGAGTTCTCAAGACCTATCGTTTTTGGTGAAGATCGGTTAAGGTAAAGGGGTAGTTTACCGGCAACGGTTTTTTATCAAGGGTAATCTTTTTCTATGGTAAACGATAACAGCCACAAATTCAAACAGAATCAAATGATGTTTTGCATACAGCCCTGTATTGTAGAGTTCTCAATACCTATTGGTGTTGGTGAAGATCGGTTAAGGGAAAGGGGTAGTTTACCCGAAACGTTTTTTGTATTATCAAGGATATTTTATATGGAAAACGATAACAGCCGCAAATTCAAACAGAATCATATAATATTTTGCATACAGCCCTGAAATGTAGAGTTCTCAAAACCTGTTGGTTTTTGTAAAGATCGGTTAAGGGAATAGGGTTGTTTACCAGCAACATTTTATGTTTATCAAGGGTAATTTTTTTTTGACGAACGATAACTGCCGTACATTAAAACAGAATCAACTACTCTTCTGCATACCTTTTTGAATTATACAGAACTCAAGGTCTGTTGATTTTGTTGAAGATCGGTTATGGGAAGGGGTAGTTTACCAGCAACGTTTTATGTTTTACCAAGGGTGTTTTCTATGGCAAACGATAACAGCCGCAAATTCAAACAGAATCAAACAATTGTTTGCATACAGGCCTGAATTGTAGAGCACTCAAGACCTGTCGTTTTTGGTGAAGATCGGGTAAGGGAAAGGGGTAGTTTACCTGCAACAGTTTTTTATCAAGGGTAATTTTTTTCTATAGTAAATGATAACAGCTGCAAATTCAAACAGAATCAAATGATGTTTTTCATATAACCCTGTATTGTAGAGTTCTCAATACCTATTGGTGTTGGTGAAGATCGGTTAAGGGAAAGGGGTAGTTTACCAGCAACAGTTTTTTATCAAGTGTAATTTTTTTCTATAGTAAATGATAACAGCTGCAAATTCAAACAGAATCAAATGATGTTTTTCATATAACCCTGTATTGTAGAGTTCTCAATACCTATTGGTGTTGGTGAAGAACGGTTAAAAGAAAGGGGTAGTTTACCAGCAACATTTTATGTTTAACAAGGGTAATTTTTTTTATGACGAACGATAACTGCCGAAAATTCAATGAGAATCAAATAATATTTTGCACCCTTTCCTGCGTTGTAGAGAGCTCAAGGTCTATTGATTTTGGTGAAGATCGGTTAAGGGAAAGGGGTAGTTTACCTGAAACATTTTATGATTTAACAAGAGTAAAGTGCTTAATTCTTATAAATAAAGTATCCTGATAAGAAGCTCATAGTAATCCACTGTAGAAACGTAGATGAAATATCTATAAATGAAGTGATTATGTGAAAGGGGTGGGGTAATTTCCTACTATTAAAAATTATAATTGAAGGTGGAAGGTAGAATTTTTTATATGTGTACTACGTTATCGGCAACGAAGTAGTTTTTTGTTAAAATTGCTTCCCGGGCTCTTTAGACGTAGTCCAATGTTTTCTGCAAAACCAGACTTTTCGGCAGTGCCATCGACTGCCATCATTGGTGAAAATCGAGTGCGAAAACGTGAGGTGGTATACGTTAGTGACCACAGTACTGTGGTTAATGCTGAAGCAATAAGTAGAAAGACGTAGTTTCTATGGAAATATTTCATTTCGAATATGATTTTAAATATAAATCTTAGAACATGGAAGTCATGTATGGTTCTCCATACCGATATTTTCTATGGCAAACGATAACAGCCGCAAATTCAAAGAGAACCAAATAATTTTTACTTCCATGTTCCTTAAGGAAATGGAAGTATGGGGATGGCAAAAAAAAATCGTGTTCGAGATTATTGCAGATTCTGATTGTACTACACTCAAAACATGAAACAAAGTCATTTTTCGAAAAGTGTCTGTGTGTGTCTCTGTCTGTAGATTTTTTTTTTCTATGGCAAACGATAACAGTCGCAAATTCAAACAGAATCGAATAATTTTTTACATAAGCCCTGATTTGTAGAGTACTCACGACCTATTGTTTTTTATGAAGATCGGTTGAGGGAAAGGGGTGGTTTACCTGCAACGGTTTTTTTTTATCAAGAGTAATTTTGTTTGTTTGGCAAACGATAACAGCCGCAAATTCAAACAGAATCAAATTATGTTTCGCATACTGCCCTGAATTGTAGAGTTCTCAAGATCTGTTGATTTTGGTAAAGATCGGTTAAGGGAAAGGGGTAGTTTACCGCCAACATTTTATGTTTTAACAAGGGTATTTTCTATGGCAAACGATAACAGCCGCAAATTCAAACATAATCAAATAATGTTTGCATACTGCCCTGAATTGTAGAGTTCTCAAGACCTTTTGTTTTTGGTGAAGATCGGTTAAGGGAAAGGGATAGTTTACCAGCAACGTTTTATGTTTTAAAAGGGTACTTTTTATGGCAAACGATAAGAGCCGCAAATTCAAACAGAAAAAAAAGTTTTTGCATACAGCCCTGATTTCTTGAGTGCTAAAGATCTATTGTTTTTGGTGAAGATCGTGTAAGGGAAAGGGGTAGTTTACCGGCCACGTTTTTTGTTTTATCGAGGGTATTTTGTATGGCAAACGATAACAGCCGCAAATTCAAACAAAACCATATAATATTTTGCATACACCCCTGTATTGTAGAGTTCTCAATACCTATTGGTGTTGGTGAAGATCGGTTAAGGGAAAGGGGTAGTTTACCAGCAACGTTTTGTTTTAAAAGGGTATTTTCTATGGCAAATGACAAGAGCTGCAAATTCAAACATAACCAAATACGTTTTTGCATACAGTCCTGTTTTGTTGAGTACTAAAGACCTATTGTTTTTGGTGAAGATCGGTTAAGGGAAAGGGTAGTTTACCAGACACGTTTTTTGTATTATCAAGGGTATTTTATATGGAAAACGATAACAGCCGCAAATTCAAACAGAATAATATAATATTTTGCATACAGCCCTGAAATGTAGAGTTCTCAGTACCTGTTTGTTTTGGTAAAAATCGGTTAAGGGAATAGGGTTGTTTACCAGCAACGGTTTATGTTTTAACAAGGGTATTTTTTCTATGACGAACGATAACTGCCGTAAATTCAAAGAGATTCAACTAATGTTTTGCATACAGCCCTGAATTGTAGAGTTCTCAAGACCTTTTGTTTTTGGTGAAGATCGGTTAAGGGAAAGGGATAGTTTACCAGCAACGTTTTATGTTTTAAAAGGGTACTTTTTATGGCAAACGATAAGAGCCGCAAATTCAAACAGAAAAAAAAGTTTTTGCATACAGCCTTGATTTCTTGAGTGCTAAAGATCTATTGTTTTTGGTGAAGATCGTTTAAGGGAAAGGGGTAGATTACCGGCCACGTTTTTTGTTTTATCAAGGGTATTTTGTATGGCAAACGATAACAGCCGCAAATTCAAACAAAACCATATAATATTTTGCATACAGCCCTCTATTGTAGAGTTCTCAAGACCTATCGTTTTTGGTGAAGATCGGTTAAGGTAAAGGGGTAGTTTACCGGCAACGGTTTTTTATCAAGGGTAATCTTTTTCTATGGTAAACGATAACAGCCGCAAATTCAAACAGAATAATATAATATTTTGCATACAGCCCTGAAATGTAGAGTTCTCAATACCTGTTTGTTTTGGTAAAGATCGGTTAAGGGAATAGGGTTGTTTACCAGCAACATTTTATGTTTTATCAAGGGTAATTTTTTTTTTGACGAACGATAACTGCCGTACATTAAAACAGAATCAACTACTCTTCTGCATACCTTTTTGAATTATACAGTACTCAAGGTCTGTTGATTTTGTTGAAGATCGGTTAAGGGAAAGGGGTAGTTTACAGCAACGGTTTATGTTTTAACAAGGGTATTTTTATTATGACGAACGATAACTGCCGTAAATTCAAAGAGAATCAACTAATGTTTTGCATACAGCCCTGAATTGTAGAGTTCTCAAGACCTATTGTTTTTGGTGAAGATCGGTTAATGGAATAGGGTAGTTTACCAGCAACGTTTTATGTTTTATCAATGGTGTTTCTTATGGCAAACGATAACAGCCGCAAATTCAAACAGAATCAAATAATTGTTTGCATACAGCCCTGTATTGTAGAGTACTCAAGACCTGTCGTTTTTGGTGAAGATCGGTAAGGAAAAGGGGTAGTTTACCGGCAACGGTTTTTTATCAAGGGTAATCTTTTTCTATGGTAAACGATAACAGCCGCAAATTCAAACAGAATCAACTGATGTTTTGCATACAGCCCTGTATTGTAGAGTTCTCAAAACCAATTGGTGTTGGTGAAGATCGGTTAAGGGAATGGGTAGTTTACCCGCAACGTTTTATGTTTTAAAAGGGTATTTTCTATGGCAAACGACAAGAGCCGCAAATTCAAACATAATCAAATACGTTTTTGCATACAGTCCTGTTTTGTTGAGTACTAAAGACCTATTGTTTTTGGTGAAGATCGGTTATGGGAAAGGGGTAGTTTACCAGACACGTTTTTTGTTTTATCAAGGGTATTTTATATGGAAAACGATAACTGCCGTAAATTCAAAGAGAATCAACTAATGTTTTGCATACAGCCTTGAATTGTAGAGTTCTCAAGACCTGTTGTTTTTGGTGAAGATCGGTTAATGGAATAGGGTAGTTTACCAGCAACGTTTTATGTCTTATCAATGGTGTTTCTTATGGCAAACGATAACAGCCGCAAATTCAAACAGAATCAAATAATTGTTTGCATACAGCCCTGTATTTTAGAGTACTCAAGACCTGTCGTTTTTGGTGAAGATCGGTTAAGGGAAAGGGGTAGTTTACCGGCAACGGTTTTTTATCAAGAGTAATCTTTTTCTATGGTAAACGATAACAGCCGCAAATTCAAACAGAATCAACTGATGTTTTGCATACAGCCCTGTATTGTAGAGTTCTCAAAACCTATTGGTGTTGGTGAAGATCGGTTAAGGGAATGGGGTAGTTTACCTGCAACGTTTTATGTTTTAAAAGGGTATTTTCTATGGCAAACGACAAGAGCCGCAAATTCAAACATAATCAAATACGTTTTTGCATACAGTCCTGTTTTGTTGAGTACTAAAGACCTATTGTTTTTGGTGAAGATCGGTTATGGGAAAGGGGGAGTTTACCAGACACGTTTTTTGTTTTATCAAGGGTATTTTATATGGAAAACGATAACAGCCGCAAATTCAAACAGAATCATATAATATTTTGCATACAGCCCTGAAATGTATAGTTCTCAAGACCTGTTGGTTTTTGTGAAGATCGGTTAAGGGAATAGGGTTGTTTACCAGCAACATTTTATGTTTTATCAAGGGTAATTTTTTTTTGACGAACGATAACTGCCGTACATTAAAACAGAATCAACTACTCTTCTGCATACCTTTTTGAATTATACAGAACTCAAGGTCTGTTGATTTTGTTGAAGATCGGTTAAGGGAAAGGGGTAGTTTACCAGCAACGGTTTAAGTTTTAACAAGGGTATTTTTTCTATGACGAACGATAACTGCCGTAAATTCAAAGAGTATCAACTAATGTTTTGCATACTGCCCTGAATTGTAGAGTTCTCAAGACCTGTTGTTTTTGGTGAAGATCGGTTAAAGGAATAGGGTAGTTTACCAGCAACGGTTTATGTTTTAACAAGGGTATTTTTTCTATGACGAACGATAACTGCCGTAAATTCAAAGAGATTCAACTAATGTTTTGCATACAGCCCTGAATTGTAGAGTTCTCAAGACCTTTTGTTTTTGGTGAAGATCGGTTAAGGGAAAGGGATAGTTTACCAGCAACGTTTTATGTTTTAAAAGGGTACTTTTTATGGCAAAAGATAAGAGCCGCAAATTCAAACAGAAAAAAAAGTTTTTGCATACAGCCTTGATTTCTTGAGTGCTAAAGATCTATTGTTTTTGGTGAAGATCGTTTAAGGGAAAGGGGTAGATTACCGGCCACGTTTTTTGTTTTATCAAGGGTATTTTGTATGGCAAACGATAACAGCCGCAAATTCAAACAAAACCATATAATATTATGCATACAGCCCTGTATTGTAGAGTTCTCAAGACCTATCGTTTTTGGTGAAGATCGGTTAAGGGAACGGGGTAGTTTACCGGCAACGGTTTTTTATCAAGGTAATCTTTTTCTATGGTAAACGATAACAGCCACAAATTCAAACAGAATCAAATGATGTTTTGCATACAGCCCTGTATTGTAGAGTTCTCAATACCTATTGGTGTTGGTGAAGATCGGTTAAGGGAAAGGGGTAGTTTACCAGCAGCGTTTTGTTTTAAAAGGGTATTTTCAATGGCAAATGACAAGAGCTGCAAATTCAAACATAATCAAATACGTTTTTGCATACAGTCCTGTTTTGTTGAGTACTAAAGACCTATTGTTTTTGGTGAAGATCGGTTAAGGGAAAGGGGTAGTTTACCAGCAACGTTTTTTGTATTATCAAGGGTGTTTTCTATGGCAAACGATAACAGCCGCAAATTCAAACAGAATCATATAATATTTTGCATACAGCCCTGAAGTGTAGAGTTCTCAAAACCTGTTGGTTTTTGTAAAGATCGGTTAAGGGAATAGGGTTGTTTACCAGCAACATTTTATGTTTTATCAAGGGTAATTTTTTTTTGACGAACGATAACTGCCGTACATTAAAACAGAATCAACTACTCTTATGCATACCTTTTTGAATTATACAGAACTCAAGGTCTGTTGATTTTGTTGAAGATCGGTTACGGGAAAGGGGTAGTTTACCAGCAACGTTTTATGTTTTACCAAGGGTGTTTTCTATGGCAAACGATAACAGCCGCAAATTCAAACAGAATCAAACAATTGTTTGCATACAGGCCTGAATTGTAGAGCACTCAAGACCTGTCGTTTTTGGTGAAGATCGGGTAAGGGAAAGGGGTAGTTTACCAGCAACAGTTTTTTATCAAGGGTAATTTTTTTCTATAGTAAATGATAACAGCTGCAATTTCAAACAGAATCAAATGATGTTTTTCATATAACCCTGTATTGTAGAGTTCTCAATACCTATTGGTGTTGGTGAAGATCGGTTAAGGGAAAGGGGTAGTTTACCAGCAACAGTTTTTTATCAAGTGTAATTTTTTTCTATAGTAAATGATAACAGCTGCAAATTCAAACAGAATCAAATGATGTTTTTCATATAACCCTGTATTGTAGAGTTCTCAATACCTATTGGTGTTGGTGAAGATCGGTTAAAGGAAAGGGGTAGTTTACCAGCAACATTTTATGTTTAACAAGGGTAATTTTTTTTATGACGAACGATAACTGCCGAAAATTCAATGAGAATCAAATAATATTTTGCACCCTTTCCTGCGTTGTAGAGAGCTCAAGGTCTATTGATTTTGGTGAAGATCGGTTAAGGGAAAGGGGTAGTTTACCTGAAACATTTTATGATTTAACAAGAGTAAAGTGCTTAATTCTTATAAATAAAGTATCCTGATAAGAAGCTCATAGTAATCCACTGTAGAAACGTAGATGAAATATCTATAAATGAAGTGATTATGTGAACGGGGTGGGGTAATTTCCTACTGTTAAAAATTATAATTGAAGGTGGAAGGTAGAATTTTTTATATGTGTACTACGTTCTCGGCAACGAAGTAGTTTTTTGTTAAAATTGCTTCCCGGGCTCTTTAGACGTAGTCCAATGTTTTCTGCAAAACCAGACTTTTCGGCAGTGCCATCGACTGCCATCATTGGTGAAAATCGAGTGCGAAAACGTGAGGTGGTATACGTTAGTGACCACAGTACTGTGGTTAATGCTGAAGCAATAAGTAGAAAGACGTAGTTTCTATGGAAATATTTCATTTCGAATATGATTTTAAATATAAATCTTAGAACATGGAAGTCATGTATGGTTCTCCATACCGATATTTTCTATGGCAAACGATAACAGCCGCAAATTCAAAGAGAACCAAATAATTTTTACTTCCATGTTCCTTAAGGAAATGGAAGTATGGGGATGGCAAAAAAAAATCGTGTTCGAGATTATTGCAGATTCTGATTGTTCTACACTCAAAACATGAAACAAAGTCATTTTTCGAAAAGTGTCTGTGTGTGTCTCTGTCTGTAGATTTTTTTTTCTATGGCAAACGATAACAGTCGCAAATTCAAACAGAATCGAATAATTTTTTACATAAGCCCTGATTTGTAGAGTACTCACGACCTATTGTTTTTTATGAAGATCGGTTGAGGGAAAGGGGTGGTTTACCTGCAACGGTTTTTTTTTATCAAGAGTAATTTTGTTTGTTTGGCAAACGATAACAGCCGCAAATTCAAACAGAATCAAATTATGTTTCGCATACTGCCCTGAATTGTAGAGTTCTCAAGATCTGTTGATTTTGGTAAAGATCGGTTAAGGGAAAGGGGTAGTTTACCGCCAACATTTTATGTTTTAACAAGGGTATTTTCTATGGCAAACGATAACAGCCGCAAATTCAAACATAATCAAATAATGTTTGCATACTGCCCTGAATTGTAGAGTTCTCAAGACCTTTTGTTTTTGGTGAAGATCGGTTAAGGGAAAGGGATAGTTTACCAGCAACGTTTTATGTTTTAAAAGGGTACTTTTTATGGCAAACGATAAGAGCCGCAAATTCAAACAGAAAAAAAAGTTTTTGCATACAGCCCTGATTTCTTGAGTGCTAAAGATCTATTGTTTTTGGTGAAGATCGTGTAAGGGAAAGGGGTAGTTTACCGGCCACGTTTTTTGTTTTATCAAGGGTATTTTGTATGGCAAACGATAACAGCCGCAAATTCAAACAAAACCATATAATATTTTGCATACACCCCTGTATTGTAGAGTTCTCAATACCTATTGGTGTTGGTGAAGATCGGTTAAGGGAAAGGGGTAGTTTACCAGCAACGTTTTGTTTTAAAAGGGTATTTTCTATGGCAAATGACAAGAGCTGCAAATTCAAACATAACCAAATACGTTTTTGCATACAGTCCTGTTTTGTTGAGTACTAAAGACCTATTGTTTTTGGTGAAGATCGGTTAAGGGAAAGGGGTAGTTTACCTGACACGTTTTTTGTATTATCAAGGGTATTTTATATGGAAAACGATAACAGCCGCAAATTCAAACAGAATAATATAATATTTTGCATACAGCCCTGAAATGTAGAGTTCTCAGTACCTGTTTGTTTTGGTAAAGATCGGTTAAGGGAATAGGGTTGTTTACCAGCAACATTTTATGTTTTATCAAGGGTAATTTTTTTTTGACGAACGATAACTGCCGTACATTAAAACAGAATCAACTACTCTTCTGCATACCTTTTTGAATTATACAGTACTCAAGGTCTGTTGATTTTGTTGAAGATCGGTTAAGGGAAAGGGGTAGTTTACCAGCAACGGTTTATGTTTTAACAAAGGTATTTTTACTATGACGAACGATAACTGCCATAAATTCAAAGAGAATCAACTAACGTTTTGCATACAGCCCTGAATTGTAGAGTTCTCAAGACCTATTGTTTTTGGTGAAGATCGGTTAATGGAATAGGGTAGTTTACCAGCAACGTTTTATGTTTTATCAATGGTGTTTCTTATGGCAAACGATAACAGCCGCAAATTCAAACAGAATCAAATAATTGTTTGCATACAGCCCTGTATTGTAGAGTACTCAAGACCTGTCGTTTTTGGTGAAGATCGGTTAAGGGAAAGGGGTAGTTTACCGGCAACGGTTTTTTATCAAGGGTAATCTTTTTCTATGGTAAACGATAACAGCCGCAAATTCAAACAGAATCAACTGATGTTTTGCATACAGCCCTGTATTGTAGAGTTCTCAAAACCTATTGGTGTTGGTGAAGATCGGTTAAGGGAATGGGGTAGTTTACCTGCAACGTTTTATGTTTTAAAAGGGTATTTTCTATGGCAAACGACAAGAGCCGCAAATTCAAACATAATCAAATACGTTTTTGCATACAGTCCTGTTTTGTTGAGTACCAAAGACCTATTGTTTTTGGTGAAGATCGGTTATGGGAAAGGGTTAGTTTACCAGACACGTTTTTTGTTTGATCAAGGGTATTTTATATGGAAAACGATAACAGCCGCAAATTCAAACAGAATCATATAATATTTTGCATACAGCCCTGAAATGTAGAGTTCTCAAGACCTGTTGGTTTTTGTGAAGATCGGTTAAGGGAATAGGGTTGTTTACCAGCAACATTTTATGTTTTATCAAGATTAATTTTTTTTTTACGAACGATACCTGCCGTACATTAAAACAGAATCAACTACTCTTCTGCATACCTTTTTGAATTATACAGAACTCAAGGTCTGTTGATTTTGTTGAAGATCGGTCAAGGGAAAGGGGTAGTTTACCAGCAACGATTTAAGTTTTAACAAGGGTACTTTTTCTATGACGAACGATAACTGCCGTAAATTCAATGAGTATCAACTAATGTTTTGCATACAGCCCTGAATTGTAGAGTTCTCAAGACCTGTTGTTTTTGGTGAAGATCGGTTAAAGGAATAGGGTAGTTTACCAGCAACGGTTTATGTTTTAACAAGGGTATTTTTTCTATGACGATCGATAACTGCCGTAAATTCAAAGAGATTCAACTAATGTTTTGCATACAGCCCTGAATTGTAGAGTTCTCAAGACCTTTTGTTTTTGGTGAAGATCGGTTAAGGGAAAGGGATAGTTTACCAGCAACGTTTTATGTTTTAAAAGGGTACTTTTTATGGCAAACGATAAGAGCCGCAAATTCAAACAGAAAAAAAAGTTTTTGCATACAGCCTTGATTTCTTGAGTGCTAAAGATCTATTGTTTTTGGTGAAGATCGTTTAAGGGAAAGGGGTAGATTACCGGCCACGTTTTTTGTTTTATCAAGGGTATTTTGTATGGCAAACGATAACAGCCGCAAATTCAAACAAAACCATATAATATTTTGCATACAGCCCTGCATTCTAGAGTTCTCAAGACCTATCGTTTTTGGTGAAGATCGGTTAAGGTAAAGGGGTAGTTTACCGGCAACGGTTTTTTATCAAGGGTAATCTTTTTCTATGGTAAACGATAACAGCCACAAATTCAAACAGAATCAAATGATGTTTTGCATACAGCCCTGTATTGTAGAGTTCTCAATACCTATTGGTGTTGGTGAAGATCGGTTAAGGGAAAGGGGTAGTTTACCCGACACGTTTTTTGTATTATCAAGGATATTTTATATGGAAAACGATAACAGCCGCAAATTCAAACAGAATCATATAATATTTTGCATACAGCCCTGAAATGTAGAGTTCTCAAAACCTGTTGGTTTTTGTAAAGATCGGTTAAGGGAATAGGGTTGTTTACCAGCAACATTTTATGTTTATCAAGGGTAATTTTTTTTTGACGAACGATAACTGCCGTACATTAAAACAGAATCAACTACTCTTCTGCATACCTTTTTGAATTATACAGAACTCAAGGTCTGTTGATTTTGTTGAAGATCGGTTATGGGAAGGGGTAGTTTACCAGCAACGTTTTATGTTTTACCAAGGGTGTTTTCTATGGCAAACGATAACAGCCGCAAATTCAAACAGAATCAAACAATTGTTTGCATACAGGCCTGAATTGTAGAGCACTCAAGACCTGTCGTTTTTGGTGAAGATCGGGTAAGGGAAAGGGGTAGTTTACCTGCAACAGTTTTTTATCAAGGGTAATTTTTTTCTATAGTAAATGATAACAGCTGCAAATTCAAACAGAATCAAATGATGTTTTTCATATAACCCTGTATTGTAGAGTTCTCAATACCTATTGGTGTTGGTGAAGATCGGTTAAGGGAAAGGGGTAGTTTACCAGCAACAGTTTTTTATCAAGTGTAATTTTTTTCTATAGTAAATGATAACAGCTGCAAATTCAAACAGAATCAAATGATGTTTTTCATATAACCCTGTATTGTAGAGTTCTCAATACCTATTGGTGTTGGTGAAGAACGGTTAAAGGAAAGGGGTAGTTTACCAGCAACATTTTATGTTTAACAAGGGTAATTTTTTTTATGACGAACGATAACTGCCGAAAATTCAATGAGAATCAAATAATATTTTGCACCCTTTCCTGCGTTGTAGAGAGCTCAAGGTCTATTGATTTTGGTGAAGATCGGTTAAGGGAAAGGGGTAGTTTACCTGAAACATTTTATGATTTAACAAGAGTAAAGTGCTTAATTCTTATAAATAAAGTATCCTGATAAGAAGCTCATAGTAATCCACTGTAGAAACGTAGATGAAATATCTATAAATGAAGTGATTATGTGAACGGGGTGGGGGTAATTTCCTACTATTAAAAATTATAATTGAAGGTGGAAGGTAGAATTTTTTATATGTGTACTACGTTATCGGCAACGAAGTAGTTTTTTGTTAAAATTGCTTCCCGGGCTCTTTAGACGTAGTCCAATGTTTTCTGCAAAACCAGACTTTTCGGCAGTGCCATCGACTGCCATCATTGGTGAAAATCGAGTGCGAAAACTTGAGGTGGTATACGTTAGTGACCACAGTACTGTGGTTAATGCTGAAGCAATAAGTAGAAAGACGTAGTTTCTATGGAAATATTTCATTTCGAATATGATTTTAAATATAAATCTTAGAACATGGAAGTCATGTATGGTTCTCCATACCGATATTTTCTATGGCAAACGATAACAGCCGCAAATTCAAAGAGAACCAAATAATTTTTACTTCCATGTTCCTTAAGGAAATGGAAGTATGGGGATGGCAAAAAAAAATCGTGTTCGAGATTATTGCAGATTCTGATTGTACTACACTCAAAACATGAAACAAAGTCATTTTTCGAAAAGTGTCTGTGTGTGTCTCTGTCTGTAGATTTTTTTTTCTATGGCAAACGACAACAGTCGCAAATTCAAACAGAATCGAATAATTTTTTACATAAGCCCTGATTTGTAGAGTACTCACGACCTATTGTTTTTTATGAAGATCGGTTGAGGGAAAGGGGTGGTTTACCTGCAACGGTTTTTTTTTATCAAGAGTAATTTTGTTTGTTTGGCAAACGATAACAGCCGCAAATTCAAACAGAATCAAATTATGTTTCGCATACTGCCCTGAATTGTAGAGTTCTCAA
Source organism: Magicicada septendecula (assembly GCA_034769895.1). NCBI lineage: Eukaryota > Metazoa > Arthropoda > Insecta > Hemiptera > Cicadidae > Magicicada > Magicicada septendecula. The sequence goes on along the minus strand of JAWRYS010000911.1, from coordinate 5,061 downwards.
GATCTGTTGATTTTGGTAAAGATCGGTTAAGGGAAAGGGGTAGTTTACCGCCAACATTTTATGTTTTAACAAGGGTATTTTCTATGGCAAACGATAACAGCCGCAAATTCAAACATAATCAAATAATGTTTGCATACTGCCCTGAATTGTAGAGTTCTCAAGACCTTTTGTTTTTGGTGAAGATCGGTTAAGGGAAAGGGATAGTTTACCAGCAACGTTTTATGTTTTAAAAGGGTACTTTTTATGGCAAACGATAAGAGCCGCAAATTCAAACAGAAAAAAAAGTTTTTGCATACAGCCCTGATTTCTTGAGTGCTAAAGATCTATTGTTTTTGGTGAAGATCGTGTAAGGGAAAGGGGTAGTTTACCGGCCACGTTTTTTGTTTTATCAAGGGTATTTTGTATGGCAAACGATAACAGCCGCAAATTCAAACAAAACCATATAATATTTTGCATACACCCCTGTATTGTAGAGTTCTCAATACCTATTGGTGTTGGTGAAGATCGGTTAAGGGAAAGGGGTAGTTTACCAGCAACGTTTTGTTTTAAAAGGGTATTTTCTATGGCAAATGACAAGAGCTGCAAATTCAAACATAACCAAATACGTTTTTGCATACAGTCCTGTTTTGTTGAGTACTAAAGACCTATTGTTTTTGGTGAAGATCGGTTAAGGGAAAGGGGTAGTTTACCTGACACGTTTTTTGTATTATCAAGGGTATTTTATATGGAAAACGATAACAGCCGCAAATTCAAACAGAATAATATAATATTTTGCATACAGCCCTGAAATATAGAGTTCTCAGTACCTGTTTGTTTTGGTAAAGATCGGTTAAGGGAATAGGGTTGTTTACCAGCAACATTTTATGTTTTATCAAGGGTAATTTTTTTTTGACGAACGATAACTGCCGTACATTAAAACAGAATCAACTACTCTTCTGCATACCTTTTTGAATTATACAGTACTCAAGGTCTGTTGATTTTGTTGAAGATCGGTTAAGGGAAAGGGGTAGTTTACCAGCAACGGTTTATGTTTTAACAAGGGTATTTTTACTATGACGAACGATAACTGCCATAAATTCAAAGAGAATCAACTAACGTTTTGCATACAGCCCTGAATTGTAGAGTTCTCAAGACCTATTGTTTTTGGTGAAGATCGGTTAATGGAATAGGGTAGTTTACCAGCAACGTTTTATGTTTTATCAATGGTGTTTCTTATGGCAAACGATAACAGCCGCAAATTCAAACAGAATCAAATAATTGTTTGCATACAGCCCTGTATTGTAGAGTACTCAAGACCTGTCGTTTTTGGTGAAGATCGGTTAAGGGAAAGGGGTAGTTTACCGGCAACGGTTTTTTATCAAGGGTAATCTTTTTCTATGGTAAACGATAACAGCCGCAAATTCAAACAGAATCAACTGATGTTTTGCATACAGCCCTGTATTGTAGAGTTCTCAAAACCTATTGGTGTTGGTGAAGATCGGTTAAGGGAATGGGGTAGTTTACCTGCAACGTTTTATGTTTTAAAAGGGTATTTTCTATGGCAAACGACAAGAGCCGCAAATTCAAACATAATCAAATACGTTTTTGCATACAGTCCTGTTTTGTTGAGTACCAAAGACCTATTGTTTTTGGTGAAGATCGGTTATGGGAAAGGGTTAGTTTACCAGACACGTTTTTTGTTTGATCAAGGGTATTTTATATGGAAAACGATAACAGCCGCAAATTCAAACAGAATCATATAATATTTTGCATACAGCCCTGAAATGTAGAGTTCTCAAGACCTGTTGGTTTTTGTGAAGATCGGTTAAGGGAATAGGGTTGTTTACCAGCAACATTTTATGTTTTATCAAGGGTAATTTTTTTTTGACGAACGATACCTGCCGTACATTAAAACAGAATCAACTACTCTTCTGCATACCTTTTTGAATTATACAGAACTCAAGGTCTGTTGATTTTGTTGAAGATCGGTTAAGGGAAAGGGGTAGTTTACCAGCAACGATTTAAGTTTTAACAAGGGTATTTTTTCTATGACGAACGATAACTGCCGTAAATTCAATGAGTATCAACTAATGTTTTGCATACAGCCCTGAATTGTAGAGTTCTCAAGACCTGTTGTTTTTGGTGAAGATCGGTTAAAGGAATAGGGTAGTTTACCAGCAACGGTTTATGTTTTAACAAGGGTATTTTTTCTATGACGATCGATAACTGCCGTAAATTCAAAGAGATTCAACTAATGTTTTGCATACAGCCCTGAATTGTAGAGTTCTCAAGACCTTTTGTTTTTGGTGAAGATCGGTTAAGGGAAAGGGATAGTTTACCAGCAACGTTTTATGTTTTAAAAGGGTACTTTTTATGGCAAACGATAAGAGCCGCAAATTCAAACAGAAAAAAAAGTTTTTGCATACAGCCTTGATTTCTTGAGTGCTAAAGATCTATTGTTTTTGGTGAAGATCGTTTAAGGGAAAGGGGTAGATTACCGGCCACGTTTTTTGTTTTATCAAGGGTATTTTGTATGGCAAACGATAACAGCCGCAAATTCAAACAAAACCATATAATATTTTGCATACAGCCCTGCATTGTAGAGTTCTCAAGACCTATCGTTTTTGGTGAAGATCGGTTAAGGTAAAGGGGTAGTTTACCGGCAACGGTTTTTTATCAAGGGTAATCTTTTTCTATGGTAAACGATAACAGCCACAAATTCAAACAGAATCAAATGATGTTTTGCATACAGCCCTGTATTGTAGAGTTCTCAATACCTATTGGTGTTGGTGAAGATCGGTTAAGGGAAAGGGGTAGTTTACCCGAAACGTTTTTTGTATTATCAAGGATATTTTATATGGAAAACGATAACAGCCGCAAATTCAAACAGAATCATATAATATTTTGCATACAGCCCTGAAATGTAGAGTTCTCAAAACCTGTTGGTTTTTGTAAAGATCGGTTAAGGGAATAGGGTTGTTTACCAGCAACATTTTATGTTTATCAAGGGTAATTTTTTTTTGACGAACGATAACTGCCGTACATTAAAACAGAATCAACTACTCTTCTGCATACCTTTTTGAATTATACAGAACTCAAGGTCTGTTGATTTTGTTGAAGATCGGTTATGGGAAGGGGTAGTTTACCAGCAACGTTTTATGTTTTACCAAGGGTGTTTTCTATGGCAAACGATAACAGCCGCAAATTCAAACAGAATCAAACAATTGTTTGCATACAGGCCTGAATTGTAGAGCACTCAAGACCTGTCGTTTTTGGTGAAGATCGGGTAAGGGAAAGGGGTAGTTTACCTGCAACAGTTTTTTATCAAGGGTAATTTTTTTCTATAGTAAATGATAACAGCTGCAAATTCAAACAGAATCAAATGATGTTTTTCATATAACCCTGTATTGTAGAGTTCTCAATACCTATTGGTGTTGGTGAAGATCGGTTAAGGGAAAGGGGTAGTTTACCAGCAACAGTTTTTTATCAAGTGTAATTTTTTTCTATAGTAAATGATAACAGCTGCAAATTCAAACAGAATCAAATGATGTTTTTCATATAACCCTGTATTGTAGAGTTCTCAATACCTATTGGTGTTGGTGAAGAACGGTTAAAAGAAAGGGGTAGTTTACCAGCAACATTTTATGTTTAACAAGGGTAATTTTTTTTATGACGAACGATAACTGCCGAAAATTCAATGAGAATCAAATAATATTTTGCACCCTTTCCTGCGTTGTAGAGAGCTCAAGGTCTATTGATTTTGGTGAAGATCGGTTAAGGGAAAGGGGTAGTTTACCTGAAACATTTTATGATTTAACAAGAGTAAAGTGCTTAATTCTTATAAATAAAGTATCCTGATAAGAAGCTCATAGTAATCCACTGTAGAAACGTAGATGAAATATCTATAAATGAAGTGATTATGTGAAAGGGGTGGGGTAATTTCCTACTATTAAAAATTATAATTGAAGGTGGAAGGTAGAATTTTTTATATGTGTACTACGTTATCGGCAACGAAGTAGTTTTTTGTTAAAATTGCTTCCCGGGCTCTTTAGACGTAGTCCAATGTTTTCTGCAAAACCAGACTTTTCGGCAGTGCCATCGACTGCCATCATTGGTGAAAATCGAGTGCGAAAACGTGAGGTGGTATACGTTAGTGACCACAGTACTGTGGTTAATGCTGAAGCAATAAGTAGAAAGACGTAGTTTCTATGGAAATATTTCATTTCGAATATGATTTTAAATATAAATCTTAGAACATGGAAGTCATGTATGGTTCTCCATACCGATATTTTCTATGGCAAACGATAACAGCCGCAAATTCAAAGAGAACCAAATAATTTTTACTTCCATGTTCCTTAAGGAAATGGAAGTATGGGGATGGCAAAAAAAAATCGTGTTCGAGATTATTGCAGATTCTGATTGTACTACACTCAAAACATGAAACAAAGTCATTTTTCGAAAAGTGTCTGTGTGTGTCTCTGTCTGTAGATTTTTTTTTCTATGGCAAACGATAACAGTCGCAAATTCAAACAGAATCGAATAATTTTTTACATAAGCCCTGATTTGTAGAGTACTCACGACCTATTGTTTTTTATGAAGATCGGTTGAGGGAAAGGGGTGGTTTACCTGCAACGGTTTTTTTTTATCAAGAGTAATTTTGTTTGTTTGGCAAACGATAACAGCCGCAAATTCAAACAGAATCAAATTATGTTTCGCATACTGCCCTGAATTGTAGAGTTCTCAAGATCTGTTGATTTTGGTAAAGATCGGTTAAGGGAAAGGGGTAGTTTACCGCCAACATTTTATGTTTTAACAAGGGTATTTTCTATGGCAAACGATAACAGCCGCAAATTCAAACATAATCAAATAATGTTTGCATACTGCCCTGAATTGTAGAGTTCTCAAGACCTTTTGTTTTTGGTGAAGATCGGTTAAGGGAAAGGGATAGTTTACCAGCAACGTTTTATGTTTTAAAAGGGTACTTTTTATGGCAAACGATAAGAGCCGCAAATTCAAACAGAAAAAAAAGTTTTTGCATACAGCCCTGATTTCTTGAGTGCTAAAGATCTATTGTTTTTGGTG
>JAWRYS010000910.1:0-28646 GCA_034769895.1 Magicicada septendecula | reverse complement strand
GAAATTATACACAAAATATTAGTGTTCGTTTGTCACAGGTTCTTGAGATTACGTTAAAAGGATTACAAATGTTTAAAACAATAAAAATACACACCCTTACATCAGTTAAACTTAAATAATATATTGTGTAGGTATAATTTGTTTAGTGTAGTGTAGTAAAAGTGTTTACAAGTTATTGGTAATTAACAACAGGTTATCTTTGTCAGTTTATAAATTTTCAGTGACTTTGTATTCTTTTTAATCTTTGAAAGTAATTATGTTCAGTTTAGTGAGATTTCGACCTTTAGTGAGAAATAATTAACGTGAGTTTATTTAGAAATTTGGGTAATTTAATAGGTATTATCACTTCAGTAGACAGGACGAGCTCATTCGATCTGGTATTAATGGGTTATGCTGCAATCATCTTTAATTTGCATTGGTTCGGGACATCGGGCACCTTTTCCAATTTAATCGGTAGGATTTATTTTCTTTTTTCGTTAATTCGGCCTCGATATTAGTAATATTGTTCCAGTCATCGCCTTCCTTCTTGGGATTCACTTGCTAGTAACTTCTTTGAGATTTTTGATGTTTTAATTGACAATTTTGGTCACTCTGAAACTAGCGTCTATTCAACGAAAGCGTCATATAACGAGTAATGAAATCTACGGTAATTAGACACCAAACGACTGTTGTCATAGTAACCAATTAATCCCGATTGGTTAATTCTGAAGTAGTCTATTGTTATCAAATTTTGAATTTTTATTCAAAATAACTGCATATCTTCTTATTGATTATATTCTTCTGTCCTCTTCCCTACATATTAAATATTATCACCACTGTTATTATTTCCTTCAAAGATTAATTTGGTATCCCACAATGTATGGTTTTATGAAATATCAATGTTTGTACAAATCTGTTAATATTTGGTATTTACATTTCTCCTTTAAACTAAGTTCTTATTCTAATATTTTTTCTTTAAACTGATTTATAAATTATTCTCGGCTATTTACTTGCCTTGAATTTCTTAATCTCCTGGTTGTTTTTATACAGTTTGCAATTCTTTATCATTGACAGTTATACATTTCCTAGGCCTTAGTAGCCATTGATTATTTTTATTTAAATTATTCTAATTATATTTCATCTCATTACAAAGTTTTTGTTCTGTTGTTATAATTGGATTTGTTTAGTGGTTGTTGTGTCTTGAGTTTGTTTTTGTTCTGATCATATGTCAGGGATTATTTTTTATGTCTTAATACTTAAAATATAACACTTAGGCCTATGGACTGTAAGTTCCCTCCAGCCATATCCTCTCCATAATTGAAACAAACAATTCTTTACAAGTTATTATTAACTGTGTTTTTAACATTAATTTCCTTCTTTGCTACTACTCTGAGTAATAAACATCATTACTTCTTGTAAACTTATTTAACTTAATTTCCCTCATAACATAGGGTATTTACCAACTATATTTTTTAATTACTTAAGTCTTTACTACTACTTTTCTACATCCCATGTTAACACAAACAGTTTATTTTACCTGGCTTTCTCCCCTGAATAATATTGTATTCTTTATCTATTTCTAATCTAAACACTATCTCTAATTACCCTTAACTATATAATTTTTTACAATTCCACTCTTAAATCTTTCATTGGTCCATCATTGATTTATTGAGTGTTTACTTATCTATCACTATCTTTTTTAATTATACTACTGTTTACAATATCCTTTTTCACACATCACTTTCACTGTTATCACTTTTTATTTTTACACGTTTATTGGTGGTAAACCCTATTATTATTTCTCTTTGTCACTTAATTATTTTCATTATATTTCTCACTATCTTTACAAATTTTATTTGTATCTAATGAGTTCATGTCTCTTTCTAGATTTCTTACTTACATATACTACTAATTCGTGGGTTAGTGTATTTTATTTAATGGGTTTTTATTAATTATGAGTAATATTTGTCACATAGATAATATTAACATTTCTTTTTTATATTGGTTAATCACCGGTTTCGTTTACTTTATGATATTGGATGGTATCATCTCCCCCTTCCCTCTTCTACATTATTTGTCTGTGTTTTATCACCTTGGTTCATTTTATGTTCTTTGCAGTTGGTTTGGTCCATTATTTAAATTCATTTTTCTTCTCCTTCCCTTCCATCTTGTCTCGCTTTATTTTGGTTGATATTTGGCCAATCTCTGGGGTTGGGTCAATGTCGTTTGTCTGTCAGTCTAGTTTGTATTTCTTATTTAATAATCACCTTTGGTTTACTATTCTTCCTCCTTCACTCTTAGTTATAATTACTATTTTCATTCTCGTTATCATTTATTTATCAAAATATATTATTTCTTGGCATTTTTTACATACTTATTGATATCAAATATGATCAGGGTTTGGCAATGTTATATAATGCCCTTCCACCAAAATTGATCATTTATAAAACGTGATTCTAAGTTTGATGAAATTATCAATTGTATCGTATCATTTTTTTTCCAAATTCTCCTGCTTCTCATTCATTTTTTATGATTAATTCTGTATCTTTTATTTCCATTCTTCTTAGTCTTTTCTTCATTATTTTCTCATATTGCGAACTAGCTTATTGATTTTTTTATTATAACTTATTCCCTATAAATCTTAATTTCCCTAATTATCTCTACCTTGTAGTTGCAATCGATTCGGATGGGCTCTATTTGCTTACCTAACTCCGTCGTTCAAAACTACTCTTATACTGAGATCAGGGGAACATCATCCCTGCTCAGTAAAATGATTGCTGGATTCATTCAACAGACAATCTCAATTAATAATTCTTAAATACAGTCAACTCGTGACTCAAAATAATAATAATAATAATCATAATCATAATATTTGTTGGGAATCTTTTACTTTTATACTTCATTATTGCTCAGTTCGAGTCATATATTGTTTCATCTTTCTTTATAGATACTACTTGATAATATTCGAAGCATTGTTTTTTATTGATACAATTCGCATTTTTATTCATTTTTAATTACTCTCCGTTTCATCTCATCTCACATTATAACTCTTAGAATGTTTATTTCATTTATTTAGTTTTTTGATCATTGGTTTGGGTAATTTTACTTCCCCTCTTTCTAAATAGTTGTGGAAGCTGATCATTTTGATTGATATTTTTTTTCATAATTTTTAAATATCATAGTAAGTTATTGATCCTTACTAGTTAGGAATTTTTTGTAGCTTATTCCTTTATAGTATGTTATGCTTTTCATGCCTCATTTTTGGCTAAATATTATGGTAATTTAATCTTATTTTGTAGGAATGTTTTGTAACTACACTCCTCTATTATTATTTTTTTTTATTTAAATTTTGTAGTATGTTGCTTGCTCTTACTTTATATGGATGCCTTGTAACTTTTATCTCTCCATTTTTAATTGTTCTAAAATATTATCGAGATATTTGGGTAAGCTTTTCTTACATATCTTTTTTGATTTTTTACAATTTTTTATTCATCATAATGGTTTCTCTAATGATTAGTGTAAGCTGTACTTACAAATGTTTTGGAATTTTGACATCCTTTAGAAATCTTTTCTTTATGATATTGGCAAACTTGTTCGTTTGTCACGTTATTTCTCTTTATTTAAAGTATTTCTATTGGTTTTTTCATTTTAATTTTTTTTTCAGTCATAGTTGATAGTCATAATATTTCTCTATGTTTTCCCCTTTGATAATTATTTATTATTTTAGTTATCTTAATATTATTTCTTCTCCTTTGGTTAGCTTGGTTGGTAGTCAGTAGTTCAGTCCCATATTCCAATTTTTTTTTTTTATGCATTCCATCTGTCTGGGTATGGTTCTTCATCATGTTCCTCTGCTAAAATATGGTTTATCCGGTATACTCGATGTTCTCCCTCGCTACTCGCTTGATTGTGTGGTAGTGCATCAGAATTCTCATTGTTATTACCATTTTGATTAGCGTTCGGCTCATGTCGATTGTTCCGGTTATCCACACTGTTCCTATTATCTTCTTCGATTGGGCGACTTCTTGTATCGGGTACCTGTTCAGAGTGCGTTCGCCGATAGTTAGGTGAGTGATGGTTTCTTCTTGGACTCCTTTGTCTTCGTCCCCTTATGTAATTTACCTGTGGCCGGTATCCTGAATTGTTGTAGTTGTTGTTACCGTTTCCTGGACGGTAATAATTGTTGGGACCGTTCCGATGTTGACTCCCTCTGTAATCGTTTCTGAAATTACCATTATTGTTATTGTTTGGGTGATAGTTCCTGGGTGCATTATTCCCACGTTGATTTCCTTGGTAGTTATTATTGTTGTTCGGTGGTGGCTTATTGTCACCCTGTTGGTTTGGTGGAGATGGCCCTTCATTTGGTCTATTATTTCGAAAACTCGTGAATCTGTTCTTACGATACTGCCATTCGTGTTCATGGCTCTCTAATAAACTAGTCATGTCCTGAATTGTCTTGACTTGACTATACATCCGGGCTTTCTGGATCGCATCATCATAGTGGTACGATAATTGTATTACTAAACACTCTTCCGGAATGCGTGGTTCCAAATTCCTGGCCATGCAGATTTTTCCTAGAAAGTATGAGGTTAATGTTTGTCCGTTTTGGTTTTCATACCTTCCGTTACTTAAATTGTTACGGACCATGTTCTGGGTTGACTCTGACCAGTACTTTGCTTTGAATTGGGTTTTAAATTCTTGGATGTTCTGGATGTCTGGTCGTGTGGCGGTCCACCAGTTGTCATATGTTTCCTTAAACATGTCATCTAGCATTCCCCTCACAGCTGTCCATCGTGTTTCGCGGTTCTTTATTATCAGTTCTTCTACTCTCTTCAAAAACTCCATCGGGTTGCGCTTATAGTTGCGGAAATTTATTGTATCTCTATTGTCATTGTTAAACATTTGGTTGTGGTTACATGATCGGTCACGCCAAGCGTCCACTTCTTCCTGTAATAATTCTTCTCGTCTATGCATCTCTTCAATTCTTTGTTTATTTTTGTCCACTTTACTGACGATTTTATTTAAATTGCTGTACACTCCTTCCATTCTTTCTCCCAGTCTGTTCGTACAACCGCTGTCTCCTTCTGATTCTCTTCCCGGACTTGATGCATGTCCTGGTTCACTTGTTCCCATCTTTTGGTTGTTTCTTCGTGACATTCCTCAATTCTCCTTTTGGTTTCTCCTTCGAGGTTGTTGATTTTATTGATTACCTCCTCACGGACTTCGGAAACAGTTTCGTTGGTTTTCTCCAGTTTCTCCCACGTCTCATCTAATTTCTCATTCGTTTCAATGATCTGTTGTATGGTTTCTTCTCGGTACTCCCTTAATTGTTGTATCACCTGCTGCTTCATCTCTTCCTTCGTTTTTTCACTGATTTCCTTCAGCTGCTGTTGGAGGGTTTCATTATTTTTGTTAATGGTTTGTCTCAATTCTTCCTTCTGCTTCTGAAAATTGTCCTCCTGTTTCTTAAAATTTTGGTTATTTTCTTTCTTCATGCTGTCGAATTTATTGTTCATCTCCTTCAAATTATTACTCATCATTTCCATTAATTTTAGTAAATCCATTTCTCCTCTGGTTTCCCTCCTATCTCCAGCCTGTGGTTCCATTTCTTCGTCTTGGCTTGGTTCTGTTGTGGTTATTACTGTCTCCACTTCTTCAATCGGTGTTCCTTCCTCTTCTTCCCCTCCGTTTTCTTCCATCTCCTTCTCCTTTGCCAATTTTTTCGACAATCCTCTGGTGTGCATATTGTAACCTTTCGCAATCGCCGCTAGAATTTATAGGGTTTAATTGTATAATTTCTTAATTATTCTAGCCCTACTAGTTGGCGCGCCACTTTGTATAATAAGGGTTTACCTGTACTGTTAATTATTATTGATGTTAAATTATTTAATAGTATGTAGCGAACCGTTTTTATTTTCATCCGTATTTCTCGTCGCTAGAAGTTCGTATTTCCCTCTCTTCTAGTCCGCCGGTTGGTCGCCTATTTGTAAAGGCGTCGTGTTTACGTCTACCGTATTACTCTGTAAAATGTGAATAATGTACAATTTGTGTGTAATGGGTGTAACGTGTCTTCTCTATCCGTCATTCAAATGCATGCAACTTCCGCAGATTTCGTCCGTTGCGAACGTACGAATAACCAGGTCTCAATGTTCTTACCTGTTGTTCACTAGGGGTGTGAAAATCCCGGTGGCGCCAAATTGTTTTATTAAAACAATTAAAATAAAATTCAAATGTGTATGACCAGCGCTGCTCAGGCGGTTTGAATAATTCAAATATTCCCGCCAGCCTAGGCCGTCTGTAGCGACCAGTAGTTCGTTGCGTGGGCTGTGTAATCGCTAGTCGTCAACCTACTTGTCTGCTAAAATGTACATAAATTATTGTCCACCTCCTAATGAAATTATAACACCGTGGTTACACTCAACACTTATTTATTTTGCTATTAATGATTAGTTATTCATTTATTACAAATTATATTTCCCTTTTTACTACAAATGCTCCGGTTATATATATGAGACAACTTTACAGGGTTTGACAAATCGATATCTGAACTGATAAACAGACTTTCAGTAATGGCGTCTGCTGGAAATTATACACAAAATATTAGTGTTCGTTTGTCACAGGTTCTTGAGATTACGTTAAAAGGATTACAAATGTTTAAAACAATAAAAATACACACCCTTACATCAGTTAAACTTAAATAATATATTGTGTAGGTATAATTTGTTTAGTGTAGTGTAGTAAAAGTGTTTACAAGTTATTGGTAATTAACAACAGGTTATCTTTGTCAGTTTATAAATTTTCAGTGACTTTGTATTCTTTTTAATCTTTGAAAGTAATTATGTTCAGTTTAGTGAGATTTCGACCTTTAGTGAGAAATAATTAACGTGAGTTTATTTAGAAATTTGGGTAATTTAATAGGTACTTATCACTTCAGTAGACAGGACGAGCTCATTCGATCTGGTATTAATGGGTTATGCTGCAATCATCTTTAATTTGCATTGGTTCGGGACATCGGGCACCTTTTCCAATTTAATCGGTAGGATTTTATTTTCTTTTTTCGTTAATTCGGCCTCGATATTAGTAATATGGTTCCAGTCATCGCCTTCCTTCTTGGGATTCACTTGCTAGTAACTTCTTTTGAGATTTTTGATGTTTTAATTGACAATTTTGGTCACTCTGAAACTAGCGTCTATTCAACGAAAGCGTCATATAACGAGTAATGAAATCTAACGGTAATTAGACACCAAACGACTGTTGTCATAGTAACCAATTAATCCCGATTGGTTAATTCTGAAGTAGTCTATTGTTATCAAATTTTGAATTTTTATTCAAAATAACTGCATATCTTCTTATTGATTATATTCTTCTGTCCTCTTCCCTACATATTAAATATTATCACCACTGTTATTATTTCCTTTCAAAGATTAATTTGGTATCCCACAATGTATGGTTTTATGAAATATCAATGTTTGTACAAATCTGTTAATATTTGGTATTTACATTTCTCCTTTAAACTAAGTTCTTATTCTAATATTTTTTCTTTAAACTGATTTATAAATTATTCTCGGCTATTTACTTGCCTTGAATTTCTTAATCTCCTGGTTGTTTTTATACAGTTTGCAATTCTTTATCATTGACAGTTATACATTTCCTAGGCCTTAGTAGCCATTGATTATTTTTATTTAAATTATTCTAATTATATTTCATCTCATTACAAAGTTTTTGTTCTGTTGTTATAATTGATTTGTTTAGTGGTTGTTGTGTCTTGAGTTTGTTTTTGTTCTGATCATATGTCAGGATTATTTTTTATGTCTTAATACTTAAAATATAACACTTAGGCCTATGGACTGTAAGTTCCCTCCAGCCATATCCTCTCCATAATTGAAACAAACAATTCTTTACAAGTTATTATTAACTGTTGTTTTTAACATTAATTTCCTTCTTTGCTACTACTCTGAGTAATAAACATCATTACTTCTTGTAAACTTATTTAACTTAATTTCCCTCATAACATAGGGTATTTACCAACTATATTTTTAATTACTTAAGTCTTTACTACTACTTTTCTACATCCCATGTTAACACAAACAGTTTATTTTACCTGGGCTTTCTCCCCTGAATAATATTGTATTCTTTATCTATTTCTAATCTAAACACTATCTCTAATTACCCTTAACTATATAATTTTTTACAATTCCACTCTTAAATCTTTCATTGGTCCATCATTGATTTATTGAGTGTTTACTTATCTATCACTATCTTTTTTAATTATACTACTGTTTACAATATCCTTTTTCACACATCACTTTCACTGTTATCACTTTTTATTTTACACGTTTATTGGTGGGTAAACCCTATTATTATTTCTCTTTGTCACTTAATTATTTTCATTATATTTCTCACTATCTTTACAAATTTTATTTGTATCTAATGAGTTCATGTCTCTTTCTAGATTTCTTACTTACATATACTACTAATTCGTGGGTTAGTGTATTTTTATTTAATGGGTTTTTATTAATTATGAGTAATATTTGTCACATAGATAATATTAACATTTCTTTTTTATATTGGTTAATCACCGGTTTCGTTTACTTTATGATATTGGATGGTATCATCTCCCCCTTCCCTCTTCTACATTATTTGTCTGTGTTTTATCACCTTGGTTCATTTTATGTTCTTTGCAGTTGGTTTGGTCCATTATTTAAATTCATTTTTCTTCTCCTTCCCTTCCATCTTGTCTCGCTTTATTTTGGTTGATATTTGGCCAATCTCTGGGGTTGGGTCAATGTCGTTTGTCTGTCAGTCTAGTTTGTATTTCTTATTTAATAATCACCTTTGGTTTACTATTCTTCCTCCTTCACTCTTAGTTATAATTACTATTTTCATTCTCGTTATCATTTATTTATCAAAATATATTATTTCTTGGCATTTTTTACATACTTATTGATATCAAATATGATCAGGGTTTGGCAATGTTATATAATGCCCTTCCACCAAAATTGATCATTTATAAAACGTGATTCTAAGTTTGATGAAATTATCAATTGTATCGTATCATTTTTTTTCCAAATTCTCCTGCTTCTCATTCATTTTTTATGATTAATTCTGTATCTTTTATTTCCATTCTTCTTAGTCTTTTCTTCATTATTTTCTCATATTGCGAACTAGCTTATTGATTTTTTTATTATAACTTATTCCCTATAAATCTTAATTTCCCTAATTATCTCTACCTTGTAGTTGCAATCGATTCGGATGGGCTCTATTTGCTTACCTAACTCCGTCGTTCAAAACTACTCTTATACTGAGATCAGGGGAACATCATCCCTGCTCAGTAAAATGATTGCTGGATTCATTCAACAGACAATCTCAATTAATAATTCTTAAATACAGTCAACTCGTGACTCAAAATAATAATAATAATAATAATCATAATCATAATATTTGTTGGGAATCTTTTACTTTTATACTTCATTATTGCTCAGTTCGAGTCATATATTGTTTCATCTTTCTTTATAGATACTACTTGATAATATTCGAAGCATTGTTTTTTATTGATACAATTCGCATTTTTATTCATTTTTAATTACTCTCCGTTTCATCTCATCTCACATTATAACTCTTAGAATGTTTATTTCATTTATTTAGTTTTTTGATCATTGGTTTGGGTAATTTTACTTCCCCTCTTTCTAAATAGTTGTGGAAGCTGATCATTTTGATTGATATTTTTTTCATAATTTTTAAATATCATAGTAAGTTATTGATCCTTACTAGTTAGGAATTTTTTGTAGCTTATTCCTTTATAGTATGTTATGCTTTTCATGCCTCATTTTTGGCTAAATATTATGGTAATTTAATCTTATTTTGTAGGAATGTTTTGTAACTACACTCCTCTATTATTATTTTTTTTTATTTAAATTTTGTAGTATGTTGCTTGCTCTTACTTTATATGGATGCCTTGTAACTTTTATCTCTCCATTTTTAATTGTTCTAAAATATTATCGAGATATTTGGGTAAGCTTTTCTTACATATCTTTTTTGATTTTTTACAATTTTTTATTCATCATAATGGTTTCTCTAATGATTAGTGTAAGCTGTACTTACAAATGTTTTGGAATTTTGACATCCTTTAGAAATCTTTTCTTTATGATATTGGCAAACTTGTTCGTTTGTCACGTTATTTCTCTTTATTTAAAGTATTTCTATTGGTTTTTTCATTTTAATTTTTTTTTCAGTCATAGTTGATAGTCATAATATTTCTCTATGTTTTCCCCTTTGATAATTATTTATTATTTTAGTTATCTTAATATTATTTCTTCTCCTTTGGTTAGCTTGGTTGGTAGTCAGTAGTTCAGTCCCATATTCCAATTTTTTTTTTTTATGCATTCCATCTGTCTGGGTATGGTTCTTCATCATGTTCCTCTGCTAAAATATGGTTTATCCGGTATACTCGATGTTCTCCCTCGCTACTCGCTTGATTGTGTGGTAGTGCATCAGAATTCTCATTGTTATTACCATTTTGATTAGCGTTCGGCTCATGTCGATTGTTCCGGTTATCCACACTGTTCCTATTATCTTCTTCGATTGGGCGACTTCTTGTATCGGGTACCTGTTCAGAGTGCGTTCGCCGATAGTTAGGTGAGTGATGGTTTCTTCTTGGACTCCTTTGTCTTCGTCCCCTTATGTAATTTACCTGTGGCCGGTATCCTGAATTGTTGTAGTTGTTGTTACCGTTTCCTGGACGGTAATAATTGTTGGGACCGTTCCGATGTTGACTCCCTCTGTAATCGTTTCTGAAATTACCATTATTGTTATTGTTTGGGTGATAGTTCCTGGGTGCATTATTCCCACGTTGATTTCCTTGGTAGTTATTATTGTTGTTCGGTGGTGGCTTATTGTCACCCTGTTGGTTTGGTGGAGATGGCCCTTCATTTGGTCTATTATTTCGAAAACTCGTGAATCTGTTCTTACGATACTGCCATTCGTGTTCATGGCTCTCTAATAAACTAGCCATGTCCTGAATTGTCTTGACTTGACTATACATCCGGGCTTTCTGGATCGCATCATCATAGTGGTACGATAATTGTATTACTAAACACTCTTCCGGAATGCGTGGTTCCAAATTCCTGGCCATGCAGATTTTTCCTAGAAAGTATGAGGTTAATGTTTGTCCGTTTTGGTTTTCATACCTTCCGTTACTTAAATTGTTACGGACCATGTTCTGGGTTGACTCTGACCAGTACTTTGCTTTGAATTGGGTTTTAAATTCTTGGATGTTCTGGATGTCTGGTCGTGTGGCGGTCCACCAGTTGTCATATGTTTCCTTAAACATGTCATCTAGCATTCCCCTCACAGCTGTCCATCGTGTTTCGCGGTTCTTTATTATCAGTTCTTCTACTCTCTTCAAAAACTCCATCGGGTTGCGCTTATAGTTGCGGAAATTTATTGTATCTCTATTGTCATTGTTAAACATTTGGTTGTGGTTACATGATCGGTCACGCCAAGCGTCCACTTCTTCCTGTAATAATTCTTCTCGTCTATGCATCTCTTCAATTCTTTGTTTATTTTTGTCCACTTTACTGACGATTTTATTTAAATTGCTGTACACTCCTTCCATTCTTTCTCCCAGTCTGTTCGTACAACCGCTGTCTCCTTCTGATTCTCTTCCCGGACTTGATGCATGTCCTGGTTCACTTGTTCCCATCTTTTGGTTGTTTCTTCGTGACATTCCTCAATTCTCCTTTTGGTTTCTCCTTCGAGGTTGTTGATTTTATTGATTACCTCCTCACGGACTTCGGAAACAGTTTCGTTGGTTTTCTCCAGTTTCTCCCACGTCTCATCTAATTTCTCATTCGTTTCAATGATCTGTTGTATGGTTTCTTCTCGGTACTCCCTTAATTGTTGTATCACCTGCTGCTTCATCTCTTCCTTCGTTTTTTCACTGATTTCCTTCAGCTGCTGTTGGAGGGTTTCATTATTTTTGTTAATGGTTTGTCTCAATTCTTCCTTCTGCTTCTGAAAATTGTCCTCCTGTTTCTTAAAATTTTGGTTATTTTCTTTCTTCATGCTGTCGAATTTATTGTTCATCTCCTTCAAATTATTACTCATCATTTCCATTAATTTTAGTAAATCCATTTCTCCTCTGGTTTCCCTCCTATCTCCAGCCTGTGGTTCCATTTCTTCGTCTTGGCTTGGTTCTGTTGTGGTTATTACTGTCTCCACTTCTTCAATCGGTGTTCCTTCCTCTTCTTCCCCTCCGTTTTCTTCCATCTCCTTCTCCTTTGCCAATTTTTTCGACAATCCTCTGGTGTGCATATTGTAACCTTTCGCAATCGCCGCTAGAATTTATAGGGTTTAATTGTATAATTTCTTAATTATTCTAGCCCTACTAGTTGGCGCGCCACTTTGTATAATAAGGGTTTACCTGTACTGTTAATTATTATTGATGTTAAATTATTTAATAGTATGTAGCGAACCGTTTTTATTTTCATCCGTATTTCTCGTCGCTAGAAGTTCGTATTTCCCTCTCTTCTAGTCCGCCGGTTGGTCGCCTATTTGTAAAGGCGTCGTGTTTACGTCTACCGTATTACTCTGTAAAATGTGAATACTGTACAATTTGTGTGTAATGGGTGTAACGTGTCTTCTCTATCCGTCATTCAAATGCATGCAACTTCCGCAGATTTCGTCCGTTGCGAACGTACGAATAACCAGGTCTCAATGTTCTTACCTGTTGTTCACTAGGGGTGTGAAAATCCCGGTGGCGCCAAATTGTTTTATTAAAACAATTAAAATAAAATTCAAATGTGTATGACCAGCGCTGCTCAGGCGGTTTGAATAATTCAAATATTCCCGCCAGCCTAGGCCGTCTGTAGCGACCAGTAGTTCGTTGCGTGGGCTGTGTAATCGCTAGTCGTCAACCTACTTGTCTGCTAAAATGTACATAAATTATTGTCCACCTCCTAATGAAATTATAACACCGTGGTTACACTCAACACTTATTTATTTTGCTATTAATGATTAGTTATTCATTTATTACAAATTATATTTCCCTTTTTACTACAAATGCTCCGGTTATATATATGAGACAACTTTACAGGGTTTGACAAATCGATATCTGAACTGATAAACAGACTTTCAGTAATGGCGTCTGCTGGAAATTATACACAAAATATTAGTGTTCGTTTGTCACAGGTTCTTGAGATTACGTTAAAAGGATTACAAATGTTTAAAACAATAAAAATACACACCCTTACATCAGTTAAACTTAAATAATATATTGTGTAGGTATAATTTGTTTAGTGTAGTGTAGTAAAAGTGTTTACAAGTTATTGGTAATTAACAACAGGTTATCTTTGTCAGTTTATAAATTTTCAGTGACTTTGTATTCTTTTTAATCTTTGAAAGTAATTATGTTCAGTTTAGTGAGATTTCGACCTTTAGTGAGAAATAATTAACGTGAGTTTATTTAGAAATTTGGGTAATTTAATAGGTACTTATCACTTCAGTAGACAGGACGAGCTCATTCGATCTGGTATTAATGGGTTATGCTGCAATCATCTTTAATTTGCATTGGTTCGGGACATCGGGCACCTTTTCCAATTTAATCGGTAGGATTTTATTTTCTTTTTTCGTTAATTCGGCCTCGATATTAGTAATATGGTTCCAGTCATCGTCTTCCTTCTTGGGATTCACTTGCTAGTAACTTCTTTTGAGATTTTTGATGTTTTAATTGACAATTTTGGTCACTCTGAAACTAGCGTCTATTCAACGAAAGCGTCATATAACGAGTAATGAAATCTAACGGTAATTAGACACCAAACGACTGTTGTCATAGTAACCAATTAATCCCGATTGGTTAATTCTGAAGTAGTCTATTGTTATCAAATTTTGAATTTTTATTCAAAATAACTGCATATCTTCTTATTGATTATATTCTTCTGTCCTCTTCCCTACATATTAAATATTATCACCACTGTTATTATTTCCTTTCAAAGATTAATTTGGTATCCCACAATGTATGGTTTTATGAAATATCAATGTTTGTACAAATCTGTTAATATTTGGTATTTACATTTCTCCTTTAAACTAAGTTCTTATTCTAATATTTTTTCTTTAAACTGATTTATAAATTATTCTCGGCTATTTACTTGCCTTGAATTTCTTAATCTCCTGGTTGTTTTTATACAGTTTGCAATTCTTTATCATTGACAGTTATACATTTCCTAGGCCTTAGTAGCCATTGATTATTTTTATTTAAATTATTCTAATTATATTTCATCTCATTACAAAGTTTTTGTTCTGTTGTTATAATTGATTTGTTTAGTGGTTGTTGTGTCTTGAGTTTGTTTTTGTTCTGATCATATGTCAGGATTATTTTTTATGTCTTAATACTTAAAATATAACACTTAGGCCTATGGACTGTAAGTTCCCTCCAGCCATATCCTCTCCATAATTGAAACAAACAATTCTTTACAAGTTATTATTAACTGTTGTTTTTAACATTAATTTCCTTCTTTGCTACTACTCTGAGTAATAAACATCATTACTTCTTGTAAACTTATTTAACTTAATTTCCCTCATAACATAGGGTATTTACCAACTACATTTTTAATTACTTAAGTCTTTACTACTACTTTTCTACATCCCATGTTAACACAAACAGTTTATTTTACCTGGGCTTTCTCCCCTGAATAATATTGTATTCTTTATCTATTTCTAATCTAAACACTATCTCTAATTACCCTTAACTATATAATTTTTTACAATTCCACTCTTAAATCTTTCATTGGTCCATCATTGATTTATTGAGTGTTTACTTATCTATCACTATCTTTTTTAATTATACTACTGTTTACAATATCCTTTTTCACACATCACTTTCACTGTTATCACTTTTTATTTTACACGTTTATTGGTGGGTAAACCCTATTATTATTTCTCTTTGTCACTTAATTATTTTCATTATATTTCTCACTATCTTTACAAATTTTATTTGTATCTAATGAGTTCATGTCTCTTTCTAGATTTCTTACTTACATATACTACTAATTCGTGGGTTAGTGTATTTTTATTTAATGGGTTTTTATTAATTATGAGTAATATTTGTCACATAGATAATATTAACATTTCTTTTTTATATTGGTTAATCACCGGTTTCGTTTACTTTATGATATTGGATGGTATCATCTCCCCCTTCCCTCTTCTACATTATTTGTCTGTGTTTTATCACCTTGGTTCATTTTATGTTCTTTGCAGTTGGTTTGGTCCATTATTTAAATTCATTTTTCTTCTCCTTCCCTTCCATCTTGTCTCGCTTTATTTTGGTTGATATTTGGCCAATCTCTGGGGTTGGGTCAATGTCGTTTGTCTGTCAGTCTAGTTTGTATTTCTTATTTAATAATCACCTTTGGTTTACTATTCTTCCTCCTTCACTCTTAGTTATAATTACTATTTTCATTCTCGTTATCATTTATTTATCAAAATATATTATTTCTTGGCATTTTTTACATACTTATTGATATCAAATATGATCAGGGTTTGGCAATGTTATATAATGCCCTTCCACCAAAATTGATCATTTATAAAACGTGATTCTAAGTTTGATGAAATTATCAATTGTATCGTATCATTTTTTTTCCAAATTCTCCTGCTTCTCATTCATTTTTTATGATTAATTCTGTATCTTTTATTTCCATTCTTCTTAGTCTTTTCTTCATTATTTTCTCATATTGCGAACTAGCTTATTGATTTTTTTATTATAACTTATTCCCTATAAATCTTAATTTCCCTAATTATCTCTACCTTGTAGTTGCAATCGATTCGGATGGGCTCTATTTGCTTACCTAACTCCGTCGTTCAAAACTACTCTTATACTGAGATCAGGGGAACATCATCCCTGCTCAGTAAAATGATTGCTGGATTCATTCAACAGACAATCTCAATTAATAATTCTTAAATACAGTCAACTCGTGACTCAAAATAATAATAATAATAATCATAATCATAATATTTGTTGGGAATCTTTTACTTTTATACTTCATTATTGCTCAGTTCGAGTCATATATTGTTTCATCTTTCTTTATAGATACTACTTGATAATATTCGAAGCATTGTTTTTTATTGATACAATTCGCATTTTTATTCATTTTTAATTACTCTCCGTTTCATCTCATCTCACATTATAACTCTTAGAATGTTTATTTCATTTATTTAGTTTTTTGATCATTGGTTTGGGTAATTTTACTTCCCCTCTTTCTAAATAGTTGTGGAAGCTGATCATTTTTATTGATATTTTTTTTCATAATTTTTAAATATCATAGTAAGTTATTGATCCTTACTAGTTAGGAATTTTTTGTAGCTTATTCCTTTATAGTATGTTATGCTTTTCATGCCTCATTTTTGGCTAAATATTATGGTAATTTAATCTTATTTTGTAGGAATGTTTTGTAACTACACTCCTCTATTATTATTTTTTTTTATTTAAATTTTGTAGTATGTTGCTTGCTCTTACTTTATATGGATGCCTTGTAACTTTTATCTCTCCATTTTTAATTGTTCTAAAATATTATCGAGATATTTGGGTAAGCTTTTCTTACATATCTTTTTTGATTTTTTACAATTTTTTATTCATCATAATGGTTTCTCTAATGATTAGTGTAAGCTGTACTTACAAATGTTTTGGAATTTTGACATCCTTTAGAAATCTTTTCTTTATGATATTGGCAAACTTGTTCGTTTGTCACGTTATTTCTCTTTATTTAAAGTATTTCTATTGGTTTTTTCATTTTAATTTTTTTTTCAGTCATAGTTGATAGTCATAATATTTCTCTATGTTTTCCCCTTTGATAATTATTTATTATTTTAGTTATCTTAATATTATTTCTTCTCCTTTGGTTAGCTTGGTTGGTAGTCAGTAGTTCAGTCCCATATTCCAATTTTTTTTTTTTATGCATTCCATCTGTCTGGGTATGGTTCTTCATCATGTTCCTCTGCTAAAATATGGTTTATCCGGTATACTCGATGTTCTCCCTCGCTACTCGCTTGATTGTGTGGTAGTGCATCAGAATTCTCATTGTTATTACCATTTTGATTAGCGTTCGGCTCATGTCGATTGTTCCGGTTATCCACACTCTTCCTATTATCTTCTTCGATTGGGCGACTTCTTGTATCGGGTACCTGTTCAGAGTGCGTTCGCCGATAGTTAGGTGAGTGATGGTTTCTTCTTGGACTCCTTTGTCTTCGTCCCCTTATGTAATTTACCTGTGGCCGGTATCCTGAATTGTTGTAGTTGTTGTTACCGTTTCCTGGACGGTAATAATTGTTGGGACCGTTCCGATGTTGACTCCCTCTGTAATCGTTTCTGAAATTACCATTATTGTTATTGTTTGGGTGATAGTTCCTGGGTGCATTATTCCCACGTTGATTTCCTTGGTAGTTATTATTGTTGTTCGGTGGTGGCTTATTGTCACCCTGTTGGTTTGGTGGAGATGGCCCTTCATTTGGTCTATTATTTCGAAAACTCGTGAATCTGTTCTTACGATACTGCCATTCGTGTTCATGGCTCTCTAATAAACTAGCCATGTCCTGAATTGTCTTGACTTGACTATACATCCGGGCTTTCTGGATCGCATCATCATAGTGGTACGATAATTGTATTACTAAACACTCTTCCGGAATGCGTGGTTCCAAATTCCTGGCCATGCAGATTTTTCCTAGAAAGTATGAGGTTAATGTTTGTCCGTTTTGGTTTTCATACCTTCCGTTACTTAAATTGTTACGGACCATGTTCTGGGTTGACTCTGACCAGTACTTTGCTTTGAATTGGGTTTTAAATTCTTGGATGTTCTGGATGTCTGGTCGTGTGGCGGTCCACCAGTTGTCATATGTTTCCTTAAACATGTCATCTAGCATTCCCCTCACAGCTGTCCATCGTGTTTCGCGGTTCTTTATTATCAGTTCTTCTACTCTCTTCAAAAACTCCATCGGGTTGCGCTTATAGTTGCGGAAATTTATTGTATCTCTATTGTCATTGTTAAACATTTGGTTGTGGTTACATGATCGGTCACGCCAAGCGTCCACTTCTTCCTGTAATAATTCTTCTCGTCTATGCATCTCTTCAATTCTTTGTTTATTTTTGTCCACTTTACTGACGATTTTATTTAAATTGCTGTACACTCCTTCCATTCTTTCTCCCAGTCTGTTCGTACAACCGCTGTCTCCTTCTGATTCTCTTCCCGGACTTGATGCATGTCCTGGTTCACTTGTTCCCATCTTTTGGTTGTTTCTTCGTGACATTCCTCAATTCTCCTTTTGGTTTCTCCTTCGAGGTTGTTGATTTTATTGATTACCTCCTCACGGACTTCGGAAACAGTTTCGTTGGTTTTCTCCAGTTTCTCCCACGTCTCATCTAATTTCTCATTCGTTTCAATGATCTGTTGTATGGTTTCTTCTCGGTACTCCCTTAATTGTTGTATCACCTGCTGCTTCATCTCTTCCTTCGTTTTTTCACTGATTTCCTTCAGCTGCTGTTGGAGGGTTTCATTATTTTTGTTAATGGTTTGTCTCAATTCTTCCTTCTGCTTCTGAAAATTGTCCTCCTGTTTCTTAAAATTTTGGTTATTTTCTTTCTTCATGCTGTCGAATTTATTGTTCATCTCCTTCAAATTATTACTCATCATTTCCATTAATTTTAGTAAATCCATTTCTCCTCTGGTTTCCCTCCTATCTCCAGCCTGTGGTTCCATTTCTTCGTCTTGGCTTGGTTCTGTTGTGGTTATTACTGTCTCCACTTCTTCAATCGGTGTTCCTTCCTCTTCTTCCCCTCCGTTTTCTTCCATCTCCTTCTCCTTTGCCAATTTTTTCGACAATCCTCTGGTGTGCATATTGTAACCTTTCGCAATCGCCGCTAGAATTTATAGGGTTTAATTGTATAATTTCTTAATTATTCTAGCCCTACTAGTTGGCGCGCCACTTTGTATAATAAGGGTTTACCTGTACTGTTAATTATTATTGATGTTAAATTATTTAATAGTATGTAGCGAACCGTTTTTATTTTCATCCGTATTTCTCGTCGCTAGAAGTTCGTATTTCCCTCTCTTCTAGTCCGCCGGTTGGTCGCCTATTTGTAAAGGCGTCGTGTTTACGTCTACCGTATTACTCTGTAAAATGTGAATAATGTACAATTTGTGTGTAATGGGTGTAACGTGTCTTCTCTATCCGTCATTCAAATGCATGCAACTTCCGCAGATTTCGTCCGTTGCGAACGTACGAATAACCAGGTCTCAATGTTCTTACCTGTTGTTCACTAGGGGTGTGAAAATCCCGGTGGCGCCAAATTGTTTTATTAAAACAATTAAAATAAAATTCAAATGTGTATGACCAGCGCTGCTCAGGCGGTTTGAATAATTCAAATATTCCCGCCAGCCTAGGCCGTCTGTAGCGACCAGTAGTTCGTTGCGTGGGCTGTGTAATCGCTAGTCGTCAACCTACTTGTCTGCTAAAATGTACATAAATTATTGTCCACCTCCTAATGAAATTATAACACCGTGGTTACACTCAACACTTATTTATTTTGCTATTAATGATTAGTTATTCATTTATTACAAATTATATTTCCCTTTTTACTACAAATGCTCCGGTTATATATATGAGACAACTTTACAGGGTTTGACAAATCGATATCTGAACTGATAAACAGACTTTCAGTAATGGCGTCTGCTGGAAATTATACACAAAATATTAGTGTTCGTTTGTCACAGGTTCTTGAGATTACGTTAAAAGGATTACAAATGTTTAAAACAATAAAAATACACACCCTTACATCAGTTAAACTTAAATAATATATTGTGTAGGTATAATTTGTTTAGTGTAGTGTAGTAAAAGTGTTTACAAGTTATTGGTAATTAACAACAGGTTATCTTTGTCAGTTTATAAATTTTCAGTGACTTTGTATTCTTTTTAATCTTTGAAAGTAATTATGTTCAGTTTAGTGAGATTTCGACCTTTAGTGAGAAATAATTAACGTGAGTTTATTTAGAAATTTGGGTAATTTAATAGGTACTTATCACTTCAGTAGACAGGACGAGCTCATTCGATCTGGTATTAATGGGTTATGCTGCAATCATCTTTAATTTGCATTGGTTCGGGACATCGGGCACCTTTTCCAATTTAATCGGTAGGATTTTATTTTCTTTTTTCGTTAATTCGGCCTCGATATTAGTAATATGGTTCCAGTCATCGTCTTCCTTCTTGGGATTCACTTGCTAGTAACTTCTTTTGAGATTTTTGATGTTTTAATTGACAATTTTGGTCACTCTGAAACTAGCGTCTATTCAACGAAAGCGTCATATAACGAGTAATGAAATCTAACGGTAATTAGACACCAAACGACTGTTGTCATAGTAACCAATTAATCCCGATTGGTTAATTCTGAAGTAGTCTATTGTTATCAAATTTTGAATTTTTATTCAAAATAACTGCATATCTTCTTATTGATTATATTCTTCTGTCCTCTTCCCTACATATTAAATATTATCACCACTGTTATTATTTCCTTTCAAAGATTAATTTGGTATCCCACAATGTATGGTTTTATGAAATATCAATGTTTGTACAAATCTGTTAATATTTGGTATTTACATTTCTCCTTTAAACTAAGTTCTTATTCTAATATTTTTTCTTTAAACTGATTTATAAATTATTCTCGGCTATTTACTTGCCTTGAATTTCTTAATCTCCTGGTTGTTTTTATACAGTTTGCAATTCTTTATCATTGACAGTTATACATTTCCTAGGCCTTAGTAGCCATTGATTATTTTTATTTAAATTATTCTAATTATATTTCATCTCATTACAAAGTTTTTGTTCTGTTGTTATAATTGATTTGTTTAGTGGTTGTTGTGTCTTGAGTTTGTTTTTGTTCTGATCATATGTCAGGATTATTTTTTATGTCTTAATACTTAAAATATAACACTTAGGCCTATGGACTGTAAGTTCCCTCCAGCCATATCCTCTCCATAATTGAAACAAACAATTCTTTACAAGTTATTATTAACTGTTGTTTTTAACATTAATTTCCTTCTTTGCTACTACTCTGAGTAATAAACATCATTACTTCTTGTAAACTTATTTAACTTAATTTCCCTCATAACATAGGGTATTTACCAACTATATTTTTAATTACTTAAGTCTTTACTACTACTTTTCTACATCCCATGTTAACACAAACAGTTTATTTTACCTGGGCTTTCTCCCCTGAATAATATTGTATTCTTTATCTATTTCTAATCTAAACACTATCTCTAATTACCCTTAACTATATAATTTTTTACAATTCCACTCTTAAATCTTTCATTGGTCCATCATTGATTTATTGAGTGTTTACTTATCTATCACTATCTTTTTTAATTATACTACTGTTTACAATATCCTTTTTCACACATCACTTTCACTGTTATCACTTTTTATTTTACACGTTTATTGGTGGGTAAACCCTATTATTATTTCTCTTTGTCACTTAATTATTTTCATTATATTTCTCACTATCTTTACAAATTTTATTTGTATCTAATGAGTTCATGTCTCTTTCTAGATTTCTTACTTACATATACTACTAATTCGTGGGTTAGTGTATTTTTATTTAATGGGTTTTTATTAATTATGAGTAATATTTGTCACATAGATAATATTAACATTTCTTTTTTATATTGGTTAATCACCGGTTTCGTTTACTTTATGATATTGGATGGTATCATCTCCCCCTTCCCTCTTCTACATTATTTGTCTGTGTTTTATCACCTTGGTTCATTTTATGTTCTTTGCAGTTGGTTTGGTCCATTATTTAAATTCATTTTTCTTCTCCTTCCCTTCCATCTTGTCTCGCTTTATTTTGGTTGATATTTGGCCAATCTCTGGGGTTGGGTCAATGTCGTTTGTCTGTCAGTCTAGTTTGTATTTCTTATTTAATAATCACCTTTGGTTTACTATTCTTCCTCCTTCACTCTTAGTTATAATTACTATTTTCATTCTCGTTATCATTTATTTATCAAAATATATTATTTCTTGGCATTTTTTACATACTTATTGATATCAAATATGATCAGGGTTTGGCAATGTTATATAATGCCCTTCCACCAAAATTGATCATTTATAAAACGTGATTCTAAGTTTGATGAAATTATCAATTGTATCGTATCATTTTTTTTCCAAATTCTCCTGCTTCTCATTCATTTTTTATGATTAATTCTGTATCTTTTATTTCCATTCTTCTTAGTCTTTTCTTCATTATTTTCTCATATTGCGAACTAGCTTATTGATTTTTTTATTATAACTTATTCCCTATAAATCTTAATTTCCCTAATTATCTCTACCTTGTAGTTGCAATCGATTCGGATGGGCTCTATTTGCTTACCTAACTCCGTCGTTCAAAACTACTCTTATACTGAGATCAGGGGAACATCATCCCTGCTCAGTAAAATGATTGCTGGATTCATTCAACAGACAATCTCAATTAATAATTCTTAAATACAGTCAACTCGTGACTCAAAATAATAATAATAATAATCATAATCATAATATTTGTTGGGAATCTTTTACTTTTATACTTCATTATTGCTCAGTTCGAGTCATATATTGTTTCATCTTTCTTTATAGATACTACTTGATAATATTCGAAGCATTGTTTTTTATTGATACAATTCGCATTTTTATTCATTTTTAATTACTCTCCGTTTCATCTCATCTCACATTATAACTCTTAGAATGTTTATTTCATTTATTTAGTTTTTTGATCATTGGTTTGGGTAATTTTACTTCCCCTCTTTCTAAATAGTTGTGGAAGCTGATCATTTTTATTGATATTTTTTTTCATAATTTTTAAATATCATAGTAAGTTATTGATCCTTACTAGTTAGGAATTTTTTGTAGCTTATTCCTTTATAGTATGTTATGCTTTTCATGCCTCATTTTTGGCTAAATATTATGGTAATTTAATCTTATTTTGTAGGAATGTTTTGTAACTACACTCCTCTATTATTATTTTTTTTTATTTAAATTTTGTAGTATGTTGCTTGCTCTTACTTTATATGGATGCCTTGTAACTTTTATCTCTCCATTTTTAATTGTTCTAAAATATTATCGAGATATTTGGGTAAGCTTTTCTTACATATCTTTTTTGATTTTTTACAATTTTTTATTCATCATAATGGTTTCTCTAATGATTAGTGTAAGCTGTACTTACAAATGTTTTGGAATTTTGACATCCTTTAGAAATCTTTTCTTTATGATATTGGCAAACTTGTTCGTTTGTCACGTTATTTCTCTTTATTTAAAGTATTTCTATTGGTTTTTTCATTTTAATTTTTTTTTCAGTCATAGTTGATAGTCATAATATTTCTCTATGTTTTCCCCTTTGATAATTATTTATTATTTTAGTTATCTTAATATTATTTCTTCTCCTTTGGTTAGCTTGGTTGGTAGTCAGTAGTTCAGTCCCATATTCCAATTTTTTTTTTTTATGCATTCCATCTGTCTGGGTATGGTTCTTCATCATGTTCCTCTGCTAAAATATGGTTTATCCGGTATACTCGATGTTCTCCCTCGCTACTCGCTTGATTGTGTGGTAGTGCATCAGAATTCTCATTGTTATTACCATTTTGATTAGCGTTCGGCTCATGTCGATTGTTCCGGTTATCCACACTGTTCCTATTATCTTCTTCGATTGGGCGACTTCTTGTATCGGGTACCTGTTCAGAGTGCGTTCGCCGATAGTTAGGTGAGTGATGGTTTCTTCTTGGACTCCTTTGTCTTCGTCCCCTTATGTAATTTACCTGTGGCCGGTATCCTGAATTGTTGTAGTTGTTGTTACCGTTTCCTGGACGGTAATAATTGTTGGGACCGTTCCGATGTTGACTCCCTCTGTAATCGTTTCTGAAATTACCATTATTGTTATTGTTTGGGTGATAGTTCCTGGGTGCATTATTCCCACGTTGATTTCCTTGGTAGTTATTATTGTTGTTCGGTGGTGGCTTATTGTCACCCTGTTGGTTTGGTGGAGATGGCCCTTCATTTGGTCTATTATTTCGAAAACTCGTGAATCTGTTCTTACGATACTGCCATTCGTGTTCATGGCTCTCTAATAAACTAGCCATGTCCTGAATTGTCTTGACTTGACTATACATCCGGGCTTTCTGGATCGCATCATCATAGTGGTACGATAATTGTATTACTAAACACTCTTCCGGAATGCGTGGTTCCAAATTCCTGGCCATGCAGATTTTTCCTAGAAAGTATGAGGTTAATGTTTGTCCGTTTTGGTTTTCATACCTTCCGTTACTTAAATTGTTACGGACCATGTTCTGGGTTGACTCTGACCAGTACTTTGCTTTGAATTGGGTTTTAAATTCTTGGATGTTCTGGATGTCTGGTCGTGTGGCGGTCCACCAGTTGTCATATGTTTCCTTAAACATGTCATCTAGCATTCCCCTCACAGCTGTCCATCGTGTTTCGCGGTTCTTTATTATCAGTTCTTCTACTCTCTTCAAAAACTCCATCGGGTTGCGCTTATAGTTGCGGAAATTTATTGTATCTCTATTGTCATTGTTAAACATTTGGTTGTGGTTACATGATCGGTCACGCCAAGCGTCCACTTCTTCCTGTAATAATTCTTCTCGTCTATGCATCTCTTCAATTCTTTGTTTATTTTTGTCCACTTTACTGACGATTTTATTTAAATTGCTGTACACTCCTTCCATTCTTTCTCCCAGTCTGTTCGTACAACCGCTGTCTCCTTCTGATTCTCTTCCCGGACTTGATGCATGTCCTGGTTCACTTGTTCCCATCTTTTGGTTGTTTCTTCGTGACATTCCTCAATTCTCCTTTTGGTTTCTCCTTCGAGGTTGTTGATTTTATTGATTACCTCCTCACGGACTTCGGAAACAGTTTCGTTGGTTTTCTCCAGTTTCTCCCACGTCTCATCTAATTTCTCATTCGTTTCAATGATCTGTTGTATGGTTTCTTCTCGGTACTCCCTTAATTGTTGTATCACCTGCTGCTTCATCTCTTCCTTCGTTTTTTCACTGATTTCCTTCAGCTGCTGTTGGAGGGTTTCATTATTTTTGTTAATGGTTTGTCTCAATTCTTCCTTCTGCTTCTGAAAATTGTCCTCCTGTTTCTTAAAATTTTGGTTATTTTCTTTCTTCATGCTGTCGAATTTATTGTTCATCTCCTTCAAATTATTACTCATCATTTCCATTAATTTTAGTAAATCCATTTCTCCTCTGGTTTCCCTCCTATCTCCAGCCTGTGGTTCCATTTCTTCGTCTTGGCTTGGTTCTGTTGTGGTTATTACTGTCTCCACTTCTTCAATCGGTGTTCCTTCCTCTTCTTCCCCTCCGTTTTCTTCCATCTCCTTCTCCTTTGCCAATTTTTTCGACAATCCTCTGGTGTGCATATTGTAACCTTTCGCAATCGCCGCTAGAATTTATAGGGTTTAATTGTATAATTTCTTAATTATTCTAGCCCTACTAGTTGGCGCGCCACTTTGTATAATAAGGGTTTACCTGTACTGTTAATTATTATTGATGTTAAATTATTTAATAGTATGTAGCGAACCGTTTTTATTTTCATCCGTATTTCTCGTCGCTAGAAGTTCGTATTTCCCTCTCTTCTAGTCCGCCGGTTGGTCGCCTATTTGTAAAGGCGTCGTGTTTACGTCTACCGTATTACTCTGTAAAATGTGAATAATGTACAATTTGTGTGTAATGGGTGTAACGTGTCTTCTCTATCCGTCATTCAAATGCATGCAACTTCCGCAGATTTCGTCCGTTGCGAACGTACGAATAACCAGGTCTCAATGTTCTTACCTGTTGTTCACTAGGGGTGTGAAAATCCCGGTGGCGCCAAATTGTTTTATTAAAACAATTAAAATAAAATTCAAATGTGTATGACCAGCGCTGCTCAGGCGGTTTGAATAATTCAAATATTCCCGCCAGCCTAGGCCGTCTGTAGCGACCAGTAGTTCGTTGCGTGGGCTGTGTAATCGCTAGTCGTCAACCTACTTGTCTGCTAAAATGTACATAAATTATTGTCCACCTCCTAATGAAATTATAACACCGTGGTTACACTCAACACTTATTTATTTTGCTATTAATGATTAGTTATTCATTTATTACAAATTATATTTCCCTTTTTACTACAAATGCTCCGGTTATATATATGAGACAACTTTACAGGGTTTGACAAATCGATATCTGAACTGATAAACAGACTTTCAGTAATGGCGTCTGCTGGAAATTATACACAAAATATTAGTGTTCGTTTGTCACAGGTTCTTGAGATTACGTTAAAAGGATTACAAATGTTTAAAACAATAAAAATACACACCCTTACATCAGTTAAACTTAAATAATATATTGTGTAGGTATAATTTGTTTAGTGTAGTGTAGTAAAAGTGTTTACAAGTTATTGGTAATTAACAACAGGTTATCTTTGTCAGTTTATAAATTTTCAGTGACTTTGTATTCTTTTTAATCTTTGAAAGTAATTATGTTCAGTTTAGTGAGATTTCGACCTTTAGTGAGAAATAATTAACGTGAGTTTATTTAGAAATTTGGGTAATTTAATAGGTACTTATCACTTCAGTAGACAGGACGAGCTCATTCGATCTGGTATTAATGGGTTATGCTGCAATCATCTTTAATTTGCATTGGTTCGGGACATCGGGCACCTTTTCCAATTTAATCGGTAGGATTTTATTTTCTTTTTTCGTTAATTCGGCCTCGATATTAGTAATATGGTTCCAGTCATCGTCTTCCTTCTTGGGATTCACTTGCTAGTAACTTCTTTTGAGATTTTTGATGTTTTAATTGACAATTTTGGTCACTCTGAAACTAGCGTCTATTCAACGAAAGCGTCATATAACGAGTAATGAAATCTAACGGTAATTAGACACCAAACGACTGTTGTCATAGTAACCAATTAATCCCGATTGGTTAATTCTGAAGTAGTCTATTGTTATCAAATTTTGAATTTTTATTCAAAATAACTGCATATCTTCTTATTGATTATATTCTTCTGTCCTCTTCCCTACATATTAAATATTATCACCACTGTTATTATTTCCTTTCAAAGATTAATTTGGTATCCCACAATGTATGGTTTTATGAAATATCAATGTTTGTACAAATCTGTTAATATTTGGTATTTACATTTCTCCTTTAAACTAAGTTCTTATTCTAATATTTTTTCTTTAAACTGATTTATAAATTATTCTCGGCTATTTACTTGCCTTGAATTTCTTAATCTCCTGGTTGTTTTTATACAGTTTGCAATTCTTTATCATTGACAGTTATACATTTCCTAGGCCTTAGTAGCCATTGATTATTTTTATTTAAATTATTCTAATTATATTTCATCTCATTACAAAGTTTTTGTTCTGTTGTTATAATTGATTTGTTTAGTGGTTGTTGTGTCTTGAGTTTGTTTTTGTTCTGATCATATGTCAGGATTATTTTTTATGTCTTAATACTTAAAATATAACACTTAGGCCTATGGACTGTAAGTTCCCTCCAGCCATATCCTCTCCATAATTGAAACAAACAATTCTTTACAAGTTATTATTAACTGTTGTTTTTAACATTAATTTCCTTCTTTGCTACTACTCTGAGTAATAAACATCATTACTTCTTGTAAACTTATTTAACTTAATTTCCCTCATAACATAGGGTATTTACCAACTATATTTTTAATTACTTAAGTCTTTACTACTACTTTTCTACATCCCATGTTAACACAAACAGTTTATTTTACCTGGGCTTTCTCCCCTGAATAATATTGTATTCTTTATCTATTTCTAATCTAAACACTATCTCTAATTACCCTTAACTATATAATTTTTTACAATTCCACTCTTAAATCTTTCATTGGTCCATCATTGATTTATTGAGTGTTTACTTATCTATCACTATCTTTTTTAATTATACTACTGTTTACAATATCCTTTTTCACACATCACTTTCACTGTTATCACTTTTTATTTTACACGTTTATTGGTGGTAAACCCTATTATTATTTCTCTTTGTCACTTAATTATTTTCATTATATTTCTCACTATCTTTACAAATTTTATTTGTATCTAATGAGTTCATGTCTCTTTCTAGATTTCTTACTTACATATACTACTAATTCGTGGGTTAGTGTATTTTTATTTAATGGGTTTTTATTAATTATGAGTAATATTTGTCACATAGATAATATTAACATTTCTTTTTTATATTGGTTAATCACCGGTTTCGTTTACTTTATGATATTGGATGGTATCATCTCCCCCTTCCCTCTTCTACATTATTTGTCTGTGTTTTATCACCTTGGTTCATTTTATGTTCTTTGCAGTTGGTTTGGTCCATTATTTAAATTCATTTTTCTTCTCCTTCCCTTCCATCTTGTCTCGCTTTATTTTGGTTGATATTTGGCCAATCTCTGGGGTTGGGTCAATGTCGTTTGTCTGTCAGTCTAGTTTGTATTTCTTATTTAATAATCACCTTTGGTTTACTATTCTTCCTCCTTCACTCTTAGTTATAATTACTATTTTCATTCTCGTTATCATTTATTTATCAAATATATTATTTCTTGGCATTTTTTACATACTTATTGATATCAAATATGATCAGGGTTTG
>JAWRYS010000909.1:0-101514 GCA_034769895.1 Magicicada septendecula | reverse complement strand
ATAATACATGATCCTCCTGATCTCTAATTGAATCCGTTTATGGTAGATACTTTTAAAATTTCTTATACACTAAATATTCCGGTGGTAATTGTTGTATACCACTATAATTTATCCGTTTTTAATAATAATCACATTTATTGTCTATATATTTGGGGTTATATTGGCCTTTCCATTCTATTGGGTTCATTGTTTGGGACAATTACGTTTCACAGGTACCCTTTTTCCTAGCTGTCTCTAGTACAACATGTTTGTGGTATTTGGCACCCTATCCCTATCATGCGGTTCTTCCACTTTGCGGCTACCAGATAGTCATTGGCTCCCCGTTTTCTCGCCTTCTTCTTCTCCTCATCTTCGATATCCATGTGTCCCGTGTACTCCGGGTCTTTGTTATTATTGACGTCTAGTACCTCTTCTAACTCTGGTTGATCGTCGTTAGTTCTCTGGTTGGATTTTTCCATTGATTGGTCCCTCTTCTTCCGTAATTCCTTTATTTTTTGGGCATACCCTTCAATGATCCGGTCCAGTTGTTCTTGATACCCTTTCCTTTTCTTGGAATGCCTTATTCTCCCTTTGGAAATATTTGCTTTAAGTATTTTATTGGTTATAGTCTTCTTTGTTGTAGCACATTTCTTCTCTTCGTCCATCTTCATGAAGCTCCTTCGGTACTCCTTCCTATAGGTCCCTTCTTTACGGTTGATGACTGGAAAATAAATCATATTAACTAGACCACTTCGAGTCATTTCGATTAATTCTTTTGTTACTCTAGTCTTCTTTGGGCGTATTATTCTTCTTTCTTCCTTTTTCTTAATAATTTTGTTCCTTCCTTCATGAATTTTAATTTGCGAATTCACTTGTTCGGTGTTTTTATTTCTGGGTAATTCTTGTGTCTCCACTTGATCATCACACATTGGCAGATTATTTTGTTCTAAGTCTTCATTCTCGGCTACTAACTATTCCGCTTCTTTAATTACCTGAGTCTCTTTTATACCTTCGGCATTGATCTCCTTATATTGAATATCCTCCTCGTTTCTGTCAAGCTCATTTTCAGATAATAATGTATTTATGTCTCGTTGCTTTTCTGCAAGTTCATTATCATTTTTCATTTCTTCCCTCCATTTCCGGTTATCCTTAATCATTGACTCAAGCTTTTTATTGTTGTCATCCATTTTTTTATGGGATTTCTTACTGTCTTCCTTTAATTCCATCATGATTTCCATGAATTCCATATACTGCGCTGTCATGAGAGGCATGGTTGTTCTTTTGTGTCTGCCGGGCTGATTATCAATATAAAAAATATTTTTATCCAATATTTTTTCAGCCTCACGTTGCTGGGCGCCAATTTGTAACCAACCTCTACTATTATTCTTCTTTATTATTATTATTTATATTTATGTTTATAAATTTATTAAAACTAAGTTGTAAAATATTTGAATGTTGTAGTAGTTGAAAATTGAAAGTTACTAATTTTCTAAAATAATTAAAATGTAGTATTTGAAGTTATTAAAAGTGTGTTTACAATCGCAAAAATTATAAGTGTCTGAAAAGAACTCCTTTCGATAAAAAATAAAATAATTGCCTTAATATTATTTGAACAATAACGTTGCTGAAATTTAAAAATAAAGTATACTAGCTGGTCGCTTGATGACGGTGATCGTCGTGTTGTTACTAGCAGCGAAACTCCTCCTCCTGGTGGGCAGTTGTCTAAGTACGTAAAGTCTAGTAACGTCTGGACAATAAAATTAATAAAATACACTTCCATGTACCTGTTCGTGATTCTGGAAGTTCAGAAGTTTACTATTTCAATAAATCAATAAGCTGCCAAGACGGTTTACAAAACCAGCTTACTTTATCTACAAGGTTAGGTTACCTTGTTTAATAATGGGCGCCACACAGGTTTATTTCAGGAAAATCCCGTGGAAAACCCATTAATAGAATCAAATGATAATTTAAAAAAAACTGAAATTGTGTTTATTGCCCTTATGGCAATTCAATTCAACAATATATGATTGCTACTAAAAGTTGTTTTGATTACTCTGAATGAATTATTTATCTATTTTTTAGAAATAAATCAAGTCAAGTTATGCTGCTAATAACTGGGTTTTATTTGTACCCTTGATAATGAATTCAAACAAACATAGTTAAGAGAATACATTGATATACAATTGCAAATATTTTGTTACATACCCTATATGACTGGCTCAGAGCATAAACAATAATTCTGGTTAAGTCCAGATAAACTTTACTTTAAACATTAATATCATTTATATCTCGGGCGTAAGTTCTTTGAAACACAAGAAAGAATGCTCATGCCTACACAATAGCTAATTATTTTATAATACAATATCGACTAGTACCGTAATGCCTTTTAGTTTACTAATATAAAATCGAACCTATTTTATAGGTTAGGCGTTCGTCACGCTTGCTTAATTATTCACAAAGTTATATAGTGAGATCACTTAAGACTAACATCATTCTTATACAGGATTGACAAATCCATTAAATAAATTCAGACATGGTGTGATACAGGAAATGTTTTCGTGTTATGCGTCAGTACAGATTTTGTTTACAAAACATATAGGTTAGTGCACTCAGTGTAGTGGAATAAATTGTCACGCAGTTACCTCTGTGTTTTAATCTTTCGATTAAAATTCAATTAAACACTTCAATGGTCGGATTGTAATAACCATTGTTATTCACTACACACGCACTTGAACAGAGAATATTGGTCCGCTTCTGACTAAAAAGGACCTTATTTGATACTATTTAATTATTTTCTCCTGTTCGATATGTTCCCGCACTAAATAAAATAATACTTCACTTCGATGCACTGATTTTATGTAGAGTATCTTGTAGTTACTTTTTGTTGTTGCAGAAATAATTCAATTGACGCACTATTACAATGAAGCCATCAGTTAACAAAATTTTGATGAGACGAGCGTACCTTCCGCTCTGGATGATCGTTAAAAGTGTCTAACGGTAATTACCCGCGTTTCTTTATATACCCTCTGTTTTGATAGGGCCTAGGCAATTGTTTTATTTAGTAAGCTATTTTCTGATTGGCTTTGCCAGGCGTTACGAAAGTGACGTATTGTCTTTCCAACTGGCACTAACGGTTTTTAACCGACTTTTGGCCAGAATGATTGACAGCCGTCGTTGTTGTTAGTGTTGATAAACAGATTTTTTACTTTTATTTACAAATAATGCTAACGCATGTCACGCAGTAATTATAGTTGCGATCGGGGTCGTATCGCTATCAAATTAAAGGATATTTTTTCCTCTTCAATTTGATATAGTTTGACACTGGTTTATTTACACTTTCACTGACATTTTTTAATAAACAATGTTCAGGTATATGGCTTCGCGCTGTCGTCTGCTAACAAAGCCGGCGATGACTTTCTCTTATCAATACATTGTTTGTGTTCCACATCGCATTTGTCACTTAAACGTTTATGTTGGAACCCTAATATATCCGCCTTTATACTTATTTAGTGAATATTATGATTAAACCTGAACTTATACATTGCTATGAACTATACTTACTCCCTATGACATTTTGTTTCACATTATTTTGCTCCATGCTATTAATTAATAATTGAACTATTACTTGTCTAACATATTAACAATGCTTATCGCTATGTTTGGGTATAAAGATTGTTCAGTGTACGTGATTTACACTCATAGTACTTTCTACTAATCACCTTATTGATGATTGTTTGTTTTAGGCATTGCTGAGGTATACCGTTTGCATCGGATTTATGCCTTAATAATGTTTATTAGTTTACATTTCTGTACCTTGATGAGGTAGCTTACTTATATAAGGTTCCCTCTTACAAATATTTTTACTTATCATAAGCACATTTGAGACTGTAATACAGCTTCAATCTTATATTGTGGTCATAGCTAATCTTAGTCCTTGGCATTAATAGTTACTAGTCATAGTTGATTTATTCTCAGCCAAATGCTGATGCTGGTATCACATTATTCGGATTCTTATTTAATTGTTTTTATTAACATGTCAAATTCCATTTAAGTTATTCACTGACTCGCTTGACAGCTCAAAGTGAATTTAATTTGTCCATTAGTTTGTGTCAGTTATAGTATGGGTTGGAGTGTCAAGCAGTGTTTAGGTTTACTGCTTCTTGTGGCACTTCTTCTTCTTTCTTCTTCCATGGCTCCTCCCTTCTTTGCTACTCTTATCATTATATTATCTACTTACATTACCGTCATGTATTTATTAAATCTAAGGGCATATGCCTAGGTTATGTAACACCTGGTCATGTTACATATACTTCCCTCTCAAAATTGATAATTTGAGAGAAAATTTGATTTTTTGATAAAATTATCATTTCATTTCAGTTTTTAGTATATTACTACTGCTTTTGTCTTGTACTCTTTACATTGACCTTTAACATACTATTAGTGTGTTACACTAGTTTGAGTTCTTGGCTAGTGATATAACTCTTAGCTTACTAGTATTTTTTCAAGTTTCTCACATTTTAAGTTATTTAATTACAATAGGTTTCACTTCTTAAATTAACAATTTCCTGTCTTACATACATTTTTCTTTCTCATTACATATCTTTATTTTTGTGATAATCTCAATGGTTCTTTCACTTTTTACCTCACAGATTCTTTAATAATAGTCCTTGATATATTACTATATAATTCCCAAACATTTGTAGTGGGTTCGGAATCAGAGGGGCTCTATTTGGCATCCATTCTCCGCCGTTCCTCAGCTACACGTACTCAGAATCAGAGGCATCCTCATCTCTGTCTGAGACAAAATAAAAATTGCACATAGCAATAGTTGCACTATCACAACACATAAAATATAACATATCATTCATTTTTCAATAATATAACATTCAAGGTATTAGAGGTTTCATTTGTATCACATTTCATTCTTTTATACTTTCTAACATACTTCCTTTTCACAGGTAATCATTCCTTTTCAGACTTGACATTCTCGGCCATGCTCTTTATTAGCCGTATTGTTACCTTTTTATACTAGTTGACAATTTGTTTTGGTTTACCTGAGTATTCTTAAAATTACACACTTACATTGATCATTATATAATTATGCAGTTGTTTCTTACATACAGAGTTTACAATATTTCATTCTTACAATAGTTTACAAGTTTTTCTCTCGTCAATAATTTACACTTATCCTGAATTATCAGGGTTTACAGTATTCATATATTAAATGTTTTTGTTAGATGTTCTCTGACATATCTTGTTACATACAATATTTGGTAATTCAAGAACATTTTCTTTCTCTTCATTCCACAATAATAATAGCCATCTTTATAATTAACTCTCTTTGGTATTCTGCCTCTCTACTCCTTCAAGTGTCTGATAATTTACACTTATTCTGGATGATTTTATATAATATTTCTTAGTTTTGTGAGGGGTACTTAATATTTGACATTTAGATACAGTTGTAACCGTACAATTATAATACATTAGTAGTTAATACTTTTTTTTTCTTCTCTTTAAATATAGCATAGTAATTTTAGTTATAAAATAGTAGTACTTCCTCTCTAAATTAATCTAACATAGGAGTATTAGAGTAATTTTATGTCACTATCTTAGGTATATTTTTGTTATATGCTACTTTTGGTTCTATATGGTATAATAGATATCTTTCTTCTCATTAAATTATTTGGTTTACAATACACATTTTTCTACCATTTAGTATGATAAATCTGGCTCTTATTTAATAGGTAACAAATAGTTTGGCCTATATACTAATACTACACACTTTTTATAACACAATATGGTAAATAGGTTTGCTATAGGCAACTAGCCACTTTCAATACCTTGGGCATAATACATGATCCTCCTGATCTCTAATTGAATCCGTTTATGGTAGATACTTTTAAAATTTCTTATACTGTACACTAAATATTCCGGTGGTAATTGTTGTATACCACTATAATTTATCCGTTTTTAATAATAATCACATTTATTGTCTATATATTTGGGGTTATATTGGGCCTTTCCATTCTATTGGGTTCATTGTTTGGGACAATTACGTTTCACAGGTACCCTTTTTCCTAGCTGTCTCTAGTACAACATGTTTGTGGTATTTGGCACCCTATCCCTATCATGCGGTTCTTCCACTTTGCGGCTACCAGATAGTCATTGGCTCCCCGTTTTCTCGCCTTCTTCTTCTCCTCATCTTCGATATCCATGTGTCCCGTGTACTCCGGGTCTTTGTTATTATTGACGTCTAGTACCTCTTCTAACTCTGGTTGATCGTCGTTAGTTCTCTGGTTGGATTTTTCCATTGATTGGTCCCTCTTCTTCCGTAATTCCTTTATTTTTTGGGCATACCCTTCAATGATCCGGTCCAGTTGTTCTTGATACCCTTTCCTTTTCTTGGAATGCCTTATTCTCCCTTTGGAAATATTTGCTTTAAGTATTTTATTGGTTATAGTCTTCTTTGTTGTAGCACATTTCTTCTCTTCGTCCATCTTCATGAAGCTCCTTCGGTACTCCTTCCTATAGGTCCCTTCTTTACGGTTGATGACTGGAAAATAAATCATATTAACTAGACCACTTCGAGTCATTTCGATTAATTCTTTTGTTACTCTAGTCTTCTTTGGGCGTATTATTCTTCTTTCTTCCTTTTTCTTAATAATTTTGTTCCTTCCTTCATGAATTTTAATTTGCGAATTCACTTGTTCGGTGTTTATATTTCTGGGTAATTCTTGTGTCTCCACTTGATCATCACACATTGGCAGATTATTTTGTTCTAAGTCTTCATTCTCGGCTACTAACTATTCCGCTTCTTTAATTACCTGAGTCTCTTTTATACCTTCGGCATTGATCTCCTTATATTGAATATCCTCCTCGTTTCTGTCAAGCTCATTTTCAGATAATAATGTATTTATGTCTCGTTGCTTTTCTGCAAGTTCATTATCATTTTTCATTTCTTCCCTCCATTTCCGGTTATCCTTAATCATTGACTCAAGCTTTTTATTGTTGTCATCCATTTTTTTATGGGATTTCTTACTGTCTTCCTTTAATTCCATCATGATTTCCATGAATTCCATATACTGCGCTGTCGTGAGAGGCATGGTTGTTCTTTTGTGTCTGCCGGGCTGATTATCAATATAAAAAATATTTTTATCCAATATTTTTTCAGCCTCACGTTGCTGGGCGCCAATTTGTAACCAACCTCTACTATTATTCTTCTTTATTATTATTATTTATATTTATGTTTATAAATTTATTAAAACTAAGTTGTAAAATATTTGAATGTTGTAGTAGTTGAAAATTGAAAGTTACTAATTTTCTAAAATAATTAAAATGTAGTATATGAAGTTATTGAAAGTGTGTTTACAATCGCAAAAATTATAAGTGTCTGAAAAGAACTCCTTTCGATAAAAAATAAAATAATTGCCTTAATATTATTTGAACAATAACGTTGCTGAAATTTAAAAATAAAGTATACTAGCTGGTCGCTTGATGACGGTGATCGTCGTGTTGTTACTAGCAGCGAAACTCCTCCTCCTGGTGGGCAGTTGTCTAAGTACGTAAAGTCTAGTAACGTCTGGACAATAAAATTAATAAAATACACTTCCATGTACCTGTTCGTGATTCTGGAAGTTCAGAAGTTTACTATTTCAATAAATCAATAAGCTGCCAAGACGGTTTACAAAACCAGCTTACTTTATCTACAAGGTTAGGTTACCTTGTTTAATAATGGGCGCCACACAGGTTTATTTCAGGAAAATCCCGTGGAAAACCCATTAATAGAATCAAATGATAATTTAAAAAAAACTGAAATTGTGTTTATTGCCCTTATGGCAATTCAATTCAACAATATATGATTGCTACTAAAAGTTGTTTTGATTACTCTGAATGAATTATTTATCTATTTTTTAGAAATAAATCAAGTCAAGTTATGCTGCTAATAACTGGGTTTTATTTGTACCCTTGATAATGAATTCAAACAAACATAGTTAAGAGAATACATTGATATACAATTGCAAATATTTTGTTACATACCCTATATGACTGGCTCAGAGCATAAACAATAATTCTGGTTAAGTCCAGATAAACTTTACTTTAAACATTAATATCATTTATATCTCGGGCGTAAGTTCTTTGAAACACAAGAAAGAATGCTCATGCCTACACAATAGCTAATTATTTTATAATACAATATCGACTAGTACCGTAATGCCTTTTAGTTTACTAATATAAAATCGAACCTATTTTATAGGTTAGGCGTTCGTCACGCTTGCTTAATTATTCACAAAGTTATATAGTGAGATCACTTAAGACTAACATCATTCTTATACAGGATTGACAAATCCATTAAATAAATTCAGACATGGTGTGATACAGGAAATGTTTTCGTGTTATGCGTCAGTACAGATTTTGTTTACAAAACATATAGGTTAGTGCACTCAGTGTAATGGAATAAATTGTCACGCAGTTACCTCTGTGTTTTAATCTTTCGATTAAAATTCAATTAAACACTTCAATGGTCGGATTGTAATAACCATTGTTATTCACTACACACGCACTTGAACAGAGAATATTGGTCCGCTTCTGACTAAAAAGGACCTTATTTGATACTATTTAATTATTTTCTCCTGTTCGATATGTTCCCGCACTAAATAAAATAATACTTCACTTCGATGCACTGATTTTATGTAGAGTATCTTGTAGTTACTTTTTGTTGTTGCAGAAATAATTCAATTGACGCACTATTACAATGAAGCCATCAGTTAACAAAATTTTGATGAGACGAGCGTACCTTCCGCTCTGGATGATCGTTAAAAGTGTCTAACGGTAATTACCCGCGTTTCTTTATATACCCTCTGTTTTGATAGGGCCTAGGCAATTGTTTTATTTAGTAAGCTATTTTCTGATTGGCTTTGCCAGGCGTTACGAAAGTGACGTATTGTCTTTCCAACTGGCACTAACGGTTTTTAACCGACTTTTGGCCAGAATGATTGACAGCCGTCGTTGTTGTTAGTGTTGATAAACAGATTTTTTACTTTTATTTACAAATAATGCTAACGCATGTCACGCAGTAATTATAGTTGCGATCGGGGTCGTATCGCTATCAAATTAAAGGATATTTTTTCCTCTTCAATTTGATATAGTTTGACACTGGTTTATTTACACTTTCACTGACATTTTTTAATAAACAATGTTCAGGTATATGGCTTCGCGCTGTCGTCTGCTAACAAAGCCGGCGATGACTTTCTCTTATCAATACATTGTTTGTGTTCCACATCGCATTTGTCACTTAAACGTTTATGTTGGAACCCTAATATATCCGCCTTTATACTTATTTAGTGAATATTATGATTAAACCTGAACTTATACATTGCTATGAACTATACTTACTCCCTATGACATTTTGTTTCACATTATTTTGCTCCATGCTATTAATTAATAATTGAACTATTACTTGTCTAACATATTAACAATGCTTATCGCTATGTTTGGGTATAAAGATTGTTCAGTGTACGTGATTTACACTCATAGTACTTTCTACTAATCACCTTATTGATGATTGTTTGTTTTAGGCATTGCTGAGGTATACCGTTTGCATCGGATTTATGCCTTAATAATGTTTATTAGTTTACATTTCTGTACCTTGATGAGGTAGCTTACTTATATAAGGTTCCCTCTTACAAATATTTTTACTTATCATAAGCACATTTGAGACTGTAATACAGCTTCAATCTTATATTGTGGTCATAGCTAATCTTAGTCCTTGGCATTAATAGTTACTAGTCATAGTTGATTTATTCTCAGCCAAATGCTGATGCTGGTATCACATTATTCGGATTCTTATTTAATTGTTTTTATTAACATGTCAAATTCCATTTAAGTTATTCACTGACTCGCTTGACAGCTCAAAGTGAATTTAATTTGTCCATTAGTTTGTGTCAGTTATAGTATGGGTTGGAGTGTCAAGCAGTGTTTAGGTTTACTGCTTCTTGTGGCACTTCTTCTTCTTTCTTCTTCCATGGCTCCTCCCTTCTTTGCTACTCTTATCATTATATTATCTACTTACATTACCGTCATGTATTTATTAAATCTAAGGGCATATGCCTAGGTTATGTAACACCTGGTCATGTTACATATACTTCCCTCTCAAAATTGATAATTTGAGAGAAAATTTGATTTTTTGATAAAATTATCATTTCATTTCAGTTTTTAGTATATTACTACTGCTTTTGTCTTGTACTCTTTACATTGACCTTTAACATACTATTAGTGTGTTACACTAGTTTGAGTTCTTGGCTAGTGATATAACTCTTAGCTTACTAGTATTTTTTCAAGTTTCTCACATTTTAAGTTATTTAATTACAATAGGTTTCACTTCTTAAATTAACAATTTCCTGTCTTACATACATTTTTCTTTCTCATTACATATCTTTATTTTTGTGATAATCTCAATGGTTCTTTCACTTTTTACCTCACAGATTCTTTAATAATAGTCCTTGATATATTACTATATAATTCCCAAACATTTGTA
The DNA here is from genome assembly GCA_034769895.1 of Magicicada septendecula. NCBI lineage: Eukaryota > Metazoa > Arthropoda > Insecta > Hemiptera > Cicadidae > Magicicada > Magicicada septendecula. The sequence goes on along the minus strand of JAWRYS010000909.1, from coordinate 91,001 downwards.
GTGGGTTCGGAATCAGAGGGGCTCTATTTGGCATCCATTCTCCGCCGTTCCTCAGCTACACGTACTCAGAATCAGAGGCATCCTCATCTCTGTCTGAGACAAAATAAAAATTGCACATAGCAATAGTTGCACTATCACAACACATAAAATATAACATATCATTCATTTTTCAATAATATAACATTCAAGGTATTAGAGGTTTCATTTGTATCACATTTCATTCTTTTATACTTTCTAACATACTTCCTTTTCACAGGTAATCATTCCTTTTCAGACTTGACATTCTCGGCCATGCTCTTTATTAGCCGTATTGTTACCTTTTTATACTAGTTGACAATTTGTTTTGGTTTACCTGAGTATTCTTAAAATTACACACTTACATTGATCATTATATAATTATGCAGTTGTTTCTTACATACAGAGTTTACAATATTTCATTCTTACAATAGTTTACAAGTTTTTCTCTCGTCAATAATTTACACTTATCCTGAATTATCAGGGTTTACAGTATTCATATATTAAATGTTTTTGTTAGATGTTCTCTGACATATCTTGTTACATACAATATTTGGTAATTCAAGAACATTTTCTTTCTCTTCATTCCACAATAATAATAGCCATCTTTATAATTAACTCTCTTTGGTATTCTGCCTCTCTACTCCTTCAAGTGTCTGATAATTTACACTTATTCTGGATGATTTTATATAATATTTCTTAGTTTTGTGAGGGGTACTTAATATTTGACATTTAGATACAGTTGTAACCGTACAATTATAATACATTAGTAGTTAATACTTTTTTTTTCTTCTCTTTAAATATAGCATAGTAATTTTAGTTATAAAATAGTAGTACTTCCTCTCTAAATTAATCTAACATAGGAGTATTAGAGTAATTTTATGTCACTATCTTAGGTATATTTTTGTTATATGCTACTTTTGGTTCTATATGGTATAATAGATATCTTTCTTCTCATTAAATTATTTGGTTTACAATACACATTTTTCTACCATTTAGTATGATAAATCTGGCTCTTATTTAATAGGTAACAAATAGTTTGGCCTATATACTAATACTACACACTTTTTATAACACAATATGGTAAATAGGTTTGCTATAGGCAACTAGCCACTTTCAATACCTTGGGCATAATACATGATCCTCCTGATCTCTAATTGAATCCGTTTATGGTAGATACTTTTAAAATTTCTTATACACTAAATATTCCGGTGGTAATTGTTGTATACCACTATAATTTATCCGTTTTTAATAATAATCACATTTATTGTCTATATATTTGGGGTTATATTGGGCCTTTCCATTCTATTGGGTTCATTGTTTGGGACAATTACGTTTCACAGGTACCCTTTTTCCTAGCTGTCTCTAGTACAACATGTTTGTGGTATTTGGCACCCTATCCCTATCATGCGGTTCTTCCACTTTGCGGCTACCAGATAGTCATTGGCTCCCCGTTTTCTCGCCTTCTTCTTCTCCTCATCTTCGATATCCATGTGTCCCGTGTACTCCGGGTCTTTGTTATTATTGACGTCTAGTACCTCTTCTAACTCTGGTTGATCGTCGTTAGTTCTCTGGTTGGATTTTTCCATTGATTGGTCCCTCTTCTTCCGTAATTCCTTTATTTTTTGGGCATACCCTTCAATGATCCGGTCCAGTTGTTCTTGATACCCTTTCCTTTTCTTGGAATGCCTTATTCTCCCTTTGGAAATATTTGCTTTAAGTATTTTATTGGTTATAGTCTTCTTTGTTGTAGCACATTTCTTCTCTTCGTCCATCTTCATGAAGCTCCTTCGGTACTCCTTCCTATAGGTCCCTTCTTTACGGTTGATGACTGGAAAATAAATCATATTAACTAGACCACTTCGAGTCATTTCGATTAATTCTTTTGTTACTCTAGTCTTCTTTGGGCGTATTATTCTTCTTTCTTCCTTTTTCTTAATAATTTTGTTCCTTCCTTCATGAATTTTAATTTGCGAATTCACTTGTTCGGTGTTTTTATTTCTGGGTAATTCTTGTGTCTCCACTTGATCATCACACATTGGCAGATTATTTTGTTCTAAGTCTTCATTCTCGGCTACTAACTATTCCGCTTCTTTAATTACCTGAGTCTCTTTTATACCTTCGGCATTGATCTCCTTATATTGAATATCCTCCTCGTTTCTGTCAAGCTCATTTTCAGATAATAATGTATTTATGTCTCATTGCTTTTCTGCAAGTTCATTATCATTTTTCATTTCTTCCCTCCATTTCCGGTTATCCTTAATCATTGATTGAGTCATCCATCCAGCTTTTTATTGTTGTCATCCATTTTTTTATGGGATTTCTTACTGTCTTCCTTTAATTCCATCATGATTTCCATGAATTCCATATACTGCGCTGTCGTGAGAGGCATGGTTGTTCTTTTGTGTCTGCCGGGCTGATTATCAATATAAAAAATATTTTTATCCAATATTTTTTCAGCCTCACGTTGCTGGGCGCCAATTTGTAACCAACCTCTACTATTATTCTTCTTTATTATTATTATTTATATTTATGTTTATAAATTTATTAAAACTAAGTTGTAAAATATTTGAATGTTGTAGTAGTTGAAAATTGAAAGTTACTAATTTTCTAAAATAATTAAAATGTAGTATTTGAAGTTATTAAAAGTGTGTTTACAATCGCAAAAATTATAAGTGTCTGAAAAGAACTCCTTTCGATAAAAAATAAAATAATTGCCTTAATATTATTTGAACAATAACGTTGCTGAAATTTAAAAATAAAGTATACTAGCTGGTCGCTTGATGACGGTGACCGTCGTGTTGTTACTAGCAGCGAAACTCCTCCTCCTGGTGGGCAGTTGTCTAAGTACGTAAAGTCTAGTAACGTCTGGACAATAAAATTAATAAAATACACTTCCATGTACCTGTTCGTGATTCTGGAAGTTCAGAAGTTTACTATTTCAATAAATCAATAAGCTGCCAAGACGGTTTACAAAACCAGCTTACTTTATCTACAAGGTTAGGTTACCTTGTTTAATAATGGGCGCCACACAGGTTTATTTCAGGAAAATCCCGTGGAAAACCCATTAATAGAATCAAATGATAATTTAAAAAAAACTGAAATTGTGTTTATTGCCCTTATGGCAATTCAATTCAACAATATATGATTGCTACTAAAAGTTGTTTTGATTACTCTGAATGAATTATTTATCTATTTTTTAGAAATAAATCAAGTCAAGTTATGCTGCTAATAACTGGGTTTTATTTGTACCCTTGATAATGAATTCAAACAAACATAGTTAAGAGAATACATTGATATACAATTGCAAATATTTTGTTACATACCCTATATGACTGGCTCAGAGCATAAACAATAATTCTGGTTAAGTCCAGATAAACTTTACTTTAAACATTAATATCATTTATATCTCGGGCGTAAGTTCTTTGAAACACAAGAAAGAATGCTCATGCCTACACAATAGCTAATTATTTTATAATACAATATCGACTAGTACCGTAATGCCTTTTAGTTTACTAATATAAAATCGAACCTATTTTATAGGTTAGGCGTTCGTCACGCTTGCTTAATTATTCACAAAGTTATATAGTGAGATCACTTAAGACTAACATCATTCTTATACAGGATTGACAAATCCATTAAATAAATTCAGACATGGTGTGATACAGGAAATGTTTTCGTGTTATGCGTCAGTACAGATTTTGTTTACAAAACATATAGGTTAGTGCACTCAGTGTAATGGAATAAATTGTCACGCAGTTACCTCTGTGTTTTAATCTTTCGATTAAAATTCAATTAAACACTTCAATGGTCGGATTGTAATAACCATTGTTATTCACTACACACGCACTTGAACAGAGAATATTGGTCCACTTCTGACTAAAAAGGACCTTATTTGATACTATTTAATTATTTTCTCCTGTTCGATATGTTCCCGCACTAAATAAAATAATACTTCACTTCGATGCACTGATTTTATGTAGAGTATCTTGTAGTTACTTTTTGTTGTTGCAGAAATAATTCAATTGACGCACTATTACAATGAAGCCATCAGTTAACAAAATTTTGATGAGACGAGCGTACCTTCCGCTCTGGATGATCGTTAAAAGTGTCTAACGGTAATTACCCGCGTTTCTTTATATACCCTCTGTTTTGATAGGGCCTAGGCAATTGTTTTATTTAGTAAGCTATTTTCTGATTGGCTTTGCCAGGCGTTACGAAAGTGACGTATTGTCTTTCCAACTGGCACTAACGGTTTTTAACCGACTTTTGGCCAGAATGATTGACAGCCGTCGTTGTTGTTAGTGTTGATAAACAGATTTTTTACTTTTATTTACAAATAATGCTAACGCATGTCACGCAGTAATTATAGTTGCGATCGGGGTCGTATCGCTATCAAATTAAAGGATATTTTTTCCTCTTCAATTTGATATAGTTTGACACTGGTTTATTTACACTTTCACTGACATTTTTTAATAAACAATGTTCAGGTATATGGCTTCGCGCTGTCGTCTGCTAACAAAGCCGGCGATGACTTTCTCTTATCAATACATTGTTTGTGTTCCACATCGCATTTGTCACTTAAACGTTTATGTTGGAACCCTAATATATCCGCCTTTATACTTATTTAGTGAATATTATGATTAAACCTGAACTTATACATTGCTATGAACTATACTTACTCCCTATGACATTTTGTTTCACATTATTTTGCTCCATGCTATTAATTAATAATTGAACTATTACTTGTCTAACATATTAACAATGCTTATCGCTATGTTTGGGTATAAAGATTGTTCAGTGTACGTGATTTACACTCATAGTACTTTCTACTAATCACCTTATTGATGATTGTTTGTTTTAGGCATTGCTGAGGTATACCGTTTGCATCGGATTTATGCCTTAATAATGTTTATTAGTTTACATTTCTGTACCTTGATGAGGTAGCTTACTTATATAAGGTTCCCTCTTACAAATATTTTTACTTATCATAAGCACATTTGAGACTGTAATACAGCTTCAATCTTATATTGTGGTCATAGCTAATCTTAGTCCTTGGCATTAATAGTTACTAGTCATAGTTGATTTATTCTCAGCCAAATGCTGATGCTGGTATCACATTATTCGGATTCTTATTTAATTGTTTTTATTAACATGTCAAATTCCATTTAAGTTATTCACTGACTCGCTTGACAGCTCAAAGTGAATTTAATTTGTCCATTAGTTTGTGTCAGTTATAGTATGTGTTGGAGTGTCAAGCAGTGTTTAGGTTTACTGCTTCTTGTGGCACTTCTTCTTCTTTCTTCTTCCATGGCTCCTCCCTTCTTTGCTACTCTTATCATTATATTATCTACTTACATTACCGTCATGTATTTATTAAATCTAAGGGCATATGTCTAGGTTATGTAACACCTGGTCATGTTACATATACTTCCCTCTCAAAATTGATAATTTGAGAGAAAATTTGATTTTTTGATAAAATTATCATTTCATTTCAGTTTTTAGTATATTACTACTGCTTTTGTCTTGTACTCTTTACATTGACCTTTAACATACTATTAGTGTTACACTAGTTTGAGTTCTTGGCTAGTGATATAACTCTTAGCTTACTAGTATTTTTTCAAGTTTCTCACATTTTAAGTTATTTAATTACAATAGGTTTCACTTCTTAAATTAACAATTTCCTGTCTTACATACATTTTTCTTTCTCATTACATATCTTTATTTTTGTGATAATCTCAATGGTTCTTTCACTTTTTACCTCACAGATTCTTTAATAATAGTCCTTGATATATTACTATATAATTCCCAAACATTTGTAGTGGGTTCGGATTCAGAGGGGCTCTATTTGGCATCCATTCTCCGCCGTTCCTCACCTACACGTACTCAGAATCAGAGGCATCCTCATCTCTGTCTGAGACAAAATAAAAATTGCACATAGCAATAGTTGCACTATCACAACACATAAAATATAACATATCATTCATTTTTCAATAATATAACATTCAAGGTATTAGAGGTTTCATTTGTATCACATTTCATTCTTTTATACTTTCTAACATACTTCCTTTTCACAGGTAATCATTCCTTTTCAGACTTGACATTCTCGGCCATGCTCTTTATTAGCCGTATTGTTACCTTTTTATACTAGTTGACAATTTGTTTTGGTTTACCTGAGTATTCTTAAAATTACACACTTACATTGATCATTATATAATTATGCAGTTGTTTCTTACATATAGAGTTTACAATATTTCATTCTTACAATAGTTTACAAGTTTTTCTCTCGTCAATAATTTACACTTATCCTGAATTATCAGGGTTTACAGTATTCATATATTAAATGTTTTTGTTAGATGTTCTCTGACATATCTTGTTACATACAATATTTGGTAATTCAAGAACATTTTCTTTCTCTTCATTCCACAATAATAATAGCCATCTTTATAATTAACTCTCTTTGGTATTCTGCCTCTCTACTCCTTCAAGTGTCTGATAATTTACACTTATTCTGGATGATTTTATATAATATTTCTTAGTTTTGTGAGGGGTACTTAATATTTGACATTTAGATACAGTTGTAACCGTACAATTATAATACATTAGTAGTTAATACTTTTTTTTTTCTTCTCTTTAAATATAGCATAGTAATTTTAGTTATAAAATAGTAGTACTTCCTCTCTAAATTAATCTAACATAGGAGTATTAGAGTAATTTTATGTCACTATCTTAGGTATATTTTTGTTATATGCTACTTTTGGTTCTATATGATATAATAGATATCTTTCTTCTCATTAAATTATTTGGTTTACAATACACATTTTTCTCCCATTTAGTATGATAAATCTGGCTCTTATTTAATAGGTAACAAATAGTTTGGCCTATATACTAATACTACACACTTTTTATAACACAATATGGTAAATAGGTTTGCTATAGGCAACTAGCCACTTTCAATACCTTGGGCATAATACATGATCCTCCTGATCTCTAATTGAATCCGTTTATGGTAGATACTTTTAAAATTTCTTATACACTAAATATTCCGGTGGTAATTGTTGTATACCACTATAATTTATCCGTTTTTAATAATAATCACATTTATTGTCTATATATTTGGGGTTATATTGGGCCTTTCCATTCTATTGGGTTCATTGTTTGGGACAATTACGTTTCACAGGTACCCTTTTTCCTAGCTGTCTCTAGTACAACATGTTTGTGGTATTTGGCACCCTATCCCTATCATGCGGTTCTTCCACTTTGCGGCTACCAGATAGTCATTGGCTCCCCGTTTTCTCGCCTTCTTCTTCTCCTCATCTTCGATATCCATGTGTCCCGTGTACTCCGGGTCTTTGTTATTATTGACATCTAGTACCTCTTCTAACTCTGGTTGATCGTCGTTAGTTCTCTGGTTGGATTTTTCCATTGATTGGTCCCTCTTCTTCCGTAATTCCTTTATTTTTTGGGCATACCCTTCAATGATCCGGTCCAGTTGTTCTTGATACCCTTTCCTTTTCTTGGAATGCCTTATTCTCCCTTTGGAAATATTTGCTTTAAGTATTTTATTGGTTATAGTCTTCTTTGTTGTAGCACATTTCTTCTCTTCGTCCATCTTCATGAAGCTCCTTCGGTACTCCTTCCTATAGGTCCCTTCTTTACGGTTGATGACTGGGAAATAAATCATATTAACTAGACCACTTCGAGTCATTTCGATTAATTCTTTTGTTACTCTAGTCTTCTTTGGGCGTATTATTCTTCTTTCTTCCTTTTTCTTAATAATTTTGTTCCTTCCTTCATGAATTTTAATTTGCGAATTCACTTGTTCGGTGTTTTTATTTCTGGGTAATTCTTGTGTCTCCACTTGATCATCACACATTGGCAGATTATTTTGTTCTAAGTCTTCATTCTCGGCTACTAACTATTCCGCTTCTTTAATTACCTGAGTCTCTTTTATACCTTCGGCATTGATCTCCTTATATTGAATATCCTCCTCGTTTTTGTCAAGCTCATTTTCAGATAATAATGTATTTATGTCTCTTTGCTTTTCTGCAAGTTCATTATCATTTTTCATTTCTTCCCTCCATTTCCGGTTATCCTTAATCATTGACTCGAGCTTTTTATTGTTGTCATCCATTTTTTTATGGGATTTCTTACTGTCTTCCTTTAATTCCATCATGATTTCCATGAATTCCATATACTGCGCTGTCGTGAGAGGCATGGTTGTTCTTTTGTGTCTGCCGGGCTGATTATCAATATAAAAAATATTTTTATCCAATATTTTTTCAGCCTCACGTTGCTGGGCGCCAATTTGTAACCAACCTCTACTATTATTCTTCTTTATTATTATTATTTATATTTATGTTTATAAATTTATTAAAAATAAGTTGTAAAATATTTGAATGTTGTAGTAGTTGAAAATTGAAAGTTACTAATTTTCTAAAATAATTAAAATGTAGTATTTGAAGTTATTAAAAGTGTGTTTACAATCGCAAAAATTATAAGTGTCTGAAAAGAACTCCTTTCGATAAAAAATAAAATAATTGCCTTAATATTATTTGAACAATAACGTTGCTGAAATTTAAAAATAAAGTATACTAGCTGGTCGCTTGATGACGGTGACCGTCGTGTTGTTACTAGCAGCGAAACTCCTCCTCCTGGTGGGCAGTTGTCTAAGTACGTAAAGTCTAGTAACGTCTGGACAATAAAATTAATAAAATACACTTCCACATACCTGTTCGTGATTCTGGAAGTTCAGAAGTTTACTATTTCAATAAATCAATAAGCTGCCAAGACGGTTTACAAAACCAGCTTACTTTATCTACAAGGTTAGGTTACCTTGTTTAATAATGGGCGCCACACAGGTTTATTTCAGGAAAATCCCGTGGAAAACCCATTAATAGAATCAAATAATAATTTTAAAAAAACTGAAATTGTGTTTATTGCCCTTATGGCAATTCAATTCAACAATATATGATTGCTACTAAAAGTTGTTTTGATTACTCTGAATGAATTATTTATCTATTTTTTAGAAATAAATCAAGTCAAGTTATGCTGCTAATAACTGGGTTTTATTTGTACCCTTGATAATGAATTCAAACAAACATAGTTAAGAGAATACATTGATATACAATTGCAAATATTTTGTTACATACCCTATATGACTGGCTCAGAGCATAAACAATAATTCTGGTGAAGTCCAGATAAACTTTACTTTAAACATTAATATCATTTATATCTCGGGCGTAAGTTCTTTGAAACACAAGAAAGAATGCTCATGCCTACACAATAGCTAATTATTTTATAATACAATATCGACTAGTACCGTAATGCCTTTTAGTTTACTAATATAAAATCGAACCTATTTTATAGGTTAGGCGTTCGTCACGCTTGCTTAATTATTCACAAAGTTATATAGTGAGATCACTTAAGACTAACATCATTCTTATACAGGATTGACAAATCCATTAAATAAATTCAGACATGGTGTGATACAGAAAATGTTTTCGTGTTATGCGTCAGTACAGATTTTGTTTACAAAACATATAGGTTAGTGCACTCAGTGTAATGGAATAAATTGTCACGCAGTTACCTCTGTGTTTTAATCTTTCGATTAAAATTCAATTAAACACTTCAATGGTCGGATTGTAATGACCTTTGTTATTCACTACACACGCACTTGAACAGAGAATATTGGTCCGCTTCTGACTAAAAAGGACCTTATTTGATACTATTTAATTATTTTCTCCTGTTCGATATGTTCCCGCACTAAATAAAATAATACTTCACTTCGATGCACTGATTTTATGTAGAGTATCTTGTAGTTACTTTTGTTGTTGCCGAAATAATTCAATTGACGCACTATTACAATGAAGCCATCAGTTAACAAAATTTTGATGAGACGAGCGTACCTTCCGCTCTGGATGATCGTTAAAAGTGTCTAACGGTAATTACCCGCGTTTCTTTATATACCCTCTGTTTTGATAGGGCCTAGGCAATTGTTTTATTTAGTAAGCTATTTTCTGATTGGCTTAGCCAGGCGTTACGAAAGTGACGTATTGTCTTTCCAACTGTCACTAACGGTTTTTAACCGACTTTTGGCCAGAATGATTGACAGCCGTCGTTGTTGTTAGTGTTGATAAACAGATTTTTTACTTTTATTTACAAATAATGCTAACGCATGTCACGCACTTATTATAGTTGCGATCGGGGTCGTATCGCTATCAAATTAAAGGATATTTTTTCCTCTTCAATTTGATATAGTTTGACACTGGTTTATTTACACTTTCACTGACATTTTTTAATAAACAATGTTCAGGTATATGGCTTCGCGCTGTCGTCTGCTAACAAAGCCGGCGATGACTTTCTCTTATCAATACATTGTTTGTGTTCCACATCGTATTTTTCACTTAAACGTTTATGTTGGAACCCTAATATATCCGCCTTTATACTTATTTAGTGAATATTATGATTAAACCTTAACTTATACATTGCTATGAACTATACTTACTCCCTATGACATTTTGTTTCACATTATTTTGCTCCATGCTATTAATTAATAATTGAACTATTACTTGCCTAACATATTAACAATGCTTATCGCTATGTTTGGGTATAAAGATTGTTCAGTGTACGTGATTTACACTCATAGTACTTTCTACTAATCACCTTATTGATGATTGTTTGTTTTAGGCATTGCTGAGGCATACCGTTTGCATCAGATTTATGCCTTAATAATGTTTATTAGTTTACATTTCGGTACCTTGATGAGGTAGCTTACTTATATAAGGTCCCCTCTTACAAATATTTTTACTTATCATAAGCACATTTGAGACTGTAATACAGCTTCAATCTTATATTGTGGTCATAGCTAATCTTAGTCCTTGGCATTAATAGTTACTAGTCATAGTTGATTTATTCTCAGCCAAATGCTGATGCTGGTATCACATTATTCGGATTCTTATTTAATTGTTTTTATTAACATGTCAAATTCCATTTAAGTTATTCACTGACTCGCTTGACAGCTCAAAGTGAATTTAATTTGTCCATTAGTTTGTGTCAGTTATAGTATGGGTTGTAGTGTCAAGCAGTGTTTAGGTTTACTGCTTCTTGTGGCACTTCTTCTTCTTTCTTCTTCCATGGCTCCTCCCTTCTTTGCTACTCTTATCATTATATTATCTACTTACATTACCGTCATGTATTTATTAAATCTAAGGGCATATGTCTAGGTTATGTAACACCTGGTCATGTTACATATACTCCCCTCTCAAAATTGATAATTTGAGAGAAAATTTGATTTTTTGATAAAATTATCATTTCATTTCAGTTTTTAGTATATTACTACTGCTTTTGTCTTGTACTCTTTACATTGACCTTTAACATACTATTAGTGTGTTACACTAGTTTGAGTTCTTGGCTAGTGATATAACTCTTAGCTTACTAGTATTTTTTCAAGTTTCTCACATTTTAAGTTATTTGATTACAATAGGTTTCATTTCTTAAATTAACAATTTCCTGTCTTACAATAATACATTTTTCTTTCTCATTACATATCTTTATTTTTGTGATAATCTCAATGGTTCTTTCACTTTTTACCTCACAGATTCTTTAATAATAGTCCTTGATATATTACTATATAATTCCCAAACATTTGTAGTGGGTTCGGAATCAGAGGGGCTCTATTTGGCATCCATTCTCCGCCGTTCCTCAGCTACACGTACTCAGAATCAGAGGCATCCTCATCTCTGTCTGAGACAAAATAAAAATTGCACATAGCAATAGTTGCACTATCACAACACATAAAATATAACATATCATTCATTTTTCAATAATATAACATTCAAGGTATTAGAGGTTTCATTTGTATCACATTTCATTCTTTTATACTTTCTAACATACTTCCTTTTCACAGGTAATCATTCCTTTTCAGACTTGACATTCTCGGCCATGCTCTTTATTAGCCGTATTGTTACCTTTTTATACTAGTTGACAATTTGTTTTGGTTTACCTGAGTATTCTTAAAATTACACACTTACATTGATCATTATATAATTATGCAGTTGTTTCTTACATACAGAGTTTACAATATTTCATTCTTACAATAGTTTACAAGTTTTTCTCTCGTCAATAATTTACACTTATCCTGAATTATCAGGGTTTACAGTATTCATATATTAAATGTTTTTGTTAGATGTTCTCTGACATATCTTGTTACATACAATATTTGGTAATTCAAGAACATTTTCTTTCTCTTCATTCCACAATAATAATAGCCATCTTTATAATTAACTCTCTTTGGTATTCTGCCTCTCTACTCCTTCAAGTGTCTGATAATTTACACTTATTCTGGATGATTTTATATAATATTTCTTAGTTTTGTGAGGGGTACTTAATATTTGACATTTAGATACAGTTGTAACCGTACAATTATAACACATTAGTAGTTAATACTTTTTTTTTCTTCTCTTTAAATATAGCATAGTAATTTTAGTTATAAAATAGTAGTATTTCCTCTCTAAATTAATCTAACATAGGAGTATTAGAGTAATTTTATGTCACTATCTTAGGTATATTTTTGTTATATGCTACTTTTGGTTCTATATGATATAATAGATATCTTTCTTCTCATTAAATTATTTGGTTTACAATACACATTTTTCTACCATTTAGTATGATAAATCTGGCTCTTATTTAATAGGTAACAAATAGTTTGGCCTATATACTAATACTACACACTTTTTATAACACAATATGGTAAATAGGTTTGCTATAGGCAACTAGCCACTTTCAATACCTTGGGCATAATACATGATCCTCCTGATCTCTAATTGAATCCGTTTATGGTAGATACTTTTAAAATTTCTTATACACTAAATATTCCGGTGGTAATTGTTGTATACCACTATAATTTATCCGTTTTTAATAATAATCACATTTATTGTCTATATATTTGGGGTTATATTGGGCCTTTCCATTCTATTGGGTTCATTGTTTGGGACAATTACGTTTCACAGGTACCCTTTTTCCTAGCTGTCTCTAGTACAACATGTTTGTGGTATTTGGCACCCTATCCCTATCATGCGGTTCTTCCACTTTGCGGCTACCAGATAGTCATTGGCTCCCCGTTTTCTCGCCTTCTTCTTCTCCTCATCTTCGATATCCATGTGTCCCGTGTACTCCGGGTCTTTGTTATTATTGACGTCTAGTACCTCTTCTAACTCTGGTTGATTATCGTTAGTTCTCTGGTTGGATTTTTCCATTGATTGGTCCCTCTTCTTCCGTAATTCCTTTATTTTTTGGGCATACCCTTCAATGATCCGGTCCAGTTGTTCTTGATACCCTTTCCTTTTCTTGGAATGCCTTATTCTCCCTTTGGAAATATTTGCTTTAAGTATTTTATTGGTTATAGTCTTCTTTGTTGTAGCACATTTCTTCTCTTCGTCCACCTTCATGAAGCTCCTTCGGTACTCCTTCGTATAGGTCCCTTCTTTACGGTTGATGACTGGGAAATAAATCATATTAACTAGACCACTTCGAGTCATTTCGATTAATTCTTTTGTTACTCTAGTCTTCTTTGGGCGTATTATTCTTCTTTCTTCCTTTTTCTTAATAATTTTGTTCCTTCCTTCATGAATTTTAATTTGCGAATTCACTTGTTCGGTGTTTTTATTTCTGGGTAATTCTTGTGTCTCCACTTGATCATCACACATTGGCAGATTATTTTGTTCTAAGTCTTCATTCTCGGCTACTAACTATTCCGCTTCTTTAATTACCTGAGTCTCTTTTGTACCTTCGGCATTGATCTCCTTATATTGAATATCCTCCTCGTTTCTGTCAAGCTCATTTTCAGATAATAATGTATTTATGTCTCTTTGCTTTTCTGCAAGTTCATTATCATTTTTCATTTCTTCCCTCCATTTCCGGTTATCCTTAATCATTGACTCGAGCTTTTTATTGTTGTCATCCATTTTTTTATGGGATTTCTTACTGTCTTCCTTTAATTCCATCATGATTTCCATGAATTCCATATACTGCGCTGTCGTGAGAGGCATGGTTGTTCTTTTGTGTCTGCCGGGCTGATTATCAATATAAAAAATATTTTTATCCAATATTTTTTCAGCCTCACGTTGCTGGTCGCCAATTTGTAACCAACCTCTACTATTATTCTTCTTTATTATTATTATTATTTATATTTATGTTTATAAATTTATTAAAACTAAGTTGTAAAATATTTGAATGTTGTAGTAGTTGAAAATTGAAAGTTACTAATTTTCTAAAATAATTAAAATGTAGTATTTGAAGTTATTAGAAGTGTGTTTACAATCGCAAAAATTATAAGTGTCTGAAAAGAACTCCTTTCGATAAAAAATAAAATAATTGCCTTAATATTATTTGAACAATAACGTTGCTGAAATTTAAAAATAAAGTATACTAGCTGGTCGCTTGATGACGGTGACCGTCGTGTTGTTACTAGCAGCGAAACTCCTCCTCCTGGTGGGCAGTTGTCTAAGTACGTAAAGTCTAGTAACGTCTGGACAATAAAATTAATAAAATACACTTCCACGTACCTGTTCGTGATTCTGGAAGTTCAGAAGTTTACTATTTCAATAAATCAATAAGCTGCCAAGACGGTTTACAAAACCAGCTTACTTTATCTACAAGGTTAGGTTACCTTGTTTAATAATGGGCGCCACACAGGTTTATTTCAGGAAAATCCCGTGGAAAACCCATTAATAGAATCAAATAATAATTTTAAAAAAACTGAAATTGTGTTTATTGCCCTTATGGCAATTCAATTCAACAATATATGATTGCTACTAAAAGTTGTTTTGATTACTCTGAATGAATTATTTATCTATTTTTTAGAAATAAATCAAGTCAAGTTATGCTGCTAATAACTGGGTTTTATTTGTACCCTTGATAATGAATTCAAACAAACATAGTTAAGAGAATACATTGATATACAATTGCAAATATTTTGTTACATACCCTATATGACTGGCTCAGAGCATAAACAATAATTCTGGTGAAGTCCAGATAAACTTTACTTTAAACATTAATATCATTTATATCTCGGGCGTAAGTTCTTTGAAACACAAGAAAGAATGCTCATGCCTACACAATAGCTAATTATTTTATAATACAATATCGACTAGTACCGTAATGCCTTTTAGTTTACTAATATAAAATCGAACCTATTTTATAGGTTAGGCGTTCGTCACGCTTGCTTAATTATTCACAAAGTTATATAGTGAGATCACTTAAGACTAACATCATTCTTATACAGGATTGACAAATCCATTAAATAAATTCAGACATGGTGTGATACAGAAAATGTTTTCGTGTTATGCGTCAGTACAGATTTTGTTTACAAAACATACAGGTTAGTGCACTCAGTGTAATGGAATAAATTGTCACGCAGTTACCTCTGTGTTTTAATCTTTCGATTAAAATTCAATTAAACACTTCAATGGTCGGATTGTAATGACCATTGTTATTCACTACACACGCACTTGAACAGAGAATATTGGTCCGCTTCTGACTAAAAAGGACCTTATTTGATACTATTTAATTATTTTCTCCTGTTCGATATGTTCCCGCACTAAATAAAATAATACTTCACTTCGATGCACTGATTTTCTGTAGAGTATCTTGTAGTTACTTTTTGTTGTTGCCGAAATAATTCAATTGACGCACTATTACAATGAAGCCATCAGTTAACAAAATTTTGATGAGAAGAGCGTACCTTCCTCTCTGGATGATCGTTAAAAGTGTCTAACGGTAATTAGCCGCGTTTCTTTATATACCCTCTGTTTTGATAGGTCCTAGGCAATTGTTTTATTTAGTAAGCTATTTTCTGATTGGCTTAGCCAGGCGTTACGAAAGTGACGTATTGTCTTTCCAACTGGCACTAACGGTTTTTAACCGACTTTTGGCCAGAATGATTGACAGCCGTCGTTGTTGTTAGTGTTGATAAACAGATTTTTTACTTGTATTTACAAATAATGCTAACGCATGTCACGCACTTATTATAGTTGCGATCGGGGTCGTATCGCTATCAAATTAAAGGATATTTTTTCCTCTTCAATTTGATATAGTTTGACACTGGTTTATTTACACTTTCACTGACATTTTTTAATAAACAATGTTCAGGTATATGGCTTCGCGCTGTCGTCTGCTAACAAAGCCGGCGATGACTTTCTCTTATCAATACATTGTTTGTGTTCCACATCGCATTTTTCACTTAAACGTTTATGTTGGAACCCTAATATATCCGCCTTTATACTTATTTAGTGAATATTATGATTAAACCTTAACTTATACATTGCTATGAACTATACTTACTCCCTATGACATTTTGTTTCACATTATTTTGCTCCATGCTATTAATTAATAATTGAACTATTACTTGTCTAACATATTAACAATGCTTATCGCTATGTTTGGGTATAAAGATTGTTCAGTGTACGTGATTTACACTCATAGTACTTTCTACTAATCACCTTATTGATGATTGTTTGTTTTAGGCATTGCTGAGGCATACCGTTTGCATCGGATTTATGCCTTAATAATGTTTATTAGTTTACATTTCGGTACCTTGATGAGGTAGCTTACTTATATAAGGTTCCCTCTTACAAATATTTTTACTTATCATAAGCACATTTGAGACTGTAATACAGCTTCAATCTTATATTGTGGTCATAGCTAATCTTAGTCCTTGGCATTAATAGTTACTAGTCATAGTTGATTTATTCTCAGCCAAATGCTGATGCTGGTATCACATTATTCGGATTCTTATTTAATTGTTTTTATTAACATGTCAAATTCCATTTAAGTTATTCACTGACTCGCTTGACAGCTCAAAGTGAATTTAATTTGTCCATTAGTTTGTGTCAGTTATAGTATGGGTTGTAGTGTCAAGCAGTGTTTAGGTTTACTGCTTCTTGTGGCACTTCTTCTTTCTTCTTCCATGGCTCCTCCCTTCTTTGCTACTCTTATCATTATATTATCTACTTACATTACCGTCATGTATTTATTAAATCTAAGGGCATATGTCTAGGTTATGTAACACCTGGTCATGTTACATATACTCCCCTCTCAAAATTGATAATTTGAGAGAAAATTTGATTTTTTGATAAAATTATCATTTCATTTCAGTTTTTAGTATATTACTACTGCTTTTGTCTTGTACTCTTTACATTGACCTTTAACATACTATTAGTGTGTTACACTAGTTTGAGTTCTTGGCTAGTGATATAACTCTTAGCTTACTAGTATTTTTTCAAGTTTCTCACGTTTTAAGTTATTTGATTACAATAGGTTTCATTTCTTAAATTAACAATTTCCTGTCTTACAATAATACATTTTTCTTTCTCATTACATATCTTTATTTTTGTGATAATCTCAATGGTTCTTTCACTTTTTACCTCACAGATTCTTTAATAATAGTCCTTGATATATTACTATATAATTCCCAAACATTTGTAGTGGGTTCGGAATCAGAGGGGCTCTATTTGGCATCCATTCTCCGCCGTTCCTCACCTACACGTACTCAGAATCAGAGGCATCCTCATCTCTGTCTGAGACAAAATAAAAATTGCACATAGCAATAGTTGCACTATCACAACACAAAATATAACATATCATTCATTTTTCAATAATATAACATTCAAGGTATTAGAGGTTTCATTTGTATCACATTTCATTCTTTTATACTTTCTAACATACTTCCTTTTCACAGGTAATCATTCCTTTTCAGACTTGACATTCTCGGCCATGCTCTTTATTAGCCGTATTGTTACCTTTTTATACTAGTTGCCAATTTGTTTTGGTTTACCTGAGTATTCTTAAAATTACACACTTACATTGATCATTATATAATTATGCAGTTGTTTCTTACATATAGAGTTTACAATATTTCATTCTTACAATAGTTTACAAGTTTTTCTCTCGTCAATAATTTACACTTATCCTGAATTATCAGGGTTTACAGTATTCATATATTAAATGTTTTTGTTAGATGTTCTCTGACATATCTTGTTACATACAATATTTGGTAATTCAAGAACATTTTCTTTCTCTTCATTCCACAATAATAATAGCCATCTTTATAATTAACTCTCTTTGGTATTCTGCCTCTCTACTCCTTCAAGTGTCTGATAATTTACACTTATTCTGGATGATTTTATATAATATTTCTTAGTTTTGTGAGGGGTACTTAATATTTGACATTTAGATACAGTTGTAACCGTACAATTATAACACATTAGTAGTTAATACTTTTTTTTTTCTTCTCTTTAAATATAGCATAGTAATTTTAGTTATAAAATAGTAGTATTTCCTCTCTAAATTAATCTAACATAGGAGTATTAGAGTAATTTTATGTCACTATCTTAGGTATATTTTTGTTATATGCTACTTTCGGTTCTATATGAAATAATAGATATCTTTCTTCTCATTAAATTATTTGGTTTACAATACACACTTTTCTACCATTTAGTATGATAAATCTGGCTCTTATTTAATAGGTAACAAATAGTTTGGCCTATATACTAATACTACACACTTTTTATAACACAATATGGTAAATAGGTTTGCTATAGGCAACTAGCCACTTTCAATACCTTGGGCATAATACATGATCCTCCTGATCTCTAAATGAATCCGTTTATGGTAGATACTTTTAAAATTTCTTATACACTAAATATTCCGGTCATAATTGTTGTATACCACTATAATTTATCCGTTTTTAATAATAATCACATTTATTGTCTATATATTTGGGGTTATATTGGGCCTTTCCATTCTATTGGGTTCATTGTTTGGGACAATTACGTTTCACAGGTACCCTTTTTCCTAGCTGTCTCTAGTACAACATGTTTGTGGTATTTGGCACCCTATCCCTATCATGCGGTTCTTCCACTTTGCGGCTACCAGATAGTCATTGGCTCCCCGTTTTCTCGCCTTCTTCTTCTCCTCATCTTCGATATCCATGTGTCCCGTGTACTCCGGGTCTTTGTTATTATTGACGTCTAGTACCTCTTCTAACTCTGGTTGATCGTCGTTAGTTCTCTGGTTGGATTTTTCCATTGATTGGTCCCTCTTCTTCCGTAATTCCTTTATTTTTTGGGCATACCCTTCAATGATCCGGTCCAGTTGTTCTTGATACCCTTTCCTTTTCTTGGAATGCCTTATTCTCCCTTTGGAAATATTTGCTTTAAGTATTTTATTGGTTATAGTCTTCTTTGTTGTAGCACATTTCTTCTCTTCGTCCATCTTCATGAAGCTCCTTCGGTACTCCTTCCTATAGGTCCCTTCTTTACGGTTGATGACTGGAAAATAAATCATATTAACTAGACCACTTCGAGTCATTTCGATTAATTCTTTTGTTACTCTAGTCTTCTTTGGGCGTATTATTCTTCTTTCTTCCTTTTTCTTAATAATTTTGTTCCTTCCTTCATGAATTTTAATTTGCGAATTCACTTGTTCGGTGTTTTTATTTCTGGGTAATTCTTGTGTCTCCACTTGATCATCACACATTGGCAGATTATTTTGTTCTAAGTCTTCATTCTCGGCTACTAACTATTCCGCTTCTTTAATTACCTGAGTCTCTTTTATACCTTCGGCATTGATCTCCTTATATTGAATATCCTCCTCGTTTCTGTCAAGCTCATTTTCAGATAATAATGTATTTATGTCTCGTTGCTTTTCTGCAAGTTCATTATCATTTTTCATTTCTTCCCTCCATTTCCGGTTATCCTTAATCATTGACTCAAGCTTTTTATTGTTGTCATCCATTTTTTTATGGGATTTCTTACTGTCTTCCTTTAATTCCATCATGATTTCCATGAATTCCATATACTGCGCTGTCATGAGAGGCATGGTTGTTCTTTTGTGTCTGCCGGGCTGATTATCAATATAAAAAATATTTTTATCCAATATTTTTTCAGCCTCACGTTGCTGGGCGCCAATTTGTAACCAACCTCTACTATTATTCTTCTTTATTATTATTATTTATATTTATGTTTATAAATGTTTGAAATGTGTCAAGCAGTGTTTAGGTTTACTGCTTCTTGTGGCACTTCTTCTTATTTCTTCTTCCATGGCTCCTCTCTTCTTTGCTACTCTTATCATTATATTATCTACTTACATTACCGTCATGTATTTATTAAATCTAAGGGCATATGTCTAGGTTATGTAACACCTGGTCATGTTACAACGTAGGTATGAGTGAAAGTGACCTTGAAACACAGTCATTGAATGAAAGGGAAATGCGGGCAGCTGGTCCAAGCGCTGTTATAGAAACAGCTATTAGCAGTAATGTAATAATTCATTCTACCCCAATTGCTGCCCAAATGCAACTAAGTGAATCAGCTGTTGATTCTGGGATTCAATTAACTCCAGTTTTAACAAATAAAAATAAACAATCCGATGAAATGGATATAATGAGTTTTTACGAAAGATGGATAGTAAGTGTGCAAGTCGTTTTAATTCTAATGACGAAAAGTTCGATACCAAATTTGACCAATTAAGTAATGACATTGAAGAACACAGAATAAAATGTGAACAACAAAATATTAAAAATGATATTAATTTTAAAGAACTTAAAGAACAAAATATTAAATTCGAGCAGAGTATAAGTGTAAAGTTTGATTCTATGAGTAATGAATTATGTAAACGTATTGATGAACGTTTCCAGATACCTATAAAACGAATAAAAGATGATGATAATGTTACAAGAAATACCGGTAAGTGTAGTGGGAATGTAATTAATGAAGTAACTGAGAACAAGGTGAGTACCGATAATTATAATGATGTGTTAACAAGTGATAACAATGAAATTAAAAATGATGATATAATTGAAAATGGGGTAGCAAAAAATGATACAGTAGACAATAGTAGTAATACTGAGAGTAGAAAGTCAGTTGATGTTAGTAATGAAGCAGTAATAAGTATTGATGAGTTGGAGAAAGAATGGAGAGGTAGTTTAACTGTAGAGTATGAACAGAGGGCAAATTTTTCTTGTAGTATATGTGAAGTAAATGCTTCACAAGTGTGTATGAGGACAAAGGTTCCTTATTAGTTTATTTGGGAGACAAAAGGTCTACAAATGATAGTCCCTTTATGTATTATGGTTTCCCTGGTAAGGCCAGGATGTGTTGTAATAATGTTGTATTGCCCTCTGTATGGAATGAGAGAGTAAAAAGGGGCTGGGAAAGGTATGAAGAGAGAGAGAGAGAGAGAGTGTGGTAGAAATATTTAAGGTGAATAGAGATTATGAAATTTTAGGGCAGAGTTTATGTATTGAAAGAGAGGAACAAATTGACTCACCTTGTGAAATAAAGATTGATGATTATATTGATGATAATAACATATACTTACCTGTAGAGAGAGTCAGCGTATTAGTAACAGCTGACGTCTATTGTGATAAAAATTTAAATGATATGATTGTACTAATAAATACTGATGGAGACTTGCCAAAAAACAATAATGTTGACTTGGTTTATGACAAAATAATAATAATGGGAGGTAACCCTATATATTATTATTGTGGTAAAATGGATAAAATAAATTTTTATGGTTATTACATAAAGGATAGCCATATGATGTGCATAAATAAAATTGAAAAATGTTATGTGAAAACAAGACTAATTTTTGACGATGGAGGTTGAATATAAACTCAATGAATGGACATTTTAAATATTTTAATGTCCTTATTGACCTTATGATTATGACCTTGCTGAATTTGGAGATGAAGTGTGGTAAAATTGAATAATTAATGACGAAGAATTTGTAAATAATCTAGTGAAATTAATTGCGTTTGTATGGTAACAAGTATGTAGGGTAAACAATGTGTGAAGGTAGTAGAATTTATTTAATAATAATAGTATTTTGACAGATTAAATAACTGAGGAGAGTAATTATTTGAAGATGATGAGAAATGAATTATGATTGTGTTGAAGTAAGGTAATTAGAATATGTTGTGTTTTTAATAATTGATTGAAGGAAATAATTTGAGATGATTAAATATTTTTTGTTGGATTTAAAATGTTATACAATTGAGTTGTGATAATGAAGTTAAATTATTTTATGAGATTTCAATTTCATAACAATTAATAAATAAATAAAGGTTAAATTGTTTAGTTTGTGGAATAACATGATCGTTAAAATAAATAGGTTAATAATAAATTTGAAAATTTTGAGGAATCTAATTGCAATAAGGGATAAATAATTAAATGATGATATATAAAGGAGTTGATGAAGATTTCAGATTGTAATGTTTATAATTTTCTATAAAAATTATTTAAATGAGAATTGTTTAGTAATGTAAAAATGTCAATGTTCAAGGTAAATGTGTATTATGTTTTCATACAAGATATATGGGCAATTTTGGGGGTTGTGTGGTGTTAATAGAAGTGATATAATTATGGAATGTAGAGACTGCAACTGTAGAAGGACATTAAGTTTAGCTATAAGTAGGCTAGTACAGTGGTGGCATGTGCCACTGTAGGTAGCAGTAAGTGTTGGGGAGTAACAGAGAGTGTTACCTCCATCGGAGGCCAAACTGGCGTAAAATACACTGCACAACTTTTATATAATTTTATATTTTATGTTGATTTGTTGCCGTGCAGTGTATTATAAAACGAAGTCAAACATGTTTGAAATGAAAGATGATTTCCCCAACCGTTTCGGGCGATTACTGCCTTACCAGCACTAATCGTGGTTTTGGATGGCGGCCAGCTATGGCCAAAAAATTGTAAACCTGACCATAGCTGTGCTTGAAATTGGTATAGATTTGAAATTAAAGGGGGTGACTTAGGGGAAATCCCCGGAACTATGGAACAGCGGCTATCACTCTGTTCGCGTGGGAACAGTAAACCAGGTGATAGACCCACATTAAGGGCTTATTAATATAGAACTTAAGGATATGATGATATCTAGCTATTTTAAAATGTAACGCGGAAGCAAGGACAAGGAGATGACAAAATTCCTCCACCAATGCCGTCCTTGTGTGAAGTATAATGTAACTGGGCGCCACAGTCCAGTGGGGGGTACAATAGTGTGTGTGGAAGGGAGGTTACTTAGGGGAGTAACGAATTAAAAAATTTTGTTGTAACTTAATAATGGCGACTCGCTACTGAGCTGACTAAATAATTTTATTTTGATTTGAAAGAGGGGTGTAGCAGATGTTTGTTATGTTGTGTTTATTACGTCTTAGTGTGTTATTATTTTAGTATGTTAGAATATGAGGATTGTAAACATACAATGTATTTTATAAGGTGTAATGGTTGAAAGTGTAGTTAGAGCAAGGTCAGTCAACTGACCTAGAACATCAGCTGATGGCTGGAGTCATATATGTGGTATGTCATTTATAAATAATTTGCAGAGTTTTCAATAACTAAATGTTTCAGTACTAAACTTGTGATGTTTTAAATCAATAATGAGAGTAATTTGAGATAGTTAAGAATATTAAATGGTCTGTGAAAGATAGAATTTGGGTGATTATTATGGCGTTAGGACATTTAAATCAGTCCAAGTTAAGTTTAAAAGTGGAGTTGAATAAAGTAAGATTGTTGTGAATAAAAGTAATGTAGAATTGGAGATGTAATAGTGACACAGTAGAAATGGGGAAAATATGTAGAGTAATGAGCGATATATTGAGTTAATAAATAAGTGGAGATATTTTGTAGATGAAAGTGATGTATAGGGAGAGTAAATAGTTGATGGGTAATTTTGTAAGGTGGGTGGTGTGATAAGGAGTCCTCAACGAAAAGTGTTGTGGCGGGAAGGGACCAATTAGCGCCGGAAAGGGTTACCTAGGGGGAGTCCAGGAACCAACATAAGGGAGTGAGCAATGGGAGAGGAACACACATCCTGAGTACAAAGGGGTAGAGAGTATTTTTTTTATATAAAGGTAGAATGATGCGATATGAGTTAGAGTAGTAAGTTAGGGGCAGAGAATGGTTGATAGATGTTTTTGATAGAGGGGTGTCATATGAGTTAAAAGCTGTTAAGTGAGTATTAGAGTCAGAAGGGGATTAAGAGTATATATAAATGCCAAGTTGTAAATCAAGTTATTATGAATAATTAAGTCACCCAAACTTATTGAGAAGGAAAATGAAAGAAAGAAAGTCATAGTAAAATTGTATAAGATTAATTGAAACAAGTGACAGTTTCTAATAGAATTTGAGAATAATATAAAGCCATAAAATGTGTAAATTTGGGTCATTTTAATTGTGAATTTTATTGTTTATTGTAAAATAATAGTAATCATGTTAATTTTTAATGTCTTATTTTATTATGTTACACTATGTTTGAAGAGAAAAAAATTTTTTAAAGATGTTTCATGTATTTCATGATGTAGCTCTATGTAACATATGTATGTCAAGGTCGTTGACTTGACCCAGAGAGATCAGCTGATGGTTGATGTTATAGACAAGACCAGTTTCTGGCAATTGGTTGATGCAATTTTGTCATTTAATTGAATTAAAAGATTTTAATTTTTCTGAATATTGGGAAAAAGTATATTTTGATAAATTTAAATTTCGTAAAAAAAAAAAAAATTTGATTTTTGTGCCGGCCATATAGGTGATGTTTGGATTTCAAGTGTATTATTGTTTATGTGTATTACCAGTGTTTTATTGAATTATATTGTTTAGAATATATGTGTAAACAAATGTTAGAGTAAGTAAATTCAAGTTTAATAAGGAATTCAATTTGTTTTCTTTAGGATTGTTATTAATATTGAAGAGAATTAATAGAGTTGATGGATTCATGCAAAAGATTTTTAATTTTATTCTTTCAGAAAGTAATGGATATATAACAATTTGAATTCAATTTAAATGAACTTTTTGAATCTAAAAATGAATTTTTTTGTTAGGATGCATTAAAAAGTATATGTATGCGCCCAGTATTGCTGAAGGCGACCCAGTGTGCATGATAAGGGGGAACACATCGGTTGAGGATCTGGAATGGAATAAGGCCAGGGATTTGGAGTTTGGGGTGGCATGTTGGAAGGTTAGGTGTGCTGTGGTGCGTGTCTGTTCGATTTTATGGTGTTGGGATCTCAAATAGAGAAGTCCAGTAATATCGTTCAGGTGCAGCCATAGTCGCCGAGCTAGGGGGGTAGTTTACCCATGATGTGTAAGAACTAAGGGGGGTTGTTGGCACCATATCCTCACGGATCCTCTTAGGGGTTTAGCAATGAGATTTCTTCTGTTTCGGCAGAAGATTTCTCATTGGGGAGTATTGTAACGGGGCTAAAGGGAAGGGTTTTCATTTTATTAAAGTTATAAAATTATTTTCCATCTGCACGGTCAGTCCCAATGTGAAATAAAATTGTCGTCAAAGGAACAATGAAGTGAAATTGTGAACGGCGAGGTGGCAATGGAATGCGATGCCGAGTCTAAACACACGGTAATTAAGCATTGAGGCACGTATAAAGACGCGCGACATGAACATGCGCACATATACGACGCACATCAGACTCCAAAAGGACGCCACGAAAAATGGCGAGAGACGAAGACTTTTGTTCCATGCGGTCCGTTGCTGCCGGATACTCTTAGAGGCCACGCCTTCCACAGCCTCAATATTTTCGCCAGTCAGCATCGTCAACACCAGTGCACAATGCCAAACCATGCTACCTAAACGGTAACGAAAAACTTTGTAATCTAAGGGGCCGTGTATGTTACCGGAAGCAGTCAGACAAAGTGGGGATTTAGTTAGTCGTTGTTTTGTCAGTCAGCGAAAAAGAACTAAGTGTAACGGATGCGAGTATTGGCGCATGCTCCCGGTCGGGCAAAACTTTATAAAAATGTGAAAACCATAAACACAGTCGACGAAAGAACTCCCCCCGGCTGGGGTTTCATAAACAACTTCGTGAACTACAAAATCTTATAAAATGTCCACAAAGTGTAAAAAACGTAAGTTAAAGCAACCTATCAGCTCGAAGTGGAGTGAAGGAAAAGAAGTGCACATGTGTTAAACTTTCGGACATATAATCGGTGCGGCGCGGGATCATCATAGACGCCAAGGGTTAAGTACTCGACTGGTCATGATACTAAATAAATAATTTCAGTTTTGGGGCACTAAATAATTAAAATGGGGTGGTAAAACAGGTTGAACGTGAGAGAATAGCAAGATGGGTCGCCTTGAATTAATTAATTAATAGTATAATGTAGATATGAGTAATATGTTGAAAATGTTAAAATTGTTGCTGGAAAAAAGGGGCTTCACCTCAATATCGAATACAGTTTAATTGTTGGAGTTATGATTGGAATTATAAAAATAAATTCATTACTTTGTTTTATTTAATAAAAGTGCGAAAATTCATTTCAAATACCTTATTTCATTTGCTGCACTGATAAGTTCATCGTACGAAATGGGTTAAGTTCCACACTAGAGATCCGGCCAGATCACATAAGAATTAAAAGGTAGGTGGAAGTTTCAAACTTAACTTAATATAATAAATAAATAATATAGTTACAATGGTGCCGTGACTGCAGGATGTAATATAATATAAAGTTGTATTACTCCGGCCTATTTTGACAGTGAAGAAAGTGAAATACGGTTATGAAAGAAAATTAATTTACGTAAAAGTCACGTAGTTGTGATATAAGAGTTATTTTATGTATGCTATAGCATAATATTTCGAATTAATTGTATTTAGAACGTAAATTATAAACCAGTTTAAAAAATATCTGAGCACACAGAATAAAGCAATGTAACAGACGTAGATATGAGTGAAAGTGACCTTGAACCACAGTCATTGAATGAAAGTGAAATTAGGGCACTGGTCCAAGCGTTGTTATAGAAACAGCTATTAGCAGTAACGTAATAATTCATTCTACCCCAATTGCTGCCCAAATGCAACTAAGTGAATCAGCTGTTGATTCTGGGATTCAATTAACTCCAGTTTTAACAAATAAAAATAAACAATCCGATGAAATGGATATAATGAGTTTTTTACGAAAGATGGATAGTAAGTTTGCAAGTCGTTTTAATTCTAATGACGAAAAGTTCGATACAAAATTTGACCAATTAAGTAATGATATTAAAGAACAGAGAATAAAATGTGAACAACAAAATATTAAAAATGATATTAATTTTAAAGAACTTAAAGAACAAAATATTAAATTGGAGCAGAGAATAAGTGTAAAGTTTGATTCTATGAGTAATGAATTATGTAAACGTATTGATGAACGTTTCCAGATAGCTATAAAACGAATAAAAGATGATGATAATGTTACAAGAAATACCGGTAAGTGTAGTGGGAATGTAATTAATGAAGTAACCGAGAACAAGGTGAGTACCGATAATTATAATGATGTGTTAACTAGTGATAACAATGAAATTAAAAATGATGATATAATTGAAAATGGGGTAGCAAAAAATATACAGTAGACAATAGTTGTAACATTGAGAGTAGAAAGTCAGTTGATGTTAGTAATGAAGCAGTAATAAGTATTGATGAGTTGGAGAAAGAATGGAGAGATAGTTTAACTGTAGAGTATGAACAGAGGGCAAATTTTTCTTGTAGTATATGTGAAGTAAATGCTTCACAAGTGTTGTATGAGGACAAAGGTTCCTTATTAGTTTATTTGGGAGACAAAAGGTCTACAAATGATAGTCCC
Source organism: Magicicada septendecula (assembly GCA_034769895.1). Lineage (NCBI taxonomy): Eukaryota > Metazoa > Arthropoda > Insecta > Hemiptera > Cicadidae > Magicicada > Magicicada septendecula. The sequence continues at coordinate 63,357 of JAWRYS010000909.1, read as the reverse complement.
TTTATGTATTATGGTTTCCCTGGTAAGGCCAGGATGTGTTGTAATAATGTTGTATTGCCCTCTGTATGGAATGAGAGAGTAAAAAGGGGCTGGGAAAGGTATGAAGAGAGAGAGAGAGAGAGAGTGTGGTAGAAATATTTAAGGTGAATAGAGATTATGAAATATTAGGGCAGAGTTTATGTATTGAAAGAGAGGAACAAATTGACTCACCTTGTGAAATAAAGATTGATGATTATATTGATGATAATAACATATACTTACCTGTAGAGAGGGTCAGCGTATTAGTAACAGCTGACGTCTATTGTGATAAAAATTTAAATGATATGATTGTACTAATAAATACTGATGGAGACTTGCCAAAAAACAATAATGTTGACTTGGTTTATGACAAAATAATAATAATGGGAGGTAACGCTATATATTATTATTGTGGTAAAATGGATAAAATAAATTTTTATGGTTATTACATAAAGGATAGCCATATGATGTGCATAAATAAAATTGGAAAATGTTATGTGAAAACAAGACTAATTTTTGACGATGGAGGTTGAATATAAACTTAATGAATGGACATTTTAAATATTTTAATGTATGGTTATGACCTTGCTGAATTTGGAGATGAAGTGTTGTAAAATTGAATAATTAATGACGAAGAATTTGTAAATAATCTAGTGAAATTAATTGCGTTTGTATGGTAACAAGTATGTAGGGTAAACAATGTGTGAAGGTAGTAAAATTTATTTAATAATAATAGTATTTTGACAGATTAAATAACTGAGGAGAGTAATTATTTGAAGATGATGAGAAATGAATTATGATTGTGTTGAAGTAAGGTAATTAGAATATGTTGTGTTTTTAATAATTGATTGAAGGAAATAATTTGAGATGATTAAATATTTTTTGTTGGATTTAAAATGTTATACAATTGAGTTGTGATAATGAAGTTAAATTATTTTATGAGATTTCAATTTCATAACAATTAATAAATAAATAAAGGTTAAATTGTTTAGTTTGTGGAATAACATGATCGTTAAAATAAATAGGTTAATAATAAATTTGAAAATCTTGAGGAATCTAATTGCAATAAGGGATAAATAATTAAATGATGATATATAAAGGAGTTGATGAAGATTTCAGATTGTAATGTTTATAATTTTCTATAAAAATTATTTAAATGAGAATTGTTTAGTAATGTAAAAATGTCAATGTTCAAGGTAAATGTGTATTATGTTTTCATACAAGATATATGGGCAATTTTGGGGGGTTGTGTGGTGTTAATAGAAGTGATATAATTATGGAATGTAGAGACTGCAACTGTAGAAGGACATTAAGTTTAGCTATAAGTAGGCTAGTACAGTGGTGGCATGTGCCACTGTAGGTAGCAGTAAGTGTTGGGGAGTAACAGAGAGTGTTACCTCCATCGGAGGCCAAACTGGCGTAAAATACACTGCACAACTTTTATATAATTTTATATTTTATGTTGATTTGTTGCCGTGCAGTGTATTATAAAACGAAGTCAAACATGTTTGAAATGAAAGATGATTTCCCCGCCTTTTCGGGCGATTACTGCCTTACCAGCACTAATCGTGGTTTTGGATGGCGGCCAGCTATGGCCAAAAAATTGTAAACCTGACCATAGCTGTGCTTGAAATTGGTATAGATTTGAAATTAAAGGGGGTGACTTAGGGGAAATCCCCGGAACTATGGAACAGCGGCTATCACTCTGTTCGCGTGGGAACAGTAAACCAGGTGATAGACCCGCATTAAGGGCTTATTAATATAGAACTTAAGGATATGATGATATCTAGCTATTTTAAAATGTAACGCGGAAGCAAGGACAAGGAGATGACAAAATTCCTCCACCAATGCCGTCCTTGTGTGAAGTATAATGTAACTGGGCGCCACAGTCCAGTGGGGGGTACAATAGTGTGTGTGGAAGGGAGGTTACTTAGGGGAGTAACGAATTAAAAAATTTTGTTGTAACTTAATAATGGCGACTCGCTACTGAGCTGACTAAATAATTTTATTTTGATTTGAAAGAGGGGTGTAGTAGATGTTTGTTATGTTGTGTTTATTACGTCTTAGTGTGTTATTATTTTAGTATGTTAGAATATGAGGATTGTAAACATACAATGTATTTTATAAGGTGTAATGGTTGAAAGTGTAGTTAGAGCAAGGTCAGTCAACTGACCTAGAACATCAGCTGATGGCTGGAGTCATATATGTGGTATGTCATTTATAAATAATTTGCAGAGTTTTCAATAACTAAATGTTTCAGTACTAAACTTGTGATGTTTTAAATCAATAATGAGAGTAATTTGAGATAGTTAAGAATATTAAATGGTCTGTGAAAGATAGAATTTGGGTGATTATTATGGCGTTAGGACATTTAAATCAGTCCAAGTTAAGTTTAAAAGTGGAGTTGAATAAAGTAAGATTGTTGTGAATAAAAGTAATGTAGAATTGGAGATGTAATAGTGACACAGTAGAAATGGGGAAAATATGTAGAGTAATGAGCGATATATTGAGTTAATAAATAAGTGGAGATATTTTGTAGATGAAAGTGATGTATAGGGAGAGTAAATAGTTGATGGGTAATTTTGTAAGGTGGGTGGTGTGATAAGGAGTCCTCAACGAAAAGTGTTGTGGCGGGAAGGGACCGATTAGTGCCGGAAAGGGTTACCTAGGGGGAGTCGAGGAACCAACATAAGGGAGTGAGCAATGGGAGAGGAACACACATCCTGAGTACAAAGGGGTAGAGAGTATCTTTTTATATAAAGGTAGAATGATGCGATATGAGTTAGAGTAGTAAGTTAGGGGCAGAGAATGGTTGATAGATGTTTTTGATAGAGGGGTGTCATATGAGTTAAAAGCTGTTAAGTGAGTATTAGAGTCAGAAGGGGATTAAGAGTATATATAAATGCCAAGTTGTAAATCAAGTTATTATGAATAATTATGTCACCCAAACTTATTGAGAAGGAAAATGAAAGAAAGAAAGTCATAGTAAAATTGTATAAGATTAATTGAAACAAGTGACAGTTTCTAATAGAATTTGAGAATAATATAAAGCCATAAAATGTGTAAATTTGGGTCATTTTAATTGTGAATTTTATTGTTTATTGTAAAATAATAGTAATCATGTTAATTTTTAATGTCTTATTTTATTATGTTGCACTATGTTTGAAGAGAAAAAAATTTTTTAAAGATGTTTCATGTATTTCATGATGTAGCTCTATGTAACATATGTATGTCAAGGTCGTTGACTTGACCCAGAGAGATCAGCTGATGGTTGATGTTATAGACAAGACCAGTTTCTGGCAATTGGTTGATGCAATTTTGTCATTTAATTGAATTAAAAGATTTTAATTTTTCTGAATATTGGGAAAAAGTATATTTTGATAAATTTAAATTTCGTAAAAAAAAAAAAAATTTGATTTTTGTGCTGGCCATATAGGTGATGTTTGGATTTCAAGTGTATTATTGTCTATGTGTATTACCAGTGTTTTATTGAATTATATTGTTTAGAATATATGTGTAAACAAATGTTAGAGTAAGTAAATTCATGGTTAATAAGGAATTCAATTTGTTTTCTTTAGGATTGTTATTAATATTGAAGAGAATTAATAGAGTTGATGGATTCATGCAAAAGATTTTTAATTTTATTCTTTCAGAAAGTAATGGATATATAACAATTTGAATTCAATTTAAATGAACTTTTTGAATCTAAAAATGAATTTTTTTGTTAGGATGCATTAAAAAGTATATGTATGCGCCCAGTATTGCTGAAGGCGACCCAGTGTGCATGATAAGGGGGAACACATCGGTTGAGGATCTGGAATGGAATAAGGCCAGGGATTTGGAGTTTGGGGTGGCATGTTGGAAGGTTAGGTGTGCTGTGGTGCGTGTCTGTTCGATTTTATGGTGTTGGGATCTCAAATAGAGAAGTCCAGTAATATCGTTCAGGTGCAGCCATAGTCGCCGAGCTAGGGGGGTAGTTTACCCATGATGTGTAAGAACTAAGGGGGGTTGTTGGCACCATATCCTCACGGATCCTCTTAGGGGTTTAGCAATGAGATTTCTTCTGTTTCGGCAGAAGATTTCTCATTGGGGAGTATTGTAACGGGGCTAAAGGGAAGGGTTTTCATTTTATTAAAGTTATAAAATTATTTTCCATCTGCACGGTCAGTCCCAATGTGAAATAAAATTGTCGTCAAAGGAACAATGAAGTGAAATTGTGAACGGCGAGGTGGCAATGGAATGCGATGCCGAGTCTAAACACACGGTAATTAAGCATTGAGGCACGTACAAAGACGCGCGACATGAACATGCGCGCATATACGACGCACATCAGACTCCAAAAGGACGCCACGAAAAATGGCGAGAGACAAAGACTTTTGTTCCATGCGGTCCGTTGCTGCCGGATACTCTTAGAGGCCACGCCTTCCACAGCCTCAATATTTTCGCCAGTCAGCATCGTCAACACCAGTGCACAATGCCAAACCATGCTACCTAAACGGTAACGAAAAACTTTGTAATCTAAGGGGCCGTGTATGTTACCGGAAGCAGTCAGACAAAGTGGGGATTTAGTTAGTCGTTGTTTTGTCAGTCAGCGAAAAAGAACTAAGTGTAACGGATGCGAGTATTGGCGCATGCTCCCGGTCGGGCAAAACTTTATAAAAATGTGAAAACCATAAACACAGTCGACGAAAGAACTCCCCCCGGCTGGGGTTTCATAAACAACTTCGTGAACTACAAAATCTTATAAAATGTCCACAAAGTGTAAAAAAAACGTAAGTTAAAGCAACCTATCAGCTCGAAGTGGAGTGAAGGAAAAGAAGTGCACATGTGTTAAACTTTCGGACATATAATCGGTGCGGCGCGGGATCATCATAGACGCCAAGGGTTAAGTACTCGACTGGTCATGATACTAAATAAATAATTTCAGTTTTGGGGCACTAAATAATTAAAATGGGGTGGTAAAACAGGTTGAACGTGAGAGAATAGCAAGATGGGTCGCCTTGAATTAATTAATTAATAGTATAATGTAGATATGAGTAATATGTTGAAAATGTTAAAATTGTTGCTGGAAAAAAGGGGCTTCACCTCAATATCGAATACAGTTTAATTGTTGGAGTTATGAGTGGAATTATAAAAATAAATTCATTACTTTGTTTTATTTAATAAAAGTGCGAAAATTCATTTCAAATACCTTATTTCATTTGCTGCACTGATAAGTTCATCGTACGAAATGGGTTAAGTTCCACACTAGAGATCCGGCCAGATCACATAAGAATTAAAAGGTAGGTGGAAGTTTCAAACTTAACTTAATATAATAAATAAATAATATAGTTACAATGGTGCCGTGACTGCAGGATGTAATATAATATAAAGTTGTATTACTCCGGCCTATTTTGACAGTGAAGAAAGTGAAATACGGTTATGAAAGAAAATTAATTTACGTAAAAGTCACGTAGTTGTGATATAAGAGTTATTTTATGTATGCTATAGCATAATATTTCGAATTAATTGTATTTAGAACGTAAATTATAAACCAGTTTAAAAAATATCTGAGCACACAGAATAAAGCAATGTAACAGACGTAGATATGAGTGAAAGTGACCTTGAACCACAGTCATTGAATGAAAGTGAAATTAGGGCAGCTGGTCCAAGCGTTGTTATAGAAACAGCTATTAGCAGTAACGTAATAATTCATTCTACCCCAATTGCTGCCCAAATGCAACTAAGTGAATCAGCTGTTGATTCTGGGATTCAATTAACTCCAGTTTTAACAAATAAAAATAAACAATCCGATGAAATGGATATAATGAGTTTTTTACGAAAGATGGATAGTAAGTTTGCAAGTCGTTTTAATTCTAATGACGAAAAGTTCGATACAAAATTTGACCAATTAAGTAATGATATTAAAGAACAGAGAATAAAATGTGAACAACAAAATATTAAAAATGATATTAATTTTAAAGAACTTAAAGAACAAAATATTAAATTGGAGCAGAGTATAAGTGTAAAGTTTGATTCTATGAGTAATGAATTATGTAAACGTATTGATGAACGTTTCCAGATAGCTATAAAACGAATAAAAGATGATGATAATGTTACAAGAAATACCGGTAAGTGTAGTGGGAATGTAATTAATGAAGTAACCGAGAACAAGGTGAGTACCGATAATTATAATGATGTGTTAACTAGTGATAACAATGAAATTAAAAATGATGATATAATTGAAAATGGGGTAGCAAAAAATATACAGTAGACAATAGTAGTAACATTGAGAGTAGAAAGTCAGTTGATGTTAGTAATGAAGCAGTAATAAGTATTGATGAGTTGGAGAAAGAATGGAGAGATAGTTTAACTGTAGAGTATGAACAGAGGGCAAATTTTTCTTGTAGTATATGTGAAGTAAATGCTTCACAAGTGTTGTATGAGGACAAAGGTTCCTTATTAGTTTATTTGGGAGACAAAAGGTCTACAAATGATAGTCCCTTTATGTATTATGGTTTCCCTGGTAAGGCCAGGATGTGTTGTAATAATGTTGTATTGCCCTCTGTATGGAATGAGAGAGTAAAAAGGGGCTGGGAAAGGTATGAAGAGAGAGAGAGAGAGAGTGTGGTAGAAATATTTAAGGTGAATAGAGATTATGAAAAATTAGGGCAGAGTTTATGTATTGAAAGAGAGGAACAAATTGACTCACCTTGTGAAATAAAGATTGATGATTATATTGATGATAATAACATATACTTACCTGTAGAGAGGGTCAGCGTATTAGTAACAGCTGACGTCTATTGTGATAAAAATTTAAATGATATGATTGTACTAATAAATACTGATGGAGACTTGCCAAAAAACAATAATGTTGACTTGGTTTATGACAAAATAATAATAATGGGAGGTAACGCTATATATTATTATTGTGGTAAAATGGATAAAATAAATTTTTATGGTTATTACATAAAGGATAGCCATATGATGTGCATAAATAAAATTGGAAAATGTTATGTGAAAACAAGACTAATTTTTGACGATGGAGGTTGAATATAAACTTAATGAATGGACATTTTAAATATTTTAATGTATGGTTATGACCTTGCTGAATTTGGAGATGAAGTGTGGTAAAATTGAATAATTAATGACGAAGAATTTGTAAATAATCTAGTGAAATTAATTGCGTTTGTATGGTAACAAGTATGTAGGGTAAACAATGTGTGAAGGTAGTAAAATTTATTTAATAATAATAGTATTTTGACAGATTAAATAACTGAGGAGAGTAATTATTTGAAGATGATGAGAAATGAATTATGATTGTGTTGAAGTAAGGTAATTAGAATATGTTGTGTTTTTAATAATTGATTGAAGGAAATAATTTGAGATGATTAAATATTTTTTGTTGGATTTAAAATGTTATACAATTGAGTTGTGATAATGAAGTTAAATTATTTTATGAGATTTCAATTTCATAACAATTAATAAATAAATAAAGGTTAAATTGTTTAGTTTGTGGAATAACATGATCGTTAAAATAAATAGGTTAATAATAAATTTGAAAATCTTGAGGAATCTAATTGCAATAAGGGATAAATAATTAAATGATGATATATAAAGGAGTTGATGAAGATTTCAGATTGTAATGTTTATAATTTTCTATAAAAATTATTTAAATGAGAATTGTTTAGTAATGTAAAAATGTCAATGTTCAAGGTAAATGTGTATTATATTTTCATACAAGATATATGGGCTATTTTGGGGGGTTGTGTGGTGTTAATAGAAGTGATATAATTATGGAATGTAGAGACTGCAACTGTAGAAGGACATTAAGTTTAGCTATAAGTAGGCTAGTACAGTGGTGGCATGTGCCACTGTAGGTAGCAGTAAGTGTTGGGGAGTAACAGAGAGTGTTACCTCCATCGGAGGCCAAACTGGCGTAAAATACACTGCACAACTTTTATATAATTTTATATTTTATGTTGATTTGTTGCCGTGCAGTGTATTATAAAACGAAGTCAAACATGTTTGAAATGAAAGATGATTTCCCCGCCTTTTCGGGCGATTACTGCCTTACCAGCACTAATCGTGGTTTTGGATGGCGGCCAGCTATGGCCAAAAAATTGTAAACCTGACCATAGCTGTGCTTGAAATTGGTATAGATTTGAAATTAAAGGGGGTGACTTAGGGGAATCCCCGGAACTATGGAACAGCGGCTATCACTCTGTTCGCGTGGGAACAGTAAACCAGGTGATAGACCCGCATTAAGGGCTTATTAATATAGAACTTAAGGATATGATGATATCTAGCTATTTTAAAATGTAACGCGGAAGCAAGGACAAGGAGATGACAAAATTCCTCCACCAATGCCGTCCTTGTGTGAAGTATAATGTAACTGGGCGCCACAGTCCAGTGGGGGGTACAATAGTGTGTGTGGAAGGGAGGTTACTTAGGGGAGTAACGAATTAAAAAATTTTGTTGTAACTTAATAATGGCGACTCGCTACTGAGCTGACTAAATAATTTTATTTTGATTTGAAAGAGGGGTGTAGTAGATGTTTGTTATGTTGTGTTTATTACGTCTTAGTGTGTTATTATTTTAGTATGTTAGAATATGAGGATTGTAAACATACAATGTATTTTATAAGGTGTAATGGTTGAAAGTGTAGTTAGAGCAAGGTCAGTCAACTGACCTAGAACATCAGCTGATGGCTGGAGTCATATATGTGGTATGTCATTTATAAATAATTTGCAGAGTTTTCAATAACTAAATGTTTCAGTACTAAACTTGTGATGTTTTAAATCAATAATGAGAGTAATTTGAGATAGTTAAGAATATTAAATGGTCTGTGAAAGATAGAATTTGGGTGATTATTATGGCGTTAGGACATTTAAATCAGTCCAAGTTAAGTTTAAAAGTGGAGTTGAATAAAGTAAGATTGTTGTGAATAAAAGTAATGTAGAATTGGAGATGTAATAGTGACACAGTAGAAATGGGGAAAATATGTAGAGTAATGAGCGATATATTGAGTTAATAAATAAGTGGAGATATTTTGTAGATGAAAGTGATGTATAGGGAGAGTAAATAGTTGATGGGTAATTTTGTAAGGTGGGTGGTGTGATAAGGAGTCCTCAACGAAAAGTGTTGTGGCGGGAAGGGACCGATTAGTGCCGGAAAGGGTTACCTAGGGGGAGTCGAGGAACCAACATAAGGGAGTGAGCAATGGGAGAGGAACACACATCCTGAGTACAAAGGGGTAGAGAGTATCTTTTTATATAAAGGTAGAATGATGCGATATGAGTTAGAGTAGTAAGTTAGGGGCAGAGAATGGTTGATAGATGTTTTTGATAGAGGGGTGTCATATGAGTTAAAAGCTGTTAAGTGAGTATTAGAGTCAGAAGGGGATTAAGAGTATATATAAATGCCAAGTTGTAAATCAAGTTATTATGAATAATTAAGTCACCCAAACTTATTGAGAAGGAAAATGAAAGAAAGAAAGTCATAGTAAAATTGTATAAGATTAATTGAAACAAGTGACAGTTTCTAATAGAATTTGAGAATAATATAAAGCCATAAAATGTGTAAATTTGGGTCATTTTAATTGTGAATTTTATTGTTTATTGTAAAATAATAGTAACCATGTTAATTTTTAATGTCTTATTTTATTATGTTGCACTATGTTTGAAGAGAAAAAAATTTTTTAAAGATGTTTCATGTATTTCATGATGTAGCTCTATGTAACATATGTATGTCAAGGTCATTGACTTGACCCAGAGAGATCAGCTGATGGTTGATGTTATAGACAAGACCAGTTTCTGGCAATTGGTTGATGCAATTTTGTCATTTAATTGAATTAAAAGATTTTAATTTTTCTGAATATTGGGAAAAAGTATATTTTGATAAATTTAAATTTCGTAAAAAAAAAAAAAATTTGATTTTTGTGCCGGCCATATAGGTGATGTTTGGATTTCAAGTGTATTATTGTCTATGTGTATTACCAGTGTTTTATTGAATTATATTGTTTAGAATATATGTGTAAACAAATGTTAGAGTAAGTAAATTCATGGTTAATAAGGAATTCAATTTGTTTTCTTTAGGATTGTTATTAATATTGAAGAGAATTAATAGAGTTGATGGATTCATGCAAAAGATTTTTAATTTTATTCTTTCAGAAAGTAATGGATATATAACAATTTGAATTCAATTTAAATGAACTTTTTGAATCTAAAAATGAATTTTTTTGTTAGGATGCATTAAAAAGTATATGTATGCGCCCAGTATTGCTGAAGGCGACCCAGTGTGCATGATAAGGGGGAACACATCGGTTGAGGATCTGGAATGGAATAAGGCCAGGGATTTGGAGTTTGGGGTGGCATGTTGGAAGGTTAGGTGTGCTGTGGTGCGTGTCTGTTCGATTTTATGGTGTTGGGATCTCAAATAGAGAAGTCCAGTAATATCGTTCAGGTGCAGCCATAGTCGCCGAGCTAGGGGGGTAGTTTACCCATGATGTGTAAGAACTAAGGGGGGTTGTTGGCACCATATCCTCACGGATCCTCTTAGGGGTTTAGCAATGAGATTTCTTCTGTTTCGGCAGAAGATTTCTCATTGGGGAGTATTGTAACGGGGCTAAGGGGAAGGGTTTTCATTTTATTAAAGTTATAAAATTATTTTCCATCTGCACGGTCAGTCCCAATGTGAAATAAAATTGTCGTCAAAGGAACAATGAAGTGAAATTGTGAACGGCGAGGTGGCAATGGAATGCGATGCCGAGTCTAAACACACGGTAATTAAGCATTGAGGCACGTACAAAGACGCGCGACATGAACATGCGCGCATATACGACGCACATCAGACTCCAAAAGGACGCCACGAAAAATGGCGAGAGACGAAGACTTTTGTTCCATGCGGTCCGTTGCTGCCGGATACTCTTAGAGGCCACGCCTTCCACAGGCTCAATATTTTCGCCAGTCAGCATCGTCAACACCAGTGCACAATGCCAAACCATGCTACCTAAACGGTAACGAAAAACTTTGTAATCTAAGGGGCCGTGTATGTTACCGGAAGCAGTCAGACAAAGTGGGGATTTAGTTAGTTGTCGTTTTGTCAGTCAGCGAAAAAGAACTAAGTGTAACGGATGCGAGTATTGGCGCATGCTCCCGGTCGGGCAAAATTTTATAAAAATGTGAAAACCATAAACACAGTCGACGAAAGAACTCCCCCCGGCTGGGGTTTCATAAACAAGTTCGTGAACTACAAAATCTTATAAAATGTCCACAAAGTGTAAAAAAAACGTAAGTTAAAGCAACCTATCAGCTCGAAGTGGAGTGAAGGAAAAGAAGTGCACATGTGTTAAACTTTCGGACATATAATCGGTGCGGCGCGGGATCATCATAGACGCCAAGGGTTAAGTACTCGACTGGTCATGATACTAAATAAATAATTTCAGTTTTGGGGCACTAAATAATTAAAATGGGGTGGTAAAACAGGTTGAACGTGAGAGAATAGCAAGATGGGTCGCCTTGAATTAATTAATTAATAGTATAATGTAGATATGAGTAATATGTTGAAAATGTTAAAATTGTTGCTGGAAAAAAGGGGCTTCACCTCAATATCGAATACAGTTTAATTGTTGGAGTTATGAGTGGAATTATAAAAATAAATTCATTACTTTGTTTTATTTAATAAAAGTGCGAAAATTCATTTCAAATACCTTATTTCATTTGCTGCACTGATAAGTTCATCGTACGAAATGGGTTAAGTTCCACACTAGAGATCCGGCCAGATCACATAAGAATTAAAAGGTAGGTGGAAGTTTCAAACTTAACTTAATATAATAAATAAATAATATAGTTACAATGGTGCCGTGACTGCAGGATGTAATATAATATAAAGTTGTATTACTCCGGCCTATTTTGACAGTGAAGAAAGTGAAATACGGTTATGAAAGAAAATTAATTTACGTAAAAGTCACGTAGTTGTGATATAAGAGTTATTTTATGTATGCTATAGCATAATATTTCGAATTAATTGTATTTAGAACGTAAATTATAAACCAGTTTAAAAAATATCTGAGCACACAGAATAAAGCAATGTAACAGACGTAGATATGAGTGAAAGTGACCTTGAACCACAGTAATTGAATGAAAGTGAAATTAGGGCAGCTGGTCCAAGCGTTGTTATAGAAACAGCTATTAGCAGTAACGTAATAATTCATTCTACCCCAATTGCTGCCCAAATGCAACTAAGTGAATCAGCTGTTGATTCTGGGATTCAATTAACTCCAGTTTTAACAAATAAAAATAAACAATCCGATGAAATGGATATAATGAGTTTTTTACGAAAGATGGATAGTAAGTTTGCAAGTCGTTTTAATTCTAATGACGAAAAGTTCGATACAAAATTTGACCAATTAAGTAATGATATTAAAGAACAGAGAATAAAATGTGAACAACAAAATATTAAAAATGATATTAATTTTAAAGAACTTAAAGAACAAAATATTTAATTGGAGCAGAGTATAAGTGTAAAGTTTGATTCTATGAGTAATGAATTATGTAAACGTATTGATGAACGTTTCCAGATAGCTATAAAACGAATAAAAGATGATGATAATGTTACAAGAAATACCGGTAAGTGTAGTGGGAATGTAATTAATGAAGTAACCGAGAACAAGGTGAGTACCGATAATTATAATGATGTGTTAACTAGTGATAACAATGAAATTAAAAATGATGATATAATTGAAAATGGGGTAGCAAAAAATATACAGTAGACAATAGTAGTAACATTGAGAGTAGAAAGTCAGTTGATGTTAGTAATGAAGCAGTAATAAGTATTGATGAGTTGGAGAAAGAATGGAGAGATAGTTTAACTGTAGAGTATGAACAGAGGGCAAATTTTTCTTGTAGTATATGTGAAGTAAATGCTTCACAAGTGTTGTATGAGGACAAAGGTTCCTTATTAGTTTATTTGGGAGACAAAAGGTCTACAAATGATAGTCCCTTTATGTATTATGGTTTCCCTGGTAAGGCCAGGATGTGTTGTAATAATGTTGTATTGCCCTCTGTATGGAATGAGAGAGTAAAAAGGGGCTGGGAAAGGTATGAAGAGAGAGAGAGAGAGAGTGTGGTAGAAATATTTAAGGTGAATAGAGATTATGAAATATTAGGGCAGAGTTTATGTATTGAAAGAGAGGAACAAATTGACTCACCTTGTGAAATAAAGATTGATGATTATATCGATGATAATAACATATACTTACCTGTAGAGAGGGTCAGCGTATTAGTAACAGCTGACGTCTATTGTGATAAAAATTTAAATGATATGATTGTACTAATAAATACTGATGGAGACTTGCCAAAAAACAATAATGTTGACTTGGTTTATGACAAAATAATAATAATGGGAGGTAACGCTATATATTATTATTGTGGTAAAATGGATAAAATAAATTTCTATGGTTATTACATAAAGGATAGCCATATGATGTGCATAAATAAAATTGGAAAATGTTATGTGAAAACAAGACTAATTTTTGACGATGGAGGTTGAATATAAACTCAATGAATGGACATTTTAAATATTTTAATGTATGGTTATGACCTTGCTGAATTTGGAGATGAAGTGTGGTAAAATTGAATAATTAATGACGAAGAATTTGTAAATAATCTAGTGAAATTAATTGCGTTTGTATGGTAACAAGTATGTAGGGTAAACAATGTGTGAAGGTAGTAAAATTTATTTAATAATAATAGTATTTTGACAGATTAAATAACTGAGGAGAGTAATTATTTGAAGATGATGAGAAATGAATTATGATTGTGTTGAAGTAAGGTAATTAGAATATGTTGTGTTTTTAATAATTGATTGAAGGAAATAATTTGAGATGATTAAATATTTTTTGTTGGATTTAAAATGTTATACAATTGAGTTGTGATAATGAAGTTAAATTATTTTATGAGATTTCAATTTCATAACAATTAATAAATAAATAAAGGTTAAATTGTTTAGTTTGTGGAATAACATGATCGTTAAAATAAATAGGTTAATAATAAATTTGAAAATCTTGAGGAATCTAATTGCAATAAGGGATAAATAATTAAATGATGATATATAAAGGAGTTGATGAAGATTTCAGATTGTAATGTTTATAATTTTCTATAAAAATTATTTAAATGAGAATTGTTTAGTAATGTAAAAATGTCAATGTTCAAGGTAAATGTGTATTATGTTTTCATACAAGATATATGGGCAATTTTGGGGGGTTGTGTGGTGTTAATAGAAGTGATATAATTATGGAATGTAGAGACTGCAACTGTAGAAGGACATTAAGTTTAGCTATAAGTAGGCTAGTACAGTGGTGGCATGTGCCACTGTAGGTAGCAGTAAGTGTTGGGGAGTAACAGAGAGTGTTACCTCCATCGGAGGCCAAACTGGCGTAAAATACACTGCACAACTTTTATATAATTTTATATTTTATATTGATTTGTTGCCGTGCAGTGTATTATAAAACGAAGTCAAACATGTTTGAAATGAAAGATGATTTCCCCGCCTTTTCGGGTGATTACTGCCTTACCAGCACTAATCGTGGTTTTGGATGGCGGCCAGCTATGGCCAAAAAATTGTAAACCTGACCATAGCTGTGCTTGAAATTGGTATAGATTTGAAATTAAAGGGGGTGACTTAGGGGAAATCCCCGGAACTATGGAACAGTGGCTATCACTCTGTTCGCGTGGGAACAGTAAACCAGGTGATAGACCCGCATTAAGGGCTTATTAATATAGAACTTAAGGATATGATGATATCTAGCTATTTTAAAATGTAACGCGGAAGCAAGGACAAGGAGATGACAAAATTCCTCCACCAATGCCGTCCTTGTGTGAAGTATAATGTAACTGGGCGCCACAGTCCAGTGGGGGGTACAATAGTGTGTGTGGAAGGGAGGTTACTTAGGGGAGTAACGAATTAAAAAATTTTGTTGTAACTTAATAATGGCGACTCGCTACTGAGCTGACTAAATAATTTTATTTTGATTTGAAAGAGGGGTGTAGTAGATGTTTGTTATGTTGTGTTTATTACGTCTTAGTGTGTTATTATTTTAGTATGTTAGAATATGAGGATTGTAAACATACAATGTATTTTATAAGGTGTAATGGTTGAAAGTGTAGTTAGAGCAAGGTCAGTCAACTGACCTAGAACATCAGCTGATGGCTGGAGTCATATATGTGGTATGTCATTTATAAATAATTTGCAGAGTTTTCAATAACTAAATGTTTCAGTACTAAACTTGTGATGTTTTAAATCAATAATGAGAGTAATTTGAGATAGTTAAGAATATTAAATGGTCTGTGAAAGATAGAATTTGGGTGATTATTATGGCGTTAGGACATTTAAATCAGTCCAAGTTAAGTTTAAAAGTGGAGTTGAATAAAGTAAGATTGTTGTGAATAAAAGTAATGTAGAATTGGAGATGTAATAGTGACACAGTAGAAATGGGGAAAATATGTAGAGTAATGAGCGATATATTGAGTTAATAAATAAGTGGAGATATTTTGTAGATGAAAGTGATGTATAGGGAGAGTAAATAGTTGATGGGTAATTTTGTAAGGTGGGTGGTGTGATAAGGAGTCCTCAACGAAAAGTGTTGTGGCGGGAAGGGACCGATTAGTGCCGGAAAGGGTTACCTAGGGGGAGTCGAGGAACCAACATAAGGGAGTGAGCAATGGGAGAGGAACACACATCCTGAGTACAAAGGGGTAGAGAGTATCTTTTTATATAAAGGTAGAATGATGCGATATGAGTTAGAGTAGTAAGTTAGGGGCAGAGAATGGTTGATAGATGTTTTTGATAGAGGGGTGTCATATGAGTTAAAAGCTGTTAAGTGAGTATTAGAGTCAGAAGGGGATTAAGAGTATATATAAATGCCAAGTTGTAAATCAAGTTATTATGAATAATTAAGTCACCCAAACTTATTGAGAAGGAAAATGAAAGAAAGAAAGTCATAGTAAAATTGTATAAGATTAATTGAAACAAGTGACAGTTTCTAATAGAATTTGAGAATAATATAAAGCCATAAAATGTGTAAATTTGGGTCATTTTAATTGTGAATTTTATTGTTTATTGTAAAATAATAGTAACCATGTTAATTTTTAATGTCTTATTTTATTATGTTGCACTATGTTTGAAGAGAAAAAAAATTTTTAAAGATGTTTCATGTATTTCATGATGTAGCTCTATGTAACATATGTATGTCAAGGTCGTTGACTTGACCCAGAGAGATCAGCTGATGGTTGATGTTATAGACAAGACCAGTTTCTGGCAATTGGTTGATGCAATTTTGTCATTTAATTGAATTAAAAGATTTTAATTTTTCTGAATATTGGGAAAAAGTATATTTTGATAAATTTAAATTTCGTAAAAAAAAAAAAATTTGATTTTTGTGCCGGCCATATAGGTGATGTTTGGATTTCAAGTGTATTATTGTTTATGTGTATTACCAGTGTTTTATTGAATTATATTGTTTAGAATATATGTGTAAACAAATGTTAGAGTAAGTAAATTCATGGTTAATAAGGAATTCAATTTGTTTTCTTTAGGATTGTTATTAATATTGAAGAGAATTAATAGAGTTGATGGATTCATGCAAAAGATTTTTAATTTTATTCTTTCAGAAAGTAATGGATATATAACAATTTGAATTCAATTTAAATGAACTTTTTGAATCTAAAAATGAATTTTTTTGTTAGGATGCATTAAAAAGTATATGTATGCGCCCAGTATTGCTGAAGGCGACCCAGTGTGCATGATAAGGGGGAACACATCGGTTGAGGATCTGGAATGGAATAAGGCCAGGGATTTGGAGTTTGGGGTGGCATGTTGGAAGGTTAGGTGTGCTGTGGTGCGTGTCTGTTCGATTTTATGGTGTTGGGATCTCAAATAGAGAAGTCCAGTAATATCGTTCAGGTGCAGCCATAGTCGCCGAGCTAGGGGGGTAGTTTACCCATGATGTGTAAGAACTAAGGGGGGTTGTTGGCACCATATCCTCACGGATCCTCTTAGGGGTTTAGCAATGAGATTTCTTCTGTTTCGGCAGAAGATTTCTCATTGGGGAGTATTGTAATGGGGCTAAAGGGAAGGGTATTCATTTTATTAAAGTTACAAAATTATTTTCCATCTGCACGGTCAGTCCCAATGTGAAATAAAATTGTCGTCAAAGGAACAATGAAGTGAAATTGTGAACGGCGAGGTGGCAATGGAATGCGATGCCGAGTCTAAACACACGGTAATTAAGCATTGAGGCACGTACAAAGACGCGCGACATGAACATGCGCGCATATACGACGCACATCAGACTCCAAAAGGACGCCACGAAAAATGGCGAGAGACGAAGACTTTTGTTCCATGCGGTCCGTTGCTGCCGGATACTCTTAGAGGCCACGCCTTCCACAGCCTCAATATTTTCGCCAGTCAGCATCGTCAACACCAGTGCACAATGCCAAACCATGCTACCTAAACGGTAACGAAAAACTTTGTAATCTAAGGGGCCGTGTATGTTACCGGAAGCAGTCAGACAAAGTGGGGATTTAGTTAGTCGTCGTTTTGTCAGTCAGCGAAAAAGAACTAAGTGTAACGGATGCGAGTATTGGCGCATGCTCCCGGTCGGGCAAAATTTTATAAAAATGTGAAAACCATAAACACAGTCGACGAAAGAACTCCCCCCGGCTGGGGTTTCATAAACAAGTTCGTGAACTACAAAATCTTATAAAATGTCCACAAAGTGTAAAAAAAACGTAAGTTAAAGCAACCTATCAGCTCGAAGTGGAGTGAAGGAAAAGAAGTGCACATGTGTTAAACTTTCGGACATATAATCGGTGCGGCGCGGGATCATCATAGACGCCAAGGGTTAAGTACTCGACTGGTCATGATACTAAATAAATAATTTCAGTTTTGGGGCACTAAATAATTAAAATGGGGTGGTAAAACAGAATGAACGTGAGAGAATAGCAAGATGGGTCGCCTTGAATGAATTAATTAATAGTATAATGTAGATATGAGTAATATGTTGAAAATGTTAAAATTGTTGCTGGAAAAAAGGGGCTTCACCTCAATATCGAATACAGTTTAATTGTTGGAGTTATGATTGGAATTATAAAAATAAATTCATTACTTTGTTTTATTTAATAAAAGTGCGAAAATTCATTTCAAATACCTTATTTCATTTGCTGCACTGATAAGTTCATCGTACGAAATGGGTTAAGTTCCACACTAGAGATCCGGCCAGATCACATAAGAATTAAAAGGTAGGTGGAAGTTTCAAACTTAACTTAATATAATAAATAAATAATATAGTTACAATGGTGCCGTGACTGCAGGATGTAATATAATAAAAAGTTGTATTACTCCGGCCTATTTTGACAGTGAAGAAAGTGAAATACGGTTATGAAAGAAAATTAGTTTACGTAAAAGTCACGTAGTTGTGATATAAGAGTTATTTTATGTATGCTATAGCATAATATTTCGAATTAATTGTATTTAGAACGTAAATTATAAACCAGTTTAAAAAATATCTGAGCACACAGAATAAAGCAATGTAACAGACGTAGATATGAGTGAAAGTGACCTTGAACCACAGTCATTGAATGAAAGTGAAATTAGGGCAGCTGGTCCAAGCGTTGTTATAGAAACAGCTATTAGCAGTAACGTAATAATTCATTCTACCCCAATTGCTGCCCAAATGCAACTAAGTGAATCAGCTGTTGATTCTGGGATTCAATTAACTCCAGTTTTAACAAATAAAAATAAACAATCCGATGAAATGGATATAATGAGTTTTTTACGAAAGATGGATAGTAAGTTTGCAAGTCGTTTTAATTCTAATGACGAAAAGTTCGATACAAAACTTGACCAATTAAGTAATGATATTAAAGAACAGAGAATAAAATGTGAACAACAAAATATTAAAAATGATATTAATTTTAAAGAACTTAAAGAACAAAATATTAAATTGGAGCAGAGTATAAGTGTAAAGTTTGATTCTATGAGTAATGAATTATGTAAACGTATTGATGAACGTTTCCAGATAGCTATAAAACGAATAAAAGATGATGATAATGTTACAAGAAATACCGGTAAGTGTGGTGGGAATGTAATTAATGAAGTAACCGAGAACAAGGTGAGTACCGATAATTATAATGATGTGTTAACTAGTGATAACAATGAAATTAAAAATGATGATATAATTGAAAATGGGGTAGCAAAAAATATACAGTAGACAATAGTAGTAACATTGAGAGTAGAAAGTCAGTTGATGTTAGTAATGAAGCAGTAATAAGTATTGATGAGTTGGAGAAAGAATGGAGAGATAGTTTAACTGTAGAGTATGAACAGAGGGCAAATTTTTCTTGTAGTATATGTGAAGTAAATGCTTCACAAGTGTTGTATGAGGACAAAGGTTCCTTATTAGTTTATTTGGGAGACAAAAGGTCTACAAATGATAGTCCCTTTATGTATTATGGTTTCCCTGGTAAGGCCAGGATGTGTTGTAATAATGTTGTATTGCCCTCTGTATGGAATGAGAGAGTAAAAAGGGGCTGGGAAAGGTATGAAGAGAGAGAGAGAGAGAGTGTGGTAGAAATATTTAAGGTGAATAGAGATTATGAAATATTAGGGCAGAGTTTATGTATTGAAAGAGAGGAACAAATTGACTCACCTTGTGAAATAAAGATTGATGATTATATTGATGATAATAACATATACTTACCTGTAGAGAGGGTCAGCGTATTAGTAACAGCTGACGTCTATTGTGATAAAAATTTAAATGATATGATTGTACTAATAAATACTGATGGAGACTTGCCAAAAAACAATAATGTTGACTTGGTTTATGACAAAATAATAATAATGGGAGGTAACGCTATATATTATTATTGTGGTAAAATGGATAAAATAAATTTTTATGGTTATTACATAAAGGATAGCCATATGATGTGCATAAATAAAATTGGAAAATGTTATGTGAAAACAAGACTAATTTTTGACGATGGAGGTTGAATATAAACTCAATGAATGGACATTTTAAATATTTTAATGTATGGTTATGACCTTGCTGAATTTGGAGATGAAGTGTGGTAAAATTGAATAATTAATGACGAAGAATTTGTAAATAATCTAGTGAAATTAATTGCGTTTGTATGGTAACAAGTATGTAGGGTAAACAATGTGTGAAGGTAGTAAAATTTATTTAATAATAATAGTATTTTGACAGATTAAATAACTGAGGAGAGTAATTATTTGAAGATGATGAGAAATGAATTATGATTGTGTTGAAGTAAGGTAATTAGAATATGTTGTGTTTTTAATAATTGATTGAAGGAAATAATTTGAGATGATTAAATATTTTTTGTTGGATTTAAAATGTTATACAATTGAGTTGTGATAATGAAGTTAAATTATTTTATGAGATTTCAATTTCATAACAATTAATAAATAAATAAAGGTTAAATTGTTTAGTTTGTGGAATAACATGATCGTTAAAATAAATAGGTTAATAATAAATTTGAAAATTTTGAGGAATCTAATTGCAATAAGGGATAAATAATTAAATGATGATATATAAAGGAGTTGATGAAGATTTCAGATTGTAATGTTTATAATTTTCTATAAAAATTATTTAAATGAGAATTGTTTAGTAATGTAAAAATGTCAATGTTCAAGGTAAATGTGTATTATGTTTTCATACAAGATATATGGGCAATTTTGGGGGGTTGTGTGGTGTTAATAGAAGTGATATAATTATGGAATGTAGAGACTGCAACTGTAGAAGGACATTAAGTTTAGCTATAAGTAGGCTAGTACAGTGGTGGCATGTGCCACTGTAGGTAGCAGTAAGTGTTGGGGAGTAACAGAGAGTGTTACCTCCATCGGAGGCCAAACTGGCGTAAAATACACTGCACAACTTTTATATAATTTTATATTTTATGTTGATTTGTTGCCGTGCAGTGTATTATAAAACGAAGTCAAACATGTTTGAAATGAAAGATGATTTCCCCGCCTTTTCGGGCGATTACTGCCTTACCAGCACTAATCGTGGTTTTGGATGGCGGCCAGCTATGGCCAAAAAATTGTAAACCTGACCATAGCTGTGCTTGAAATTGGTATAGATTTGAAATTAAAGGGGGTGACTTAGGGGAAATCCCCGGAACTATGGAACAGCGGCTATCACTCTGTTCGCGTGGGAACAGTAAACCAGGTGATAGACCCGCATTAAGGGCTTATTAATATAGAACTTAAGGATATGATGATATCTAGCTATTTTAAAATGTAACGCGGAAGCAAGGACAAGGAGATGACAAAATTCCTCCACCAATGCCGTCCTTGTGTGAAGTATAATGTAACTGGGCGCCACAGTCCAGTGGGGGGTACAATAGTGTGTGTGGAAGGGAGGTTACTTAGGGGAGTAACGAATTAAAAAATTTTGTTGTAACTTAATAATGGCGACTCGCTACTGAGCTGACTAAATAATTTTATTTTGATTTGAAAGAGGGGTGTAGTAGATGTTTGTTATGTTGTGTTTATTACGTCTTAGTGTGTTATTATTTTAGTATGTTAGAATATGAGGATTGTAAACATACAATGTATTTTATAAGGTGTAATGGTTGAAAGTGTAGTTAGAGCAAGGTCAGTCAACTGACCTAGAACATCAGCTGATGGCTGGAGTCATATATGTGGTATGTCATTTATAAATAATTTGCAGAGTTTTCAATAACTAAATGTTTCAGTACTAAACTTGTGATGTTTTAAATCAATAATGAGAGTAATTTGAGATAGTTAAGAATATTAAATGGTCTGTGAAAGATAGAATTTGGGTGATTATTATGGCGTTAGGACATTTAAATCAGTCCAAGTTAAGTTTAAAAGTGGAGTTGAATAAAGTAAGATTGTTGTGAATAAAAGTAATGTAGAATTGGAGATGTAATAGTGACACAGTAGAAATGGGGAAAATATGTAGAGTAATGAGCGATATATTGAGTTAATAAATAAGTGGAGATATTTTGTAGATGAAAGTGATGTATAGGGAGAGTAAATAGTTGATGGGTAATTTTGTAAGGTGGGTGGTGTGATAAGGAGTCCTCAACGAAAAGTGTTGTGGCGGGAAGGGACCGATTAGTGCCGGAAAGGGTTACCTAGGGGGAGTCGAGGAACCAACATAAGGGAGTGAGCAATGGGAGAGGAACACACATCCTGAGTACAAAGGGGTAGAGAGTATCTTTTTATATAAAGGTAGAATGATGCGATATGAGTTAGAGTAGTAAGTTAGGGGCAGAGAATGGTTGATAGATGTTTTTGATAGAGGGGTGTCATATGAGTTAAAAGCTGTTAAGTGAGTATTAGAGTCAGAAGGGGATTAAGAGTATATATAAATGCCAAGTTGTAAATCAAGTTATTATGAATAATTAAGTCACCCAAACTTATTGAGAAGGAAAATGAAAGAAAGAAAGTCATAGTAAAATTGTATAAGATTAATTGAAACAAGTGACAGTTTCTAATAGAATTTGAGAATAATATAAAGCCATAAAATGTGTAAATTTGGGTCATTTTAATTGTGAATTTTATTGTTTATTGTAAAATAATAGTAACCATGTTAATTTTTAATGTCTTATTTTATTATGTTGCACTATGTTTGAAGAGAAAAAAAATTTTTAAAGATGTTTCATGTATTTCATGATGTAGCTCTATGTAACATATGTATGTCAAGGTCGTTGACTTGACCCAGAGAGATCAGCTGATGGTTGATGTTATAGACAAGACCAGTTTCTGGCAATTGGTTGATGCAATTTTGTCATTTAATTGAATTAAAAGATTTTAATTTTTCTGAATATTGGGAAAAAGTATATTTTGATAAATTTAAATTTCGTAAAAAAAAAAAAATTTGATTTTTGTGCCGGCCATATAGGTGATGTTTGGATTTCAAGTGTATTATTGTTTATGTGTATTACCAGTGTTTTATTGAATTATATTGTTTAGAATATATGTGTAAACAAATGTTAGAGTAAGTAAATTCATGGTTAATAAGGAATTCAATTTGTTTTCTTTAGGATTGTTATTAATATTGAAGAGAATTAATAGAGTTGATGGATTCATGCAAAAGATTTTTAATTTTATTCTTTCAGAAAGTAATGGATATATAACAATTTGAATTCAATTTAAATGAACTTTTTGAATCTAAAAATGAATTTTTTTGTTAGGATGCATTAAAAAGTATATGTATGCGCCCAGTATTGCTGAAGGCGACCCAGTGTGCATGATAAGGGGGAACACATCGGTTGAGGATCTGGAATGGAATAAGGCCAGGGATTTGGAGTTTGGGGTGGCATGTTGGAAGGTTAGGTGTGCTGTGGTGCGTGTCTGTTCGATTTTATGGTGTTGGGATCTCAAATAGAGAAGTCCAGTAATATCGTTCAGGTGCAGCCATAGTCGCCGAGCTAGGGGGGTAGTTTACCCATGATGTGTAAGAACTAAGGGGGGTTGTTGGCACCATATCCTCACGGATCCTCTTAGGGGTTTAGCAATGAGATTTCTTCTGTTT
This sequence comes from Magicicada septendecula, assembly GCA_034769895.1. NCBI lineage: Eukaryota > Metazoa > Arthropoda > Insecta > Hemiptera > Cicadidae > Magicicada > Magicicada septendecula. The sequence continues at coordinate 39,776 of JAWRYS010000909.1, read as the reverse complement.
CGGCAGAAGATTTCTCATTGGGGAGTATTGTAACGGGGCTAAAGGGAAGGGTATTCATTTTATTAAAGTTACAAAATTATTTTCCATCTGCACGGTCAGTCCCAATGTGAAATAAAATTGTCGTCAAAGGAACAATGAAGTGAAATTGTGAACGGCGAGGTGGCAATGGAATGCGATGCCGAGTCTAAACACACGGTAATTAAGCATTGAGGCACGTACAAAGACGCGCGACATGAACATGCGCGCATATACGACGCACATCAGACTCCAAAAGGACGCCACGAAAAATGGCGAGAGACGAAGACTTTTGTTCCATGCGGTCCGTTGCTGCCGGATACTCTTAGAGGCCACGCCTTCCACAGCCTCAATATTTTCGCCAGTCAGCATCGTCAACACCAGTGCACAATGCCAAACCATGCTACCTAAACGGTAACGAAAAACTTTGTAATCTAAGGGGCCGTGTATGTTACCGGAAGCAGTCAGACAAAGTGGGGATTTAGTTAGTCGTCGTTTTGTCAGTCAGCGAAAAAGAACTAAGTGTAACGGATGCGAGTATTGGCGCATGCTCCCGGTCGGGCAAAATTTTATAAAAATGTGAAAACCATAAACACAGTCGACGAAAGAACTCCCCCGGCTGGGGTTTCATAAACAAGTTCGTGAACTACAAAATCTTATAAAATGTCCACAAAGTGTAAAAAAAACGTAAGTTAAAGCAACCTATCAGCTCGAAGTGGAGTGAAGGAAAAGAAGTGCACATGTGTTAAACTTTCGGACATATAATCGGTGCGGCGCGGGATCATCATAGACGCCAAGGGTTAAGTACTCGACTGGTCATGATACTAAATAAATAATTTCAGTTTTGGGGCACTAAATAATTAAAATGGGGTGGTAAAACAGAATGAACGTGAGAGAATAGCAAGATGGGTCGCCTTGAATGAATTAATTAATAGTATAATGTAGATATGAGTAATATGTTGAAAATGTTAAAATTGTTGTTGGAAAAAAGGGGCTTCACCTCAATATCGAATACAGTTTAATTGTTGGAGTTATGATTGGAATTATAAAAATAAATTCATTACTTTGTTTTATTTAATAAAAGTGCGAAAATTCATTTCAAATACCTTATTTCATTTGCTGCACTGATAAGTTCATCGTACGAAATGGGTTAAGTTCCACACTAGAGATCCGGCCAGATCACATAAGAATTAAAAGGTAGGTGGAAGTTTCAAACTTAACTTAATATAATAAATAAATAATATAGTTACAATGGTGCCGTGACTGCAGGATGTAATATAATAAAAAGTTGTATTACTCCGGCCTATTTTGACAGTGAAGAAAGTGAAATACGGTTATGAAAGAAAATTAGTTTACGTAAAAGTCACGTAGTTGTGATATAAGAGTTATTTTATGTATGCTATAGCATAATATTTCGAATTAATTGTATTTAGAACGTAAATTATAAACCAGTTTAAAAAATATCTGAGCACACAGAATAAAGCAATGTAACAGACGTAGATATGAGTGAAAGTGACCTTGAACCACAGTCATTGAATGAAAGTGAAATTAGGGCAGCTGGTCCAAGCGTTGTTATAGAAACAGCTATTAGCAGTAACGTAATAATTCATTCTACCCCAATTGCTGCCCAAATGCAACTAAGTGAATCAGCTGTTGATTCTGGGATTCAATTAACTCCAGTTTTAACAAATAAAAATAAACAATCCGATGAAATGGATATAATGAGTTTTTTACGAAAGATGGATAGTAAGTTTGCAAGTCGTTTTAATTCTAATGACGAAAAGTTCGATACAAAATTTGACCAATTAAGTAATGATATTAAAGAACAGAGAATAAAATGTGAACAACAAAATATTAAAAATGATATTAATTTTAAAGAACTTAAAGAACAAAATATTAAATTGGAGCAGAGTATAAGTGTAAAGTTTGATTCTATGAGTAATGAATTATGTAAACGTATTGATGAACGTTTCCAGATAGCTATAAAACGAATAAAAGATGATGATAATGTTACAAGAAATACCGGTAAGTGTGGTGGGAATGTAATTAATGAAGTAACCGAGAACAAGGTGAGTACCGATAATTATAATGATGTGTTAACTAGTGATAACAATGAAATTAAAAATGATGATATAATTGAAAATGGGGTAGCAAAAAATATACAGTAGACAATAGTAGTAACATTGAGAGTAGAAAGTCAGTTGATGTTAGTAATGAAGCAGTAATAAGTATTGATGAGTTGGAGAAAGAATGGAGAGATAGTTTAACTGTAGAGTATGAACAGAGGGCAAATTTTTCTTGTAGTATATGTGAAGTAAATGCTTCACAAGTGTTGTATGAGGACAAAGGTTCCTTATTAGTTTATTTGGGAGACAAAAGGTCTACAAATGATAGTCCCTTTATGTATTATGGTTTCCCTGGTAAGGCCAGGATGTGTTGTAATAATGTTGTATTGCCCTCTGTATGGAATGAGAGAGTAAAAAGGGGCTGGGAAAGGTATGAAGAGAGAGAGAGAGTGTGTGGTAGAAATATTTAAGGTGAATAGAGATTATGAAATATTAGGGCAGAGTTTATGTATTGAAAGAGAGGAACAAATTGACTCACCTTGTGAAATAAAGATTGATGATTATATTGATGATAATAACATATACTTACCTGTAGAGAGGGTCAGCGTATTAGTAACAGCTGACGTCTATTGTGATAAAAATTTAAATGATATGATTGTACTAATAAATACTGATGGAGACTTGCCAAAAAACAATAATGTTGACTTGGTTTATGACAAAATAATAATAATGGGAGGTAACGCTATATATTATTATTGTGGTAAAATGGATAAAATAAATTTTTATGGTTATTACATAAAGGATAGCCATATGATGTGCATAAATAAAATTGGAAAATGTTATGTGAAAACAAGACTAATTTTTGACGATGGAGGTTGAATATAAACTCAATGAATGGACATTTTAAATATTTTAATGTATGGTTATGACCTTGCTGAATTTGGAGATGAAGTGTGGTAAAATTGAATAATTAATGACGAAGAATTTGTAAATAATCTAGTGAAATTAATTGCGTTTGTATGGTAACAAGTATGTAGGGTAAACAATGTGTGAAGGTAGTAAAATTTATTTAATAATAATAGTATTTTGACAGATTAAATAACTGAGGAGAGTAATTATTTGAAGATGATGAGAAATGAATTATGATTGTGTTGAAGTAAGGTAATTAGAATATGTTGTGTTTTTAATAATTGATTGAAGGAAATAATTTGAGATGATTAAATATTTTTTGTTGGATTTAAAATGTTATACAATTGAGTTGTGATAATGAAGTTAAATTATTTTATGAGATTTCAATTTCATAACAATTAATAAATAAATAAAGGTTAAATTGTTTAGTTTGTGGAATAACATGATCGTTAAAATAAATAGGTTAATAATAAATTTGAAAATTTTGAGGAATCTAATTGCAATAAGGGATAAATAATTAAATGATGATATATAAAGGAGTTGATGAAGATTTCAGATTGTAATGTTTATAATTTTCTATAAAAATTATTTAAATGAGAATTGTTTAGTAATGTAAAAATGTCAATGTTCAAGGTAAATGTGTATTATGTTTTCATACAAGATATATGGGCAATTTTGGGGGGTTGTGTGGTGTTAATAGAAGTGATATAATTATGGAATGTAGAGACTGCAACTGTAGAAGGACATTAAGTTTAGCTATAAGTAGGCTAGTACAGTGGTGGCATGTGCCACTGTAGGTAGCAGTAAGTGTTGGGGAGTAACAGAGAGTGTTACCTCCATCGGAGGCCAAACTGGCGTAAAATACACTGCACAACTTTTATATAATTTTATATTTTATGTTGATTTGTTGCCGTGCAGTGTATTATAAAACGAAGTCAAACATGTTTGAAATGAAAGATGATTTCCCCGCCTTTTCGGGCGATTACTGCCTTACCAGCACTAATCGTGGTTTTGGATGGCGGCCAGCTATGGCCAAAAAATTGTAAACCTGACCATAGCTGTGCTTGAAATTGGTATAGATTTGAAATTAAAGGGGGTGACTTAGGGGAAATCCCCGGAACTATGGAACAGCGGCTATCACTCTGTTCGCGTGGGAACAGTAAACCAGGTGATAGACCCGCATTAAGGGCTTATTAATATAGAACTTAAGGATATGATGATATCTAGCTATTTTAAAATGTAACGCGGAAGCAAGGACAAGGAGATGACAAAATTCCTCCACCAATGCCGTCCTTGTGTGAAGTATAATGTAACTGGGCGCCACAGTCCAGTGGGGGGTACAATAGTGTGTGTGGAAGGGAGGTTACTTAGGGGAGTAACGAATTAAAAAATTTTGTTGTAACTTAATAATGGCGACTCGCTACTGAGCTGACTAAATAATTTTATTTTGATTTGAAAGAGGGGTGTAGTAGATGTTTGTTATGTTGTGTTTATTACGTCTTAGTGTGTTATTATTTTAGTATGTTAGAATATGAGGATTGTAAACATACAATGTATTTTATAAGGTGTAATGGTTGAAAGTGTAGTTAGAGCAAGGTCAGTCAACTGACCTAGAACATCAGCTGATGGCTGGAGTCATATATGTGGTATGTCATTTATAAATAATTTGCAGAGTTTTCAATAACTAAATGTTTCAGTACTAAACTTGTGATGTTTTAAATCAATAATGAGAGTAATTTGAGATAGTTAAGAATATTAAATGGTCTGTGAAAGATAGAATTTGGGTGATTATTATGGCGTTAGGACATTTAAATCAGTCCAAGTTAAGTTTAAAAGTGGAGTTGAATAAAGTAAGATTGTTGTGAATAAAAGTAATGTAGAATTGGAGATGTAATAGTGACACAGTAGAAATGGGGAAAATATGTAGAGTAATGAGCGATATATTGAGTTAATAAATAAGTGGAGATATTTTGTAGATGAAAGTGATGTATAGGGAGAGTAAATAGTTGATGGGTAATTTTGTAAGGTGGGTGGTGTGATAAGGAGTCCTCAACGAAAAGTGTTGTGGCGGGAAGGGACCGATTAGTGCCGGAAAGGGTTACCTAGGGGGAGTCGAGGAACCAACATAAGGGAGTGAGCAATGGGAGAGGAACACACATCCTGAGTACAAAGGGGTAGAGAGTATCTTTTTATATAAAGGTAGAATGATGCGATATGAGTTAGAGTAGTAAGTTAGGGGCAGAGAATGGTTGATAGATGTTTTTGATAGAGGGGTGTCATATGAGTTAAAAGCTGTTAAGTGAGTATTAGAGTCAGAAGGGGATTAAGAGTATATATAAATGCCAAGTTGTAAATCAAGTTATTATGAATAATTAAGTCACCCAAACTTATTGAGAAGGAAAATGAAAGAAAGAAAGTCATAGTAAAATTGTATAAGATTAATTGAAACAAGTGACAGTTTCTAATAGAATTTGAGAATAATATAAAGCCATAAAATGTGTAAATTTGGGTCATTTTAATTGTGAATTTTATTGTTTATTGTAAAATAATAGTAACCATGTTAATTTTTAATGTCTTATTTTATTATGTTGCACTATGTTTGAAGAGAAAAAAAATTTTTAAAGATGTTTCATGTATTTCATGATGTAGCTCTATGTAACATATGTATGTCAAGGTCGTTGACTTGACCCAGAGAGATCAGCTGATGGTTGATGTTATAGACAAGACCAGTTTCTGGCAATTGGTTGATGCAATTTTGTCATTTAATTGAATTAAAAGATTTTAATTTTTCTGAATATTGGGAAAAAGTATATTTTGATAAATTTAAATTTCGTAAAAAAAAAAAAAATTTGATTTTTGTGCCGGCCATATAGGTGATGTTTGGATTTCAAGTGTATTATTGTTTATGTGTATTACCAGTGTTTTATTGAATTATATTGTTTAGAATATATGTGTAAACAAATGTTAGAGTAAGTAAATTCATGGTTAATAAGGAATTCAATTTGTTTTCTTTAGGATTGTTATTAATATTGAAGAGAATTAATAGAGTTGATGGATTCATGCAAAAGATTTTTAATTTTATTCTTTCAGAAAGTAATGGATATATAACAATTTGAATTCAATTTAAATGAACTTTTTGAATCTAAAAATGAATTTTTTTGTTAGGATGCATTAAAAAGTATATGTATGCGCCCAGTATTGCTGAAGGCGACCCAGTGTGCATGATAAGGGGGAACACATCGGTTGAGGATCTGGAATGGAATAAGGCCAGGGATTTGGAGTTTGGGGTGGCATGTTGGAAGGTTAGGTGTGCTGTGGTGCGTGTCTGTTCGATTTTATGGTGTTGGGATCTCAAATAGAGAAGTCCAGTAATATCGTTCAGGTGCAGCCATAGTCGCCGAGCTAGGGGGGTAGTTTACCCATGATGTGTAAGAACTAAGGGGGGTTGTTGGCACCATATCCTCACGGATCCTCTTAGGGGTTTAGCAATGAGATTTCTTCTGTTTCGGCAGAAGATTTCTCATTGGGGAGTATTGTAACGGGGCTAAAGGGAAGGGTATTCATTTTATTAAAGTTACAAAATTATTTTCCATCTGCACGGTCAGTCCCAATGTGAAATAAAATTGTCGTCAAAGGAACAATGAAGTGAAATTGTGAACGGCGAGGTGGCAATGGAATGCGATGCCGAGTCTAAACACACGGTAATTAAGCATTGAGGCACGTACAAAGATGCGCGACATGAACATGCGCGCATATACGACGCACATCAGACTCCAAAAGGACGCCACGAAAAATGGCGAGAGACGAAGACTTTTGTTCCATGCAGTCCGTTGCTGCCGGATACTCTTAGAGGCCACGCCTTCCACAGCCTCAATATTTTCGCCAGTCAGCATCGTCAACACCAGTGCACAATGCCAAACCATGCTACCTAAACGGTAACGAAAAACTTTGTAATCTAAGGGGCCGTGTATGTTACCGGAAGCAGTCAGACAAAGTGGGGATTTAGTTAGTCGTCGTTTTGTCAGTCAGCGAAAAAGAACTAAGTGTAACGGATGCGAGTATTGGCGCATGCTCCCGGTCGGGCAAAATTTTATAAAAATGTGAAAACCATAAACACAGTCGACGAAAGAACTCCCCCCGGCTGGGGTTTCATAAACAAGTTCGTGAACTACAAAATCTTATAAAATGTCCACAAAGTGTAAAAAAAACGTAAGTTAAAGCAACCTATCAGCTCGAAGTGGAGTGAAGGAAAAGAAGTGCACATGTGTTAAACTTTCGGACATATAATCGGTGCGGCGCGGGATCATCATAGACGCCAAGGGTTAAGTACTCGACTGGTCATGATACTAAATAAATAATTTCAGTTTTGGGGCACTAAATAATTAAAATGGGGTGGTAAAACAGAATGAACGTGAGAGAATAGCAAGATGGGTCGCCTTGAATGAATTAATTAATAGTATAATGTAGATATGAGTAATATGTTGAAAATGTTAAAATTGTTGCTGGAAAAAAGGGGCTTCACCTCAATATCGAATACAGTTTAATTGTTGGAGTTATGATTGGAATTATAAAAATAAATTCATTACTTTGTTTTATTTAATAAAAGTGCGAAAATTCATTTCAAATACCTTATTTCATTTGCTGCACTGATAAGTTCATCGTACGAAATGGGTTAAGTTCCACACTAGAGATCCGGCCAGATCACATAAGAATTAAAAGGTAGGTGGAAGTTTCAAACTTAACTTAATATAATAAATAAATAATATAGTTACAATGGTGCCGTGACTGCAGGATGTAATATAATAAAAAGTTGTATTACTCCGGCCTATTTTGACAGTGAAGAAAGTGAAATACGGTTATGAAAGAAAATTAGTTTACGTAAAAGTCACGTAGTTGTGATATAAGAGTTATTTTATGTATGCTATAGCATAATATTTCGAATTAATTGTATTTAGAACGTAAATTATAAACCAGTTTACAAAATATCTGAGCACACAGAATAAAGCAATGTAACAGACGTAGATATGAGTGAAAGTGACCTTGAACCACAGTCATTGAATGAAAGTGAAATTAGGGCAGCTGGTCCAAGCGTTGTTATAGAAACAGCTATTAGCAGTAACGTAATAATTCATTCTACCCCAATTGCTGCCCAAATGCAACTAAGTGAATCAGCTGTTGATTCTGGGATTCAATTAACTCCAGTTTTAACAAATAAAAATAAACAATCCGATGAAATGGATATAATGAGTTTTTTACGAAAGATGGATAGTAAGGTTGCAAGTCGTTTTAATTCTAATGACGAAAAGTTCGATACAAAATTTGACCAATTAAGTAATGATATTAAAGAACAGAGAATAAAATGTGAACAACAAAATATTAAAAATGATATTAATTTTAAAGAACTTAAAGAACAAAATATTAAATTGGAGCAGAGTATAAGTGTAAAGTTTGATTCTATGAGTAATGAATTATGTAAACGTATTGATGAACATTTCCAGATAGCTATAAAACGAATAAAAGATGATGATAATGTTACAAGAAATACCGGTAAGTGTGGTGGGAATGTAATTAATGAAGTAACCGAGAACAAGGTGAGTACCGATAATTATAATGATGTGTTAACTAGTGATAACAATGAAATTAAAAATGATGATATAATTGAAAATGGGGTAGCAAAAAATATACAGTAGACAATAGTAGTAACATTGAGAGTAGAAAGTCAGTTGATGTTAGTAATGAAGCAGTAATAAGTATTGATGAGTTGGAGAAAGAATGGAGAGATAGTTTAACTGTAGAGTATGAACAGAGGGCAAATTTTTCTTGTAGTATATGTGAAGTAAATGCTTCACAAGTGTTGTATGAGGACAAAGGTTCCTTATTAGTTTATTTGGGAGACAAAAGGTCTACAAATGATAGTCCCTTTATGTATTATGGTTTCCCTGGTAAGGCCAGGATGTGTTGTAATAATGTTGTATAGCCCTCTGTATGGAATGAGAGAGTAAAAAGGGGCTGGGAAAGGTATGAAGAGAGAGAGAGAGTGTGTGGTAGAAATATTTAAGGTGAATAGAGATTATGAAATATTAGGGCAGAGTTTATGTATTGAAAGAGAGGAACAAATTGACTCACCTTGTGAAATAAAGATTGATGATTATATTGATGATAATAACATATACTTACCTGTAGAGAGGGTCAGCGTATTAGTAACAGCTGACGTCTATTGTGATAAAAATTTAAATGATATGATTGTACTAATAAATACTGATGGAGACTTGCCAAAAAACAATAATGTTGACTTGGTTTATGACAAAATAATAATAATGGGAGGTAACGCTATATATTATTATTGTGGTAAAATGGATAAAATAAATTTTTATGGTTATTACATAAAGGATAGCCATATGATGTGCATAAATAAAATTGGAAAATGTTATGTGAAAACAAGACTAATTTTTGACGATGGAGGTTGAATATAAACTCAATGAATGGACATTTTAAATATTTTAATGTATGGTTATGACCTTGCTGAATTTGGAGATGAAGTGTGGTAAAATTGAATAATTAATGACGAAGAATTTGTAAATAATCTAGTGAAATTAATTGCGTTTGTATGGTAACAAGTATGTAGGGTAAACAATGTGTGAAGGTAGTAAAATTTATTTAATAATAATAGTATTTTGACAGATTAAATAACTGAGGAGAGTAATTATTTGAAGATGATGAGAAATGAATTATGATTGTGTTGAAGTAAGGTAATTAGAATATGTTGTGTTTTTAATAATTGATTGAAGGAAATAATTTGAGATGATTAAATATTTTTTGTTGGATTTAAAATGTTATACAATTGAGTTGTGATAATGAAGTTAAATTATTTTATGAGATTTCAATTTCATAACAATTAATAAATAAATAAAGGTTAAATTGTTTAGTTTGTGGAATAACATGATCGTTAAAATAAATAGGTTAATAATAAATTTGAAAATTTTGAGGAATCTAATTGCAATAAGGGATAAATAATTAAATGATGATATATAAAGGAGTTGATGAAGATTTCAGATTGTAATGTTTATAATTTTCTATAAAAATTATTTAAATGAGAATTGTTTAGTAATGTAAAAATGTCAATGTTCAAGGTAAATGTGTATTATGTTTTCATACAAGATATATGGGCAATTTTGGGGGGTTGTGTGGTGTTAATAGAAGTGATATAATTATGGAATGTAGAGACTGCAACTGTAGAAGGACATTAAGTTTAGCTATAAGTAGGCTAGTACAGTGGTGGCATGTGCCACTGTAGGTAGCAGTAAGTGTTGGGGAGTAACAGAGAGTGTTACCTCCATCGGAGGCCAAACTGGCGTAAAATACACTGCACAACTTTTATATAATTTTATATTTTATGTTGATTTGTTGCCGTGCAGTGTATTATAAAACGAAGTCAAACATGTTTGAAATGAAAGATGATTTCCCCGCCTTTTCGGGCGATTACTGCCTTACCAGCACTAATCGTGGTTTTGGATGGCGGCCAGCTATGGCCAAAAAATTGTAAACCTGACCATAGCTGTGCTTGAAATTGGTATAGATTTGAAATTAAAGGGGGTGACTTAGGGGAAATCCCCGGAACTATGGAACAGCGGCTATCACTCTGTTCGCGTGGGAACAGTAAACCAGGTGATAGACCCGCATTAAGGGCTTATTAATATAGAACTTAAGGATATGATGATATCTAGCTATTTTAAAATGTAACGCGGAAGCAAGGACAAGGAGATGACAAAATTCCTCCACCAATGCCGTCCTTGTGTGAAGTATAATGTAACTGGGCGCCACAGTCCAGTGGGGGGTACAATAGTGTGTGTGGAAGGGAGGTTACTTAGGGGAGTAACGAATTAAAAAATTTTGTTGTAACTTAATAATGGCGACTCGCTACTGAGCTGACTAAATAATTTTATTTTGATTTGAAAGAGGGGTGTAGTAGATGTTTGTTATGTTGTGTTTATTACGTCTTAGTGTGTTATTATTTTAGTATGTTAGAATATGAGGATTGTAAACATACAATGTATTTTATAAGGTGTAATGGTTGAAAGTGTAGTTAGAGCAAGGTCAGTCAACTGACCTAGAACATCAGCTGATGGCTGGAGTCATATATGTGGTATGTCATTTATAAATAATTTGCAGAGTTTTCAATAACTAAATGTTTCAGTACTAAACTTGTGATGTTTTAAATCAATAATGAGAGTAATTTGAGATAGTTAAGAATATTAAATGGTCTGTGAAAGATAGAATTTGGGTGATTATTATGGCGTTAGGACATTTAAATCAGTCCAAGTTAAGTTTAAAAGTGGAGTTGAATAAAGTAAGATTGTTGTGAATAAAAGTAATGTAGAATTGGAGATGTAATAGTGACACAGTAGAAATGGGGAAAATATGTAGAGTAATGAGCGATATATTGAGTTAATAAATAAGTGGAGATATTTTGTAGATGAAAGTGATGTATAGGGAGAGTAAATAGTTGATGGGTAATTTTGTAAGGTGGGTGGTGTGATAAGGAGTCCTCAACGAAAAGTGTTGTGGCGGGAAGGGACCGATTAGTGCCGGAAAGGGTTACCTAGGGGGAGTCGAGGAACCAACATAAGGGAGTGAGCAATGGGAGAGGAACACACATCCTGAGTACAAAGGGGTAGAGAGTATCTTTTTATATAAAGGTAGAATGATGCGATATGAGTTAGAGTAGTAAGTTAGGGGCAGAGAATGGTTGATAGATGTTTTTGATAGAGGGGTGTCATATGAGTTAAAAGCTGTTAAGTGAGTATTAGAGTCAGAAGGGGATTAAGAGTATATATAAATGCCAAGTTGTAAATCAAGTTATTATGAATAATTAAGTCACCCAAACTTATTGAGAAGGAAAATGAAAGAAAGAAAGTCATAGTAAAATTGTATAAGATTAATTGAAACAAGTGACAGTTTCTAATAGAATTTGAGAATAATATAAAGCCATAAAATGTGTAAATTTGGGTCATTTTAATTGTGAATTTTATTGTTTATTGTAAAATAATAGTAACCATGTTAATTTTTAATGTCTTATTTTATTATGTTGCACTATGTTTGAAGAGAAAAAAAATTTTTAAAGATGTTTCATGTATTTCATGATGTAGCTCTATGTAACATATGTATGTCAAGGTCGTTGACTTGACCCAGAGAGATCAGCTGATGGTTGATGTTATAGACAAGACCAGTTTCTGGCAATTGGTTGATGCAATTTTGTCATTTAATTGAATTAAAAGATTTTAATTTTTCTGAATATTGGGAAAAAGTATATTTTGATAAATTTAAATTTCGTAAAAAAAAAAAAAATTTGATTTTTGTGCCGGCCATATAGGTGATGTTTGGATTTCAAGTGTATTATTGTTTATGTGTATTACCAGTGTTTTATTGAATTATATTGTTTAGAATATATGTGTAAACAAATGTTAGAGTAAGTAAATTCATGGTTAATAAGGAATTCAATTTGTTTTCTTTAGGATTGTTATTAATATTGAAGAGAATTAATAGAGTTGATGGATTCATGCAAAAGATTTTTAATTTTATTCTTTCAGAAAGTAATGGATATATAACAATTTGAATTCAATTTAAATGAACTTTTTGAATCTAAAAATGAATTTTTTTGTTAGGATGCATTAAAAAGTATATGTATGCGCCCAGTATTGCTGAAGGCGACCCAGTGTGCATGATAAGGGGGAACACATCGGTTGAGGATCTGGAATGGAATAAGGCCAGGGATTTGGAGTTTGGGGTGGCATGTTGGAAGGTTAGGTGTGCTGTGGTGCGTGTCTGTTCGATTTTATGGTGTTGGGATCTCAAATAGAGAAGTCCAGTAATATCGTTCAGGTGCAGCCATAGTCGCCGAGCTAGGGGGGTAGTTTACCCATGATGTGTAAGAACTAAGGGGGGTTGTTGGCACCATATCCTCACGGATCCTCTTAGGGGTTTAGCAATGAGATTTCTTCTGTTTCGGCAGAAGATTTCTCATTGGGGAGTATTGTAACGGGGCTAAAGGGAAGGGTATTCATTTTATTAAAGTTACAAAATTATTTTCCATCTGCACGGTCAGTCCCAATGTGAAATAAAATTGTCGTCAAAGGAACAATGAAGTGAAATTGTGAACGGCGAGGTGGCAATGGAATGCGATGCCGAGTCTAAACACACGGTAATTAAGCATTGAGGCACGTACAAAGATGCGCGACATGAACATGCGCGCATATACGACGCACATCAGACTCCAAAAGGACGCCACGAAAAATGGCGAGAGACGAAGACTTTTGTTCCATGCAGTCCGTTGCTGCCGGATACTCTTAGAGGCCACGCCTTCCACAGCCTCAATATTTTCGCCAGTCAGCATCGTCAACACCAGTGCACAATGCCAAACCATGCTACCTAAACGGTAACGAAAAACTTTGTAATCTAAGGGGCCGTGTATGTTACCGGAAGCAGTCAGACAAAGTGGGGATTTAGTTAGTCGTCGTTTTGTCAGTCAGCGAAAAAGAACTAAGTGTAACGGATGCGAGTATTGGCGCATGCTCCCGGTCGGGCAAAATTTTATAAAAATGTGAAAACCATAAACACAGTCGACGAAAGAACTCCCCCCGGCTGGGGTTTCATAAACAAGTTCGTGAACTACAAAATCTTATAAAATGTCCACAAAGTGTAAAAAAAACGTAAGTTAAAGCAACCTATCAGCTCGAAGTGGAGTGAAGGAAAAGAAGTGCACATGTGTTAAACTTTCGGACATATAATCGGTGCGGCGCGGGATCATCATAGACGCCAAGGGTTAAGTACTCGACTGGTCATGATACTAAATAAATAATTTCAGTTTTGGGGCACTAAATAATTAAAATGGGGTGGTAAAACAGAATGAACGTGAGAGAATAGCAAGATGGGTCGCCTTGAATGAATTAATTAATAGTATAATGTAGATATGAGTAATATGTTGAAAATGTTAAAATTGTTGCTGGAAAAAAGGGGCTTCACCTCAATATCGAATACAGTTTAATTGTTGGAGTTATGATTGGAATTATAAAAATAAATTCATTACTTTGTTTTATTTAATAAAAGTGCGAAAATTCATTTCAAATACCTTATTTCATTTGCTGCACTGATAAGTTCATCGTACGAAATGGGTTAAGTTCCACACTAGAGATCCGGCCAGATCACATAAGAATTAAAAGGTAGGTGGAAGTTTCAAACTTAACTTAATATAATAAATAAATAATATAGTTACAATGGTGCCGTGACTGCAGGATGTAATATAATAAAAAGTTGTATTACTCCGGCCTATTTTGACAGTGAAGAAAGTGAAATACGGTTATGAAAGAAAATTAGTTTACGTAAAAGTCACGTAGTTGTGATATAAGAGTTATTTTATGTATGCTATAGCATAATATTTCGAATTAATTGTATTTAGAACGTAAATTATAAACCAGTTTACAAAATATCTGAGCACACAGAATAAAGCAATGTAACAGACGTAGATATGAGTGAAAGTGACCTTGAACCACAGTCATTGAATGAAAGTGAAATTAGGGCAGCTGGTCCAAGCGTTGTTATAGAAACAGCTATTAGCAGTAACGTAATAATTCATTCTACCCCAATTGCTGCCCAAATGCAACTAAGTGAATCAGCTGTTGATTCTGGGATTCAATTAACTCCAGTTTTAACAAATAAAAATAAACAATCCGATGAAATGGATATAATGAGTTTTTTACGAAAGATGGATAGTAAGGTTGCAAGTCGTTTTAATTCTAATGACGAAAAGTTCGATACAAAATTTGACCAATTAAGTAATGATATTAAAGAACAGAGAATAAAATGTGAACAACAAAATATTAAAAATGATATTAATTTTAAAGAACTTAAAGAACAAAATATTAAATTGGAGCAGAGTATAAGTGTAAAGTTTGATTCTATGAGTAATGAATTATGTAAACGTATTGATGAACATTTCCAGATAGCTATAAAACGAATAAAAGATGATGATAATGTTACAAGAAATACCGGTAAGTGTGGTGGGAATGTAATTAATGAAGTAACCGAGAACAAGGTGAGTACCGATAATTATAATGATGTGTTAACTAGTGATAACAATGAAATTAAAAATGATGATATAATTGAAAATGGGGTAGCAAAAAATATACAGTAGACAATAGTAGTAACATTGAGAGTAGAAAGTCAGTTGATGTTAGTAATGAAGCAGTAATAAGTATTGATGAGTTGGAGAAAGAATGGAGAGATAGTTTAACTGTAGAGTATGAACAGAGGGCAAATTTTTCTTGTAGTATATGTGAAGTAAATGCTTCACAAGTGTTGTATGAGGACAAAGGTTCCTTATTAGTTTATTTGGGAGACAAAAGGTCTACAAATGATAGTCCCTTTATGTATTATGGTTTCCCTGGTAAGGCCAGGATGTGTTGTAATAATGTTGTATAGCCCTCTGTATGGAATGAGAGAGTAAAAAGGGGCTGGGAAAGGTATGAAGAGAGAGAGAGAGTGTGTGGTAGAAATATTTAAGGTGAATAGAGATTATGAAATATTAGGGCAGAGTTTATGTATTGAAAGAGAGGAACAAATTGACTCACCTTGTGAAATAAAGATTGATGATTATATTGATGATAATAACATATACTTACCTGTAGAGAGGGTCAGCGTATTAGTAACAGCTGACGTCTATTGTGATAAAAATTTAAATGATATGATTGTACTAATAAATACTGATGGAGACTTGCCAAAAAACAATAATGTTGACTTGGTTTATGACAAAATAATAATAATGGGAGGTAACGCTATATATTATTATTGTGGTAAAATGGATAAAATAAATTTTTATGGTTATTACATAAAGGATAGCCATATGATGTGCATAAATAAAATTGGAAAATGTTATGTGAAAACAAGACTAATTTTTGACGATGGAGGTTGAATATAAACTCAATGAATGGACATTTTAAATATTTTAATGTATGGTTATGACCTTGCTGAATTTGGAGATGAAGTGTGGTAAAATTGAATAATTAATGACGAAGAATTTGTAAATAATCTAGTGAAATTAATTGCGTTTGTATGGTAACAAGTATGTAGGGTAAACAATGTGTGAAGGTAGTAAAATTTATTTAATAATAATAGTATTTTGACAGATTAAATAACTGAGGAGAGTAATTATTTGAAGATGATGAGAAATGAATTATGATTGTGTTGAAGTAAGGTAATTAGAATATGTTGTGTTTTTAATAATTGATTGAAGGAAATAATTTGAGATGATTAAATATTTTTTGTTGGATTTAAAATGTTATACAATTGAGTTGTGATAATGAAGTTAAATTATTTTATGAGATTTCAATTTCATAACAATTAATAAATAAATAAAGGTTAAATTGTTTAGTTTGTGGAATAACATGATCGTTAAAATAAATAGGTTAATAATAAATTTGAAAATTTTGAGGAATCTAATTGCAATAAGGGATAAATAATTAAATGATGATATATAAAGGAGTTGATGAAGATTTCAGATTGTAATGTTTATAATTTTCTATAAAAATTATTTAAATGAGAATTGTTTAGTAATGTAAAAATGTCAATGTTCAAGGTAAATGTGTATTATGTTTTCATACAAGATATATGGGCAATTTTGGGGGGTTGTGTGGTGTTAATAGAAGTGATATAATTATGGAATGTAGAGACTGCAACTGTAGAAGGACATTAAGTTTAGCTATAAGTAGGCTAGTACAGTGGTGGCATGTGCCACTGTAGGTAGCAGTAAGTGTTGGGGAGTAACAGAGAGTGTTACCTCCATCGGAGGCCAAACTGGCGTAAAATACACTGCACAACTTTTATATAATTTTATATTTTATGTTGATTTGTTGCCGTGCAGTGTATTATAAAACGAAGTCAAACATGTTTGAAATGAAAGATGATTTCCCCGCCTTTTCGGGCGATTACTGCCTTACCAGCACTAATCGTGGTTTTGGATGGCGGCCAGCTATGGCCAAAAAATTGTAAACCTGACCATAGCTGTGCTTGAAATTGGTATAGATTTGAAATTAAAGGGGGTGACTTAGGGGAAATCCCCGGAACTATGGAACAGCGGCTATCACTCTGTTCGCGTGGGAACAGTAAACCAGGTGATAGACCCGCATTAAGGGCTTATTAATATAGAACTTAAGGATATGATGATATCTAGCTATTTTAAAATGTAACGCGGAAGCAAGGACAAGGAGATGACAAAATTCCTCCACCAATGCCGTCCTTGTGTGAAGTATAATGTAACTGGGCGCCACAGTCCAGTGGGGGGTACAATAGTGTGTGTGGAAGGGAGGTTACTTAGGGGAGTAACGAATTAAAAAATTTTGTTGTAACTTAATAATGGCGACTCGCTACTGAGCTGACTAAATAATTTTATTTTGATTTGAAAGAGGGGTGTAGTAGATGTTTGTTATGTTGTGTTTATTACGTCTTAGTGTGTTATTATTTTAGTATGTTAGAGTATGAGGATTGTAAACATACAATGTATTTTATAAGGTGTAATGGTTGAAAGTGTAGTTAGAGCAAGGTCAGTCAACTGACCTAGAACATCAGCTGATGGCTGGAGTCATATATGTGGTATGTCATTTATAAATAATTTGCAGAGTTTTCAATAACTAAATGTTTCAGTACTAAACTTGTGATGTTTTAAATCAATAATGAGAGTAATTTGAGATAGTTAAGAATATTAAATGGTCTGTGAAAGATAGAATTTGGGTGATTATTATGGCGTTAGGACATTTAAATCAGTCCAAGTTAAGTTTAAAAGTGGAGTTGAATAAAGTAAGATTGTTGTGAATAAAAGTAATGTAGAATTGGAGATGTAATAGTGACACAGTAGAAATGGGGAAAATATGTAGAGTAATGAGCGATATATTGAGTTAATAAATAAGTGGAGATATTTTGTAGATGAAAGTGATGTATAGGGAGAGTAAATAGTTGATGGGTAATTTTGTAAGGTGGGTGGTGTGATAAGGAGTCCTCAACGAAAAGTGTTGTGGCGGGAAGGGACCGATTAGTGCCGGAAAGGGTTACCTAGGGGGAGTCCAGGAACCAACATAAGGGAGTGAGCAATGGGAGAGGAACACACATCCTGAGTACAAAGGGGTAGAGAGTATCTTTTTATATAAAGGTAGAATGATGCGATATGAGTTAGAGTAGTAAGTTAGGGGCAGAGAATGGTTGATAGATGTTTTTGATAGAGGGGTGTCATATGAGTTAAAAGCTGTTAAGTGAGTATTAGAGTCAGAAGGGGATTAAGAGTATATATAAATGCCAAGTTGTAAATCAAGTTATTATGAATAATTAAGTCACCCAAACTTATTGAGAAGGAAAATGAAAGAAAGAAAGTCATAGTAAAATTGTATAAGATTAATTGAAACAAGTGACAGTTTCTAATAGAATTTGAGAATAATATAAAGCCATAAAATGTGTAAATTTGGGTCATTTTAATTGTGAATTTTATTGTTTATTGTAAAATAATAGTAATCATGTTAATTTTTAATGTCTTATTTTATTATGTTGCACTATGTTTGAAGAGAAAAAAAATTTTTAAAGATGTTTCATGTATTTCATGATGTAGCTCTATGTAACATATGTATGTCAAGGTCGTTGACTTGACCCAGAGAGATCAGCTGATGGTTGATGTTATAGACAAGACCAGTTTCTGGCAATTGGTTGATGCAATTTTGTCATTTAATTGAATTAAAAGATTTTAATTTTTCTGAATATTGGGAAAAAGTATATTTTGATAAATTTAAATTTCGTAAAAAAAAAAAAATTTGATTTTTGTGCCGGCCATATAGGTGATGTTTGGATTTCAAGTGTATTATTGTTTATGTGTATTACCAGTGTTTTATTGAATTATATTGTTTAGAATATATGTGTAAACAAATGTTAGAGTAAGTAAATTCATGGTTAATAAGGAATTCAATTTGTTTTCTTTAGGATTGTTATTAATATTGAAGAGAATTAATAGAGTTGATGGATTCATGCAAAAGATTTTTAATTTTATTCTTTCAGAAAGTAATGGATATATAACAATTTGAATTCAATTTAAATGAACTTTTTGAATCTAAAAATGAATTTTTTTGTTAGGATGCATTAAAAAGTATATGTATGCGCCCAGTATTGCTGAAGGCGACCCAGTGTGCATGATAAGGGGGAACACATCGGTTGAGGACCTGGAATGGAATAAGGCCAGGGATTTGGAGTTTGGGGTGGCATGTTGGAAGGTTAGGTGTGCTGTGGTGCGTGTCTGTTCGATTTTATGGTGTTGGGATCTCAAATAGAGAAGTCCAGTAATATCGTTCAGGTGCAGCCATAGTCGCCGAGCTAGGGGGGTAGTTTACCCATGATGTGTAAGAACTAAGGGGGGTTGTTGGCACCATATCCTCACGGATCCTCTTAGGGGTTTAGCAATGAGATTTCTTCTGTTTCGGCAGAAGATTTCTCATTGGGGAGTATTGTAACGGGGCTAAAGGGAAGGGTTTTCATTTTATTAAAGTTATAAAATTATTTTCCATCTGCACGGTCAGTCCCAATGTGAAATAAAATTGTCGTCAAAGGAACAATGAAGTGAAATTGTGAACGGCGAGGTGGCAATGGAATGCGATGCCGAGTCTAAACACACGGTAATTAAGCATTGAGGCACGTACAAAGACGCGCGACATGAACATGCGCGCATATACGACGCACATCAGACTCCAAAAGGACGCCACGAAAAATGGCGAGAGACGAAGACTTTTGTTCCATGCGGTCCGTTGCTGCCGGATACTCTTAGAGGCCACGCCTTCCACAGCCTCAATATTTTCGCCAGTCAGCATCGTCAACACCAGTGCACAATGCTAAACCATGCTACCTAAACGGTAACGAAAAACTTTGTAATCTAAGGGGCCGTGTATGTTACCGGAAGCAGTCAGACAAAGTGGGGATTTAGTTAGTCGTCGTTTTGTCAGTCAGCGAAAAATAACTAAGTGTAACGGATGCGAGTATTGGCGCATGCTCCCGGTCGGGCAAAATTTTATAAAAATGTGAAAACCATAAACACAGTCGACGAAAGAACTCCCCCCGGCTGGGGTTTCATAAACAAGTTCGTGAACTACAAAATCTTATAAAATGTCCACAAAGTGTAAAAAAAACGTAAGTTAAAGCAACCTGTCAGCTCGAAGTGGAGTGAAGGAAAAGAAGTGCACATGTGTTAAACTTTCGGACATATAATCGGTGCGGCGCGGGATCATCATAGACGCCAAGGGTTAAGTACTCGACTGGTCATGATACTAAATAAATAATTTCAGTTTTGGGGCACTAAATAATTAAAATGGGGTGGTAAAACAGAATGAACGTGAGAGAATAGCAAGATGGGTCGCCTTGAATTAATTAATTAATAGTATAATGTAGATATGAGTAATATGTTGAAATTGTTAAAATTGTTGCTGGAAAAAAGGGGCTTCACCTCAATATCGAATACAGTTTAATTGTTGGAGTTATGATTGGAATTATAAAAATAAATTCATTACTTTGTTTTATTTAATAAAAGTGCGAAAATTCATTTCAAATACCTTACTTCATTTGCTGCACTGATAAGTTCATCGTACGAAATGGGTTAAGTTCCACACTAGAGATCCGGCCAGATCACATAAGAATTAAAAGGTAGGTGGAAGTTTCAAACTTAACTTAATATAATAAATAAATAATATAGTTACAATGGTGCCGTGACTGCAGGATGTAATATAATAAAAAGTTGTATTACTCCGGCCTATTTTGACAGTGAAGAAAGTGAAATACGGTTATGAAAGAAAATTAGTTTACGTAAAAGTCACGTAGTTGTGATATAAGAGTTATTTTATGTATGCTATAGCATAATATTTCGAATTAATTGTATTTAGAACGTAAATTATAAACCAGTTTACAAAATATCTGAGCACACAGAATAAAGCAATGTAACAGACGTAGATATGAGTGAAAGTGACCTTGAACCACAGTCATTGAATGAAAGTGAAATTAGGGCAGCTGGTCCAAGCGTTGTTATAGAAACAGCTATTAGCAGTAACGTAATAATTCATTCTACCCCAATTGCTGCCCAAATGCAACTAAGTGAATCAGCTGTTGATTCTGGGATTCAATTAACTCCAGTTTTAACAAATAAAAATAAACAATCCGATGAAATGGATATAATGAGTTTTTTACGAAAGATGGATAGTAAGGTTGCAAGTCGTTTTAATTCTAATGACGAAAAGTTCGATACAAAATTTGACCAATTAAGTAATGATATTAAAGAACAGAGAATAAAATGTGAACAACAAAATATTAAAAATGATATTAATTTTAAAGAACTTAAAGAACAAAATATTAAATTGGAGCAGAGTATAAGTGTAAAGTTTGATTCTATGAGTAATGAATTATGTAAACGTATTGATGAACATTTCCAGATAGCTATAAAACGAATAAAAGATGATGATAATGTTACAAGAAATACCGGTAAGTGTGGTGGGAATGTAATTAATGAAGTAACCGAGAACAAGGTGAGTACCGATAATTATAATGATGTGTTAACTAGTGATAACAATGAAATTAAAAATGATGATATAATTGAAAATGGGGTAGCAAAAAATATACAGTAGACAATAGTAGTAACATTGAGAGTAGAAAGTCATTTGATGTTAGTAATGAAGCAGTAATAAGTATTGATGAGTTGGAGAAAGAATGGAGAGATAGTTTAACTGTAGAGTATGAACAGAGGGCAAATTTTTCTTGTAGTATATGTGAAGTAAATGCTTCACAAGTGTTGTATGAGGACAAAGGTTCCTTATTAGTTTATTTGGGAGACAAAAGGTCTACAAATGATAGTCCCTTTATGTATTATGGTTTCCCTGGTAAGGCCAGGATGTGTTGTAATAATGTTGTATAGCCCTCTGTATGGAATGAGAGAGTAAAAAGGGGCTGGGAAAGGTATGAAGAGAGAGAGAGAGTGTGTGGTAGAAATATTTAAGGTGAATAGAGATTATGAAATATTAGGGCAGAGTTTATGTATTGAAAGAGAGGAACAAATTGACTCACCTTGTGAAATAAAGATTGATGATTATATTGATGATAATAACATATACTTACCTGTAGAGAGGGTCAGCGTATTAGTAACAGCTGACGTCTATTGTGATAAAAATTTAAATGATATGATTGTACTAATAAATACTGATGGAGACTTGCCAAAAAACAATAATGTTGACTTGGTTTATGACAAAATAATAATAATGGGAGGTAACGCTATATATTATTATTGTGGTAAAATGGATAAAATAAATTTTTATGGTTATTACATAAAGGATAGCCATATGATGTGCATAAATAAAATTGGAAAATGTTATGTGAAAACAAGACTAATTTTTGACGATGGAGGTTGAATATAAACTCAATGAATGGACATTTTAAATATTTTAATGTATGGTTATGACCTTGCTGAATTTGGAGATGAAGTGTGGTAAAATTGAATAATTAATGACGAAGAATTTGTAAATAATCTAGTGAAATTAATTGCGTTTGTATGGTAACAAGTATGTAGGGTAAACAATGTGTGAAGGTAGTAAAATTTATTTAATAATAATAGTATTTTGACAGATTAAATAACTGAGGAGAGTAATTATTTGAAGATGATGAGAAATGAATTATGATTGTGTTGAAGTAAGGTAATTAGAATATGTTGTGTTTTTAATAATTGATTGAAGGAAATAATTTGAGATGATTAAATATTTTTTGTTGGATTTAAAATGTTATACAATTGAGTTGTGATAATGAAGTTAAATTATTTTATGAGATTTCAATTTCATAACAATTAATAAATAAATAAAGGTTAAATTGTTTAGTTTGTGGAATAACATGATCGTTAAAATAAATAGGTTAATAATAAATTTGAAAATTTTGAGGAATCTAATTGCAATAAGGGATAAATAATTAAATGATGATATATAAAGGAGTTGATGAAGATTTCAGATTGTAATGTTTATAATTTTCTATAAAAATTATTTAAATGAGAATTGTTTAGTAATGTAAAAATGTCAATGTTCAAGGTAAATGTGTATTATGTTTTCATACAAGATATATGGGCAATTTTGGGGGGTTGTGTGGTGTTAATAGAAGTGATATAATTATGGAATGTAGAGACTGCAACTGTAGAAGGACATTAAGTTTAGCTATAAGTAGGCTAGTACAGTGGTGGCATGTGCCACTGTAGGTAGCAGTAAGTGTTGGGGAGTAACAGAGAGTGTTACCTCCATCGGAGGCCAAACTGGCGTAAAATACACTGCACAACTTTTATATAATTTTATATTTTATGTTGATTTGTTGCCGTGCAGTGTATTATAAAACGAAGTCAAACATGTTTGAAATGAAAGATGATTTCCCCGCCTTTTCGGGCGATTACTGCCTTACCAGCACTAATCGTGGTTTTGGATGGCGGCCAGCTATGGCCAAAAAATTGTAAACCTGACCATAGCTGTGCTTGAAATTGGTATAGATTTGAAATTAAAGGGGGTGACTTAGGGGAAATCCCCGGAACTATGGAACAGCGGCTATCACTCTGTTCGCGTGGGAACAGTAAACCAGGTGATAGACCCGCATTAAGGGCTTATTAATATAGAACTTAAGGATATGATGATATCTAGCTATTTTAAAATGTAACGCGGAAGCAAGGACAAGGAGATGACAAAATTCCTCCACCAATGCCGTCCTTGTGTGAAGTATAATGTAACTGGGCGCCACAGTCCAGTGGGGGGTACAATAGTGTGTGTGGAAGGGAGGTTACTTAGGGGAGTAACGAATTAAAAAATTTTGTTGTAACTTAATAATGGCGACTCGCTACTGAGCTGACTAAATAATTTTATTTTGATTTGAAAGAGGGGTGTAGTAGATGTTTGTTATGTTGTGTTTATTACGTCTTAGTGTGTTATTATTTTAGTATGTTAGAATATGAGGATTGTAAACATACAATGTATTTTATAAGGTGTAATGGTTGAAAGTGTAGTTAGAGCAAGGTCAGTCAACTGACCTAGAACATCAGCTGATGGCTGGAGTCATATATGTGGTATGTCATTTATAAATAATTTGCAGAGTTTTCAATAACTAAATGTTTCAGTACTAAACTTGTGATGTTTTAAATCAATAATGAGAGTAATTTGAGATAGTTAAGAATATTAAATGGTCTGTGAAAGATAGAATTTGGGTGATTATTATGGCGTTAGGACATTTAAATCAGTCCAAGTTAAGTTTAAAAGTGGAGTTGAATAAAGTAAGATTGTTGTGAATAAAAGTAATGTAGAATTGGAGATGTAATAGTGACACAGTAGAAATGGGGAAAATATGTAGAGTAATGAGCGATATATTGAGTTAATAAATAAGTGGAGATATTTTGTAGATGAAAGTGATGTATAGGGAGAGTAAATAGTTGATGGGTAATTTTGTAAGGTGGGTGGTGTGATAAGGAGTCCTCAACGAAAAGTGTTGTGGCGGGAAGGGACCGATTAGTGCCGGAAAGGGTTACCTAGGGGGAGTCCAGGAACCAACATAAGGGAGTGAGCAATGGGAGAGGAACACACATCCTGAGTACAAAGGGGTAGAGAGTATCTTTTTATATAAAGGTAGAATGATGCGATATGAGTTAGAGTAGTAAGTTAGGGGCAGAGAATGGTTGATAGATGTTTTTGATAGAGGGGTGTCATATGAGTTAAAAGCTGTTAAGTGAGTATTAGAGTCAGAAGGGGATTAAGAGTATATATAAATGCCAAGTTGTAAATCAAGTTATTATGAATAATTAAGTCACCCAAACTTATTGAGAAGGAAAATGAAAGAAAGAAAGTCATAGTAAAATTGTATAAGATTAATTGAAACAAGTGACAGTTTCTAATAGAATTTGAGAATAATATAAAGCCATAAAATGTGTAAATTTGGGTCATTTTAATTGTGAATTTTATTGTTTATTGTAAAATAATAGTAATCATGTTAATTTTTAATGTCTTATTTTATTATGTTGCACTATGTTTGAAGAGAAAAAAAATTTTTAAAGATGTTTCATGTATTTCATGATGTAGCTCTATGTAACATATGTATGTCAAGGTCGTTGACTTGACCCAGAGAGATCAGCTGATGGTTGATGTTATAGACAAGACCAGTTTCTGGCAATTGGTTGATGCAATTTTGTCATTTAATTGAATTAAAAGATTTTAATTTTTCTGAATATTGGGAAAAAGTATATTTTGATAAATTTAAATTTCGTAAAAAAAAAAAATTTGATTTTTGTGCCGGCCATATAGGTGATGTTTGGATTTCAAGTGTATTATTGTTTATGTGTATTACCAGTGTTTTATTGAATTATATTGTTTAGAATATATGTGTAAACAAATGTTAGAGTAAGTAAATTCATGGTTAATAAGGAATTCAATTTGTTTTCTTTAGGATTGTTATTAATATTGAAGAGAATTAATAGAGTTGATGGATTCATGCAAAAGATTTTTAATTTTATTCTTTCAGAAAGTAATGGATATATAACAATTTGAATTCAATTTAAATGAACTTTTTGAATCTAAAAATGAATTTTTTTGTTAGGATGCATTAAAAAGTATATGTATGCGCCCAGTATTGCTGAAGGCGACCCAGTGTGCATGATAAGGGGGAACACATCGGTTGAGGACCTGGAATGGAATAAGGCCAGGGATTTGGAGTTTGGGGTGGCATGTTGGAAGGTTAGGTGTGCTGTGGTGCGTGTCTGTTCGATTTTATGGTGTTGGGATCTCAAATAGAGAAGTCCAGTAATATCGTTCAGGTGCAGCCATAGTCGCCGAGCTAGGGGGGTAGTTTACCCATGATGTGTAAGAACTAAGGGGGGTTGTTGGCACCATATCCTCACGGATCCTCTTAGGGGTTTAGCAATGAGATTTCTTCTGTTTCGGCAGAAGATTTCTCATTGGGGAGTATTGTAACGGGGCTAAAGGGAAGGGTTTTCATTTTATTAAAGTTATAAAATTATTTTCCATCTGCACGGTCAGTCCCAATGTGAAATAAAATTGTCGTCAAAGGAACAATGAAGTGAAATTGTGAACGGCGAGGTGGCAATGGAATGCGATGCCGAGTCTAAACACACGGTAATTAAGCATTGAGGCACGTACAAAGACGCGCGACATGAACATGCGCGCATATACGACGCACATCAGACTCCAAAAGGACGCCACGAAAAATGGCGAGAGACGAAGACTTTTGTTCCATGCGGTCTGTTGCTGCCGGATACTCTTAGAGGCCACGCCTTCCACAGCCTCAATATTTTCGCCAGTCAGCATCGTCAACACCAGTGCACAATGCCATACCATGCTACCTAAACGGTAACGAAAAACTTTGTAATCTAAGGGGCCGTGTATGTTACCGGAAGCAGTCAGACAAAGTGGGGATTTAGTTAGTCGTCGTTTTGTCAGTCAGCGAAAAATAACTAAGTGTAACGGATGCGAGTATTGGCGCATGCTCCCGGTCGGGCAAAATTTTATAAAAATGTGAAAACCATAAACACAGTCGACGAAAGAACTCCCCCCGGCTGGGGTTTCATAAACAAGTTCGTGAACTACAAAATCTTATAAAATGTCCACAAAGTGTAAAAAAAACGTAAGTTAAAGCAACCTATCAGCTCGAAGTGGAGTGAAGGAAAAGAAGTGCACATGTGTTAAACTTTCGGACATATAATCGGTGCGGCGCGGGATCATCATAGACGCCAAGGGTTAAGTACTCGACTGGTCATGATACTAAATAAATAATTTCAGTTTTGGGGCACTAAATAATTAAAATGGGGTGGTAAAACAGAATGAACGTGAGAGAATAGCAAGATGGGTCGCCTTGAATTAATTAATTAATAGTATAATGTAGATATGAGTAATATGTTGAAATTGTTAAAATTGTTGCTGGAAAAAAGGGGCTTCACCTCAATATCGAATACAGTTTAATTGTTGGAGTTATGATTGGAATTATAAAAATAAATTCATTACTTTGTTTTATTTAATAAAAGTGCGAAAATTCATTTCAAATACCTTACTTCATTTGCTGCACTGATAAGTTCATCGTACGAAATGGGTTAAGTTCCACACTAGAGATCCGGCCAGATCACATAAGAATTAAAAGGTAGGTGGAAGTTTCAAACTTAACTTAATATAATAAATAAATAATATAGTTACAATGGTGCCGTGACTGCAGGATGTAATATAATAAAAAGTTGTATTACTCCGGCCTATTTTGACAGTGAAGAAAGTGAAATACGGTTATGAAAGAAAATTAATTTACGTAAAAGTCACGTAGTTGTGATATAAGAGTTATTTTATGTATGCTATAGCATAATATTTCGAATTAATTGTATTTAGAACGTAAATTATAAACCAGTTTAAAAAATATCTGAGCACACAGAATAAAGCAATGTAACAGACGTAGATATGAGTGAAAGTGACCTTGAACCACAGTCATTGAATGAAAGTGAAATTAGGGCAGCTGGTCCAAGCGTTGTTATAGAAACAGCTATTAGCAGTAACGTAATAATTCATTCTACCCCAATTGCTGCCCAAATGCAACTAAGTGAATCAGCTGTTGATTCTGGGATTCAATTAACTCCAGTTTTAACAAATAAAAATAAACAATCCGATGAAATGGATATAATGAGTTTTTTACGAAAGATGGATAGTAAGTTTGCAAGTCGTTTTAATTCTAATGACGAAAAGTTCGATACAAAATTTGACCAATTAAGTAATGATATTAAAGAACAGAGAATAAAATGTGAACAACAAAATATTAAAAATGATATTAATTTTAAAGAACTTAAAGAACAAAATATTAAATTGGAGCAGAGTATAAGTGTAAAGTTTGATTCTATGAGTAATGAATTATGTAAACGTATTGATGAACATTTCCAGATAGCTATAAAACGAATAAAAGATGATGATAATGTTACAAGAAATACCGGTAAGTGTGGTGGGAATGTAATTAATGAAGTAACCGAGAACAAGGTGAGTACCGATAATTATAATGATGTGTTAACTAGTGATAACAATGAAATTAAAAATGATGATATAATTGAAAATGGGGTAGCAAAAAATATACAGTAGACAATAGTAGTAACATTGAGAGTAGAAAGTCATTTGATGTTAGTAATGAAGCAGTAATAAGTATTGATGAGTTGGAGAAAGAATGGAGAGATAGTTTAACTGTAGAGTATGAACAGAGGGCAAATTTTTCTTGTAGTATATGTGAAGTAAATGCTTCACAAGTGTTGTATGAGGACAAAGGTTCCTTATTAGTTTATTTGGGAGACAAAAGGTCTACAAATGATAGTCCCTTTATGTATTATGGTTTCCCTGGTAAGGCCAGGATGTGTTGTAATAATGTTGTATAGCCCTCTGTATGGAATGAGAGAGTAAAAAGGGGCTGGGAAAGGTATGAAGAGAGAGAGAGAGTGTGTGGTAGAAATATTTAAGGTGAATAGAGATTATGAAATATTAGGGCAGAGTTTATGTATTGAAAGAGAGGAATAAATTGACTCACCTTGTGAAATAAAGATTGATGATTATATTGATGATAATAACATATACTTACCTGTAGAGAGGGTCAGCGTATTAGTAACAGCTGACGTCTATTGTGATAAAAATTTAAATGATATGATTGTACTAATAAATACTGATGGAGACTTGCCAAAAAACAATAATGTTGACTTGGTTTATGACAAAATAATAATAATGGGAGGTAACGCTATATATTATTATTGTGGTAAAATGGATAAAATAAATTTTTATGGTTATTACATAAAGGATAGCCATATGATGTGCATAAATAAAATTGGAAAATGTTATGTGAAAACAAGACTAATTTTTGACGATGGAGGTTGAATATAAACTCAATGAATGGACATTTTAAATATTTTAATGTATGGTTATGACCTTGCTGAATTTGGAGATGAAGTGTGGTAAAATTGAATAATTAATGACGAAGAATTTGTAAATAATCTAGTGAAATTAATTGCGTTTGTATGGTAACAAGTATGTAGGGTAAACAATGTGTGAAGGTAGTAAAATTTATTTAATAATAATAGTATTTTGACAGATTAAATAACTGAGGAGAGTAATTATTTGAAGATGATGAGAAATGAATTATGATTGTGTTGAAGTAAGGTAATTAGAATATGTTGTGTTTTTAATAATTGATTGAAGGAAATAATTTGAGATGATTAAATATTTTTTGTTGGATTTAAAATGTTATACAATTGAGTTGTGATAATGAAGTTAAATTATTTTATGAGATTTCAATTTCATAACAATTAATAAATAAATAAAGGTTAAATTGTTTAGTTTGTGGAATAACATGATCGTTAAAATAAATAGGTTAATAATAAATTTGAAAATTTTGAGGAATCTAATTGCAATAAGGGATAAATAATTAAATGATGATATATAAAGGAGTTGATGAAGATTTCAGATTGTAATGTTTATAATTTTCTATAAAAATTATTTAAATGAGAATTGTTTAGTAATGTAAAAATGTCAATGTTCAAGGTAAATGTGTATTATGTTTTCATACAAGATATATGGGCAATTTTGGGGGGTTGTGTGGTGTTAATAGAAGTGATATAATTATGGAATGTAGAGACTGCAACTGTAGAAGGACATTAAGTTTAGCTATAAGTAGGCTAGTACAGTGGTGGCATGTGCCACTGTAGGTAGCAGTAAGTGTTGGGGAGTAACAGAGAGTGTTACCTCCATCGGAGGCCAAACTGGCGTAAAATACACTGCACAACTTTTATATAATTTTATATTTTATGTTGATTTGTTGCCGTGCAGTGTATTATAAAACGAAGTCAAACATGTTTGAAATGAAAGATGATTTCCCCGCCTTTTCGGGCGATTACTGCCTTACCAGCACTAATCGTGGTTTTGGATGGCGGCCAGCTATGGCCAAAAAATTGTAAACCTGACCATAGCTGTGCTTGAAATTGGTATAGATTTGAAATTAAAGGGGGTGACTTAGGGGAAATCCCCGGAACTATGGAACAGCGGCTATCACTCTGTTCGCGTGGGAACAGTAAACCAGGTGATAGACCCGCATTAAGGGCTTATTAATATAGAACTTAAGGATATGATGATATCTAGCTATTTTAAAATGTAACGCGGAAGCAAGGACAAGGAGATGACAAAATTCCTCCACCAATGCCGTCCTTGTGTGAAGTATAATGTAACTGGGCGCCACAGTCCAGTGGGGGGTACAATAGTGTGTGTGGAAGGGAGGTTACTTAGGGGAGTAACGAATTAAAAAATTTTGTTGTAACTTAATAATGGCGACTCGCTACTGAGCTGACTAAATAATTTTATTTTGATTTGAAAGAGGGGTGTAGTAGATGTTTGTTATGTTGTGTTTATTACGTCTTAGTGTGTTATTATTTTAGTATGTTAGAATATGAGGATTGTAAACATACAATGTATTTTATAAGGTGTAATGGTTGAAAGTGTAGTTAGAGCAAGGTCAGTCAACTGACCTAGAACATCAGCTGATGGCTGGAGTCATATATGTGGTATGTCATTTATAAATAATTTGCAGAGTTTTCAATAACTAAATGTTTCAGTACTAAACTTGTGATGTTTTAAATCAATAATGAGAGTAATTTGAGATAGTTAAGAATATTAAATGGTCTGTGAAAGATAGAATTTGGGTGATTATTATGGCGTTAGGACATTTAAATCAGTCCAAGTTAAGTTTAAAAGTGGAGTTGAATAAAGTAAGATTGTTGTGAATAAAAGTAATGTAGAATTGGAGATGTAATAGTGACACAGTAGAAATGGGGAAAATATGTAGAGTAATGAGCGATATATTGAGTTAATAAATAAGTGGAGATATTTTGTAGATGAAAGTGATGTATAGGGAGAGTAAATAGTTGATGGGTAATTTTGTAAGGTGGGTGGTGTGATAAGGAGTCCTCAACGAAAAGTGTTGTGGCGGGAAGGGACCGATTAGTGCCGGAAAGGGTTACCTAGGGGGAGTCCAGGAACCAACATAAGGGAGTGAGCAATGGGAGAGGAACACACATCCTGAGTACAAAGGGGTAGAGAGTATCTTTTTATATAAAGGTAGAATGATGCGATATGAGTTAGAGTAGTAAGTTAGGGGCAGAGAATGGTTGATAGATGTTTTTGATAGAGGGGTGTCATATGAGTTAAAAGCTGTTAAGTGAGTATTAGAGTCAGAAGGGGATTAAGAGTATATATAAATGCCAAGTTGTAAATCAAGTTATTATGAATAATTAAGTCACCCAAACTTATTGAGAAGGAAAATGAAAGAAAGAAAGTCATAGTAAAATTGTATAAGATTAATTGAAACAAGTGACAGTTTCTAATAGAATTTGAGAATAATATAAAGCCATAAAATGTGTAAATTTGGGTCATTTTAATTGTGAATTTTATTGTTTATTGTAAAATAATAGTAATCATGTTAATTTTTAATGTCTTATTTTATTATGTTGCACTATGTTTGAAGAGAAAAAAAATTTTTAAAGATGTTTCATGTATTTCATGATGTAGCTCTATGTAACATATGTATGTCAAGGTCGTTGACTTGACCCAGAGAGATCAGCTGATGGTTGATGTTATAGACAAGACCAGTTTCTGGCAATTGGTTGATGCAATTTTGTCATTTAATTGAATTAAAAGATTTTAATTTTTCTGAATATTGGGAAAAAGTATATTTTGATAAATTTAAATTTCGTAAAAAAAAAAAAATTTGATTTTTGTGCCGGCCATATAGGTGATGTTTGGATTTCAAGTGTATTATTGTTTATGTGTATTACCAGTGTTTTATTGAATTATATTGTTTAGAATATATGTGTAAACAAATGTTAGAGTAAGTAAATTCATGGTTAATAAGGAATTCAATTTGTTTTCTTTAGGATTGTTATTAATATTGAAGAGAATTAATAGAGTTGATGGATTCATGCAAAAGATTTTTAATTTTATTCTTTCAGAAAGTAATGGATATATAACAATTTGAATTCAATTTAAATGAACTTTTTGAATCTAAAAATGAATTTTTTTGTTAGGATGCATTAAAAAGTATATGTATGCGCCCAGTATTGCTGAAGGCGACCCAGTGTGCATGATAAGGGGGAACACATCGGTTGAGGACCTGGAATGGAATAAGGCCAGGGATTTGGAGTTTGGGGTGGCATGTTGGAAGGTTAGGTGTGCTGTGGTGCGTGTCTGTTCGATTTTATGGTGTTGGGATCTCAAATAGAGAAGTCCAGTAATATCGTTCAGGTGCAGCCATAGTCGCCGAGCTAGGGGGGTAGTTTACCCATGATGTGTAAGAACTAAGGGGGGTTGTTGGCACCATATCCTCACGGATCCTCTTAGGGGTTTAGCAATGAGATTTCTTCTGTTTCGGCAGAAGATTTCTCATTGGGGAGTATTGTAACGGGGCTAAAGGGAAGGGTTTTCATTTTATTAAAGTTATAAAATTATTTTCCATCTGCACGGTCAGTCCCAATGTGAAATAAAATTGTCGTCAAAGGAACAATGAAGTGAAATTGTGAACGGCGAGGTGGCAATGGAATGCGATGCCGAGTCTAAACACACGGTAATTAAGCATTGAGGCACGTACAAAGACGCGCGACATGAACATGCGCGCATATACGACGCACATCAGACTCCAAAAGGACGCCACGAAAAATGGCGAGAGACGAAGACTTTTGTTCCATGCGGTCCGTTGCTGCCGGATACTCTTAGAGGCCACGCCTTCCACAGCCTCAATATTTTCGCCAGTCAGCATCGTCAACACCAGTGCACAATGCCAAACCATGCTACCTAAACGGTAACGAAAAACTTTGTAATCTAAGGGGCCGTGTATGTTACCGGAAGCAGTCAGACAAAGTGGGGATTTAGTTAGTCGTCGTTTTGTCAGTCAGCGAAAAAGAACTAAGTGTAACGGATGCGAGTATTGGCGCATGCTCCCGGTCGGGCAAAATTTTATAAAAATGTGAAAACCATAAACACAGTCGACGAAAGAACTCCCCCCGGCTGGGGTTTCATAAACAAGTTCGTGAACTACAAAATCTTATAAAATGTCCACAAAGTGTAAAAAAAACGTAAGTTAAAGCAACCTATCAGCTCGAAGTGGAGTGAAGGAAAAGAAGTGCACATGTGTTAAACTTTCGGACATATAATCGGTGCGGCGCGGGATCATCATAGACGCCAAGGGTTAAGTACTCGACTGGTCATGATACTAAATAAATAATTTCAGTTTTGGGGCACTAAATAATTAAAATGGGGTGGTAAAACAGAATGAACGTGAGAGAATAGCAAGATGGGTCGCCTTGAATTAATTAATTAATAGTATAATGTAGATATGAGTAATATGTTGAAAATGTTAAAATTGTTGCTGGAAAAAAGGGGCTTCACCTCAATATCGAATACAGTTTAATTGTTGGAGTTATGATTGGAATTATAAAAATAAATTCATTACTTTGTTTTATTTAATAAAAGTGCGAAAATTCATTTCAAATACCTTACTTCATTTGCTGCACTGATAAGTTCATCGTACGAAATGGGTTAAGTTCCACACTAGAGATCCGGCCAGATCACATAAGAATTAAAAGGTAGGTGGAAGTTTCAAACTTAACTTAATATAATAAATAAATAATATAGTTACAATGGTGCCGTGACTGCAGGATGTAATATAATAAAAAGTTGTATTACTCCGGCCTATTTTGACAGTGAAGAAAGTGAAATACGGTTATGAAAGAAAATTAGTTTACGTAAAAGTCACGTAGTTGTGATATAAGAGTTATTTTATGTATGCTATAGCATAATATTTCGAATTAATTGTATTTAGAACGTAAATTATAAACCAGTTTAAAAAATATCTGAGCACACAGAATAAAGCAATGTAACAGACGTAGATATGAGTGAAAGTGACCTTGAACCACAGTCATTGAATGAAAGTGAAATTAGGGCAGCTGGTCCAAGCGTTGTTATAGAAACAGCTATTAGCAGTAACGTAATAATTCATTCTACCCCAATTGCTGCCCAAATGCAACTAAGTGAATCAGCTGTTGATTCTGGGATTCAATTAACTCCAGTTTTAACAAATAAAAATAAACAATCCGATGAAATGGATATAATGAGTTTTTTACGAAAGATGGATAGTAAGTTTGCAAGTCGTTTTAATTCTAATGACGAAAAGTTCGATACAAAATTTGACCAATTAAGTAATGATATTAAAGAACAGAGAATAAAATGTGAACAACAAAATATTAAAAATGATATTAATTTTAAAGAACTTAAAGAACAAAATATTAAATTGGAGCAGAGTATAAGTGTAAAGTTTGATTCTATGAGTAATGAATTATGTAAACGTATTGATGAACATTTCCAGATAGCTATAAAACGAATAAAAGATGATGATAATGTTACAAGAAATACCGGTAAGTGTGGTGGGAATGTAATTAATGAAGTAACCGAGAACAAGGTGAGTACCGATAATTATAATGATGTGTTAACTAGTGATAACAATGAAATTAAAAATGATGATATAATTGAAAATGGGGTAGCAAAAAATATACAGTAGACAATAGTAGTAACATTGAGAGTAGAAAGTCATTTGATGTTAGTAATGAAGCAGTAATAAGTATTGATGAGTTGGAGAAAGAATGGAGAGATAGTTTAACTGTAGAGTATGAACAGAGGGCAAATTTTTCTTGTAGTATATGTGAAGTAAATGCTTCACAAGTGTTGTATGAGGACAAAGGTTCCTTATTAGTTTATTTGGGAGACAAAAGGTCTACAAATGATAGTCCCTTTATGTATTATGGTTTCCCTGGTAAGGCCAGGATGTGTTGTAATAATGTTGTATAGCCCTCTGTATGGAATGAGAGAGTAAAAAGGGGCTGGGAAAGGTATGAAGAGAGAGAGAGAGTGTGTGGTAGAAATATTTAAGGTGAATAGAGATTATGAAATATTAGGGCAGAGTTTATGTATTGAAAGAGAGGAATAAATTGACTCACCTTGTGAAATAAAGATTGATGATTATATTGATGATAATAACATATACTTACCTGTAGAGAGGGTCAGCGTATTAGTAACAGCTGACGTCTATTGTGATAAAAATTTAAATGATATGATTGTACTAATAAATACTGATGGAGACTTGCCAAAAAACAATAATGTTGACTTGGTTTATGACAAAATAATAATAATGGGAGGTAACGCTATATATTATTATTGTGGTAAAATGGATAAAATAAATTTTTATGGTTATTACATAAAGGATAGCCATATGATGTGCATAAATAAAATTGGAAAATGTTATGTGAAAACAAGACTAATTTTTGACGATGGAGGTTGAATATAAACTCAATGAATGGACATTTTAAATATTTTAATGTATGGTTATGACCTTGCTGAATTTGGAGATGAAGTGTGGTAAAATTGAATAATTAATGACGAAGAATTTGTAAATAATCTAGTGAAATTAATTGCGTTTGTATGGTAACAAGTATGTAGGGTAAACAATGTGTGAAGGTAGTAAAATTTATTTAATAATAATAGTATTTTGACAGATTAAATAACTGAGGAGAGTAATTATTTGAAGATGATGAGAAATGAATTATGATTGTGTTGAAGTAAGGTAATTAGAATATGTTGTGTTTTTAATAATTGATTGAAGGAAATAATTTGAGATGATTAAATATTTTTTGTTGGATTTAAAATGTTATACAATTGAGTTGTGATAATGAAGTTAAATTATTTTATGAGATTTCAATTTCATAACAATTAATAAATAAATAAAGGTTAAATTGTTTAGTTTGTGGAATAACATGATCGTTAAAATAAATAGGTTAATAATAAATTTGAAAATTTTGAGGAATCTAATTGCAATAAGGGATAAATAATTAAATGATGATATATAAAGGAGTTGATGAAGATTTCAGATTGTAATGTTTATAATTTTCTATAAAAATTATTTAAATGAGAATTGTTTAGTAATGTAAAAATGTCAATGTTCAAGGTAAATGTGTATTATGTTTTCATACAAGATATATGGGCAATTTTGGGGGGTTGTGTGGTGTTAATAGAAGTGATATAATTATGGAATGTAGAGACTGCAACTGTAGAAGGACATTAAGTTTAGCTATAAGTAGGCTAGTACAGTGGTGGCATGTGCCACTGTAGGTAGCAGTAAGTGTTGGGGAGTAACAGAGAGTGTTACCTCCATCGGAGGCCAAACTGGCGTAAAATACACTGCACAACTTTTATATAATTTTATATTTTATGTTGATTTGTTGCCGTGCAGTGTATTATAAAACGAAGTCAAACATGTTTGAAATGAAAGATGATTTCCCCGCCTTTTCGGGCGATTACTGCCTTACCAGCACTAATCGTGGTTTTGGATGGCGGCCAGCTATGGCCAAAAAATTGTAAACCTGACCATAGCTGTGCTTGAAATTGGTATAGATTTGAAATTAAAGGGGGTGACTTAGGGGAAATCCCCGGAACTATGGAACAGCGGCTATCACTCTGTTCGCGTGGGAACAGTAAACCAGGTGATAGACCCGCATTAAGGGCTTATTAATATAGAACTTAAGGATATGATGATATCTAGCTATTTTAAAATGTAACGCGGAAGCAAGGACAAGGAGATGACAAAATTCCTCCACCAATGCCGTCCTTGTGTGAAGTATAATGTAACTGGGCGCCACAGTCCAGTGGGGGGTACAATAGTGTGTGTGGAAGGGAGGTTACTTAGGGGAGTAACGAATTAAAAAATTTTGTTGTAACTTAATAATGGCGACTCGCTACTGAGCTGACTAAATAATTTTATTTTGATTTGAAAGAGGGGTGTAGTAGATGTTTGTTATGTTGTGTTTATTACGTCTTAGTGTGTTATTATTTTAGTATGTTAGAATATGAGGATTGTAAACATACAATGTATTTTATAAGGTGTAATGGTTGAAAGTGTAGTTAGAGCAAGGTCAGTCAACTGACCTAGAACATCAGCTGATGGCTGGAGTCATATATGTGGTATGTCATTTATAAATAATTTGCAGAGTTTTCAATAACTAAATGTTTCAGTACTAAACTTGTGATGTTTTAAATCAATAATGAGAGTAATTTGAGATAGTTAAGAATATTAAATGGTCTGTGAAAGATAGAATTTGGGTGATTATTATGGCGTTAGGACATTTAAATCAGTCCAAGTTAAGTTTAAAAGTGGAGTTGAATAAAGTAAGATTGTTGTGAATAAAAGTAATGTAGAATTGGAGATGTAATAGTGACACAGTAGAAATGGGGAAAATATGTAGAGTAATGAGCGATATATTGAGTTAATAAATAAGTGGAGATATTTTGTAGATGAAAGTGATGTATAGGGAGAGTAAATAGTTGATGGGTAATTTTGTAAGGTGGGTGGTGTGATAAGGAGTCCTCAACGAAAAGTGTTGTGGCGGGAAGGGACCGATTAGTGCCGGAAAGGGTTACCTAGGGGGAGTCCAGGAACCAACATAAGGGAGTGAGCAATGGGAGAGGAACACACATCCTGAGTACAAAGGGGTAGAGAGTATCTTTTTATATAAAGGTAGAATGATGCGATATGAGTTAGAGTAGTAAGTTAGGGGCAGAGAATGGTTGATAGATGTTTTTGATAGAGGGGTGTCATATGAGTTAAAAGCTGTTAAGTGAGTATTAGAGTCAGAAGGGGATTAAGAGTATATATAAATGCCAAGTTGTAAATCAAGTTATTATGAATAATTAAGTCACCCAAACTTATTGAGAAGGAAAATGAAAGAAAGAAAGTCATAGTAAAATTGTATAAGATTAATTGAAACAAGTGACAGTTTCTAATAGAATTTGAGAATAATATAAAGCCATAAAATGTGTAAATTTGGGTCATTTTAATTGTGAATTTTATTGTTTATTGTAAAATAATAGTAATCATGTTAATTTTTAATGTCTTATTTTATTATGTTGCACTATGTTTGAAGAGAAAAAAAATTTTTAAAGATGTTTCATGTATTTCATGATGTAGCTCTATGTAACATATGTATGTCAAGGTCGTTGACTTGACCCAGAGAGATCAGCTGATGGTTGATGTTATAGACAAGACCAGTTTCTGGCAATTGGTTGATGCAATTTTGTCATTTAATTGAATTAAAAGATTTTAATTTTTCTGAATATTGGGAAAAAGTATATTTTGATAAATTTAAATTTCGTAAAAAAAAAAAAAATTTGATTTTTGTGCCGGCCATATAGGTGATGTTTGGATTTCAAGTGTATTATTGTTTATGTGTATTACCAGTGTTTTATTGAATTATATTGTTTAGAATATATGTGTAAACAAATGTTAGAGTAAGTAAATTCATGGTTAATAAGGAATTCAATTTGTTTTCTTTAGGATTGTTATTAATATTGAAGAGAATTAATAGAGTTGATGGATTCATGCAAAAGATTTTTAATTTTATTCTTTCAGAAAGTAATGGATATATAACAATTTGAATTCAATTTAAATGAACTTTTTGAATCTAAAAATGAATTTTTTTGTTAGGATGCATTAAAAAGTATATGTATGCGCCCAGTATTGCTGAAGGCGACCCAGTGTGCATGATAAGGGGGAACACATCGGTTGAGAACCTGGAATGGAATAAGGCCAGGGATTTGGAGTTTGGGGTGGCATGTTGGAAGGTTAGGTGTGCTGTGGTGCGTGTCTGTTCGATTTTATGGTGTTGGGATCTCAAATAGAGAAGTCCAGTAATATCGTTCAGGTGCAGCCATAGTCGCCGAGCTAGGGGGGTAGTTTACCCATGATGTGTAAGAACTAAGGGGGGTTGTTGGCACCATATCCTCACGGATCCTCTTAGGGGTTTAGCAATGAGATTTCTTCTGTTTCGGCAGAAGATTTCTCATTGGGGAGTATTGTAACGGGGCTAAAGGGAAGGGTTTTCATTTTATTAAAGTTATAAAATTATTTTCCATCTGCACGGTCAGTCCCAATGTGAAATAAAATTGTCGTCAAAGGAACAATGAAGTGAAATTGTGAACGGCGAGGTGGCAATGGAATGCGATGCCGAGTCTAAACACACGGTAATTAAGCATTGAGGCACGTACAAAGACGCGCGACATGAACATGCGCGCATATACGACGCACATCAGACTCCAAAAGGACGCCACGAAAAATGGCGAGAGACAAAGACTTTTGTTCCATGCGGTCCGTTGCTGCCGGATACTCTTAGAGGCCACGCCTTCCACAGCCTCAATATTTTCGCCAGTCAGCATCGTCAACACCAGTGCACAATGCCAAACCATGCTACCTAAACGGTAACGAAAAACTTTGTAATCTAAGGGGCCGTGTATGTTACCGGAAGCAGTCAGACAAAGTGGGGATTTAGTTAGTCGTCGTTTTGTCAGTCAGCAAAAAAGAACTAAGTGTAACGGATGCGAGTATTGGCGCATGCTCCCGGTCGGGCAAAATTTTATAAAAATGTGAAAACCATAAACACAGCCGACGAAAGAACTCCCCCCGGCTGGGGTTTCATAAACAAGTTCGTGAACTACAAAATCTTATAAAATGTCCACAAAGTGTAAAAAAAACGTAAGTTAAAGCAACCTATCAGCTCGAAGTGGAGTGAAGGAAAAGAAGTGCACATGTGTTAAACTTTCGGACATATAATCGGTGCGGCGCGGGATC